>JBBBDQ010002629.1:0-340441 GCA_037127315.1 Ascarosepion bandense
GGAAGAGAAAAATTTAACATGGGATAAAGGGAAACCTTCGTTACTTTTACTAGTTGCGTCGCATCTATGTAGCCTGTAAATATGAAATATTCATATTCACTGATATTGAGCTACATTCTTGCTTTCAGTGACTTTCGAACTAGCGAAACTCTGTGTGAGCAGCAGATATAATCAGAAGCCTGACACAACGAAACCCGTTACCTACACTAGAGACGATCGTCATATAGCATCGATAAATATAAATATACCTTAGGCAGTGGCTGCATAAAACTGGAGTAGACTTGAAATTAATTCATTTACCGTTGTTGGCATCAAACCTATGCAGGTGACTGTTATTTTCAAATCAATTCAGTGTCTGGAGTGACCTACGCAACAAGGATAATTTTTCTAGAAAAAAATTGTGGAAAAATCTAAACACGAGAACATTAGATAGGTAGAAAATTGTTTCAGAAGAAATGGTTGCTTTAGGTAGGTTTCGGCGAGTTTCGAACTCGCGACCTTCTGCGTGTTAAGCAGACGTGATAACCACTACACCACGAAACCAGATATGGCTTTTACGCCCGAATTTATGCAGATGACTAATGTGGAAAATTGATACACATTTAACGTTTATAATATAGACAGGCTTTTAAATGTCCCCGTTTTATCATAAAGAAAAGCAAATGACTGTTATTTTTAAATGAGTTCATAGAACAACGGCATGTCGGCATATCGCGAATCACAAGAGGGTAACAAGCGCTGTACATTAAGATTATTATTAGCCGTTGTTTGGAAATAAAGTAAATATGATGTGATTGCTGAAAATCGACCTCGTTGAGCGGGTTTCAATCACGCGACCATCTGCGAACGAAGAAGACGTAATAAGCGATAATACATCCCGAAAGCATACCTGGCGTTTGCTTTTCAGACTTGATTTAGTTAAATTACGTGCGACGCTAGTATGCAGGCAGGACATGATTTTGCATGTAACGAAATATAAACATAGCCCTTTAATTCATTTAGCTTGACTGTGTTTTCTTCAACAGCTTTAAGCGTACGAAAAGAGCCGTGATAGAGATTTCACACTTGACATGATCAAAATCGGAAGTGAAAATAGTAACATTTCTTAAAACTTCAATACGTAACTGACGTTGCGATAACGTCGCCGGTAAAAATGCATTATCCACTTGAATAAAAACAGAACGTATAGGTTTCGGCGAGTTTCGAACTCGCGACCTTCTGCGTGTAAAGCAGACGTGATGACCACTACACTACGAAACCTCTGGCCGCCGTTAGCATTCGCAATTTCCGATTCATAAATACATAATACTCGCACGCAGTACATCCATTAATATATGAAACGGCTTCATTTTGCGCTGAAATCAAAAATGATCACATGTTTGTCACTGTTGTAATTGAATGCTGTTTCGTAATGGAAGAACGCTTCAAGAACAGTGATTCTAGGCAACGAAAAAAAAAAAAAAATTGGTGCGAGATGTCGTATCGATCCAAAATAAAAAATAATAGCTACTACAAAACCGAGCCTCACCCAGGTTTCAGCGAGTTTCGAACGAGCGACCTATCGCCAGTCAGGCAGGCGCTGTATACACTATGCTAACTGAGGAGGCATGGTTCGTCAGTCCTAATTTATGCACATGAACAATATAGACAAATGTTACGCTTTCACGAGTGTAATGAGGACCTGAGTAAAAGTGACACAATTTTCATCTTTAAAATAATTAATTTATTCCTTAAAAATATCTGGGTGTAAGGTTTCGGCGAGTTTTGAACTCGCGACCTTCTGTGTGTGAAGCAGACGTGATAACCACTACACCACGAAACCTTAATCGCTGTGGCCACCTAGCTAGGTTTAGATTAAATATGAAATACGCAATTGTGAAGAGTCTTATTTAACTTGAAAGTAAATAGATATGAACAGAGACTTCGTTATAAACATTGTGACTATTTTCAGAGACGCTTCTTCTCTTTAGCCTTCAGCGTAAGAAGACATCCGACACTGTAGTGACTACTTGACACATGACATACAGTAAAATCGGAAGAGAAAAATTTAACATGGGATAAAGGGAAACCTTTGTTACTTTTACTAGTTGCGTCGCATCTATGTAGCCTGTAAATATGAAATATTCATATTCACTGATATTGAGCTACATTCTTGCTTTCAGTGACTTTCGAACTAGCGAAACTCTGTGTGAGCAGCAGATATAATCAGAAGCCTGACACAACGAAACCCGTTACCTACACTAGAGACGATCGTCATATAGCATCGATAAATATAAATATACCTTAGGCAGTGGCTGCATAAAACTGGAGTAGACTTGAAATTAATTCATTTACCGTTGTTGGCATCAAACCTATGCAGGTGACTGTTATTTTCAAATCAATTCAGTGTCTGGAGTGACCTACGCAACAAGGATAATTTTTCTAGAAAAAAATTGTGGAAAAATCTAAACACGAGAACATTAGATAGGTAGAAAATTGTTTCAGAAGAAAAGGTTGCTTTAGGTAGGTTTCGGCGAGTTTCGAACTCGCGACCTTCTGCGTGTTAAGCAGACGTGATAACCACTACACCACGAAACCAGATATGTCTTTCACGCCCGAATTTATGCAGATGACTAATGTGGAAAATTGATACACATTTTTTTTTTCTTTTTTTAATCATTTCACCCCGAGCAAGGCCGAAACGCCACTGATGTGCAGGGGTTTACATAAATGTAGAACGATTAATTAGAAAAGAGTGAGGAGTACAAGCTAGTTAGAAAGGAACAATAGAAAACTGAGAAAGCAGGTGCAATGACAGGTACATGGGCGGAGAGAAAGGGAAGGTTATACAAGGGAGGGGAGAGAGCTAGAGGCCAGTGGTTAGTAGGTGAGTATTAACTTTGCTTTTAAATTTCTGGAGGTCGTAGCCGTCAGGAAAGCAAGAATACGGGAGTGATTTCCACAGGCGGGAAGTGCGAGAGAGGAAGCTGCAGGAGTAGAATTGTCGTCTGCGTTTGGCTAACCTGACTGTGAATGGGTGGGACCCAGTTGCCAGTCTGGTTGAACGGGTAAACACCTGTTGAGGAGGCATCAGTGACTTAAGCTCATCCGAGCAGAAGCCATGAAAGTATTTATAGAAGAGACAGAGGGAGGCCACATTTCGACGATGGGAAAGTGGCTGCAGACGAGTCGCCAGATCAGTACCTATCACATTACAGACTCTCCTTTGGAGCTTGTCAAGAACACTGAGGAGAACGGCAGGGGCACCTGACCATAAATGGCAGCAGTACTCCATGCACGGACGGATGGTTGACTTGTATATATGCAGGATGGATTCAGGTGGAAAAAACATCCTGGATCGACATAGTGACCCAATTCTTCTTAGCAGTAGATTTTGCTATGGATTCAATATAGTGCTTCCATTTGAGGTCTGAGGACAGGGTAAGTCCGAGGAGGCGTAGTGTATTACTCTCCGGGAGAATCATCTGGTCCATGCTTATGGGAGGCAGAAGAGGTTGCCTGTAATGGTTGACAGACAACAGCTTGGTCTTAGAGGAATTGAAGTTGACAAGCCACTTCTTGCCCCAGTTCACCACAGAGTGTAGATCCCGCTCAAGGTCAGCAGCGAGATTATGTCTGTCCGCCACGACAGGTTTCTTACTGGAGCGGGAGTATATTGTAGTGTCATCTGCGTAGATGCCTACTTGGGACCTGATCTCATCTGGGAGGTCGTTGATGAAAATAAGGAAGAGCGTTGGGCCCAGGATAGAGCCTTGTGGGACACCAGCATTCGTGCTGTAGGACGAAGAGGCACGCCCATTCAGAACGACCTTCATTTTGCGGTTATTTAAGAAAGATTCGATTAGGTCAAGCAGGCGACCGGTAATGCCATAACCGCGTAGTTTGCATAGGAGGCCAGGGTGCCAAACCCTGTCGAAAGCCTTGGAGATATCCAGAGCCACCGCGCGAGCCTCGTCAGACTCATCAAGGGCCTGTAGCATGTACTCCGTTACAGTAGTTAGCAGGTCGGCTGTGGACCTGTCAAATCGGAATCCATATTGCCTGTCGGAGAACAGTTTGTGGGCGGTGAGATGATGAACTATTTCAGCATTTATTATAGCCTCGAACACTTTCCCGAATATTGGTAGAAGACTGATAGGGCGATAGTTGGATGGGTCCGAGGGTTCACCACAGTTCTTAAAGACAGGAACGACTGAGGAGAATTTCCAGCATGCAGGAAAGCAGGAAGCAGAAAGGCAGTAGTTAAACAGTTTAGAGAGGACAGGGGAAAGTTCAGGGGCACACCTCTTAAGGACTATCACCGGGATTCCATCGTCTCCACACGCCTTATGGGGGTCGAGTTTTGAAATTACTCTGGATACTATTGTCGGGGTAATATATACGTCATGCAGTTTGGCCTCAGTTCTAATAGGGAAGTCGGGTGGGTGCACTCCGGACGAGTCGAGTGTGGAGTTGGATGAGAATCTGCGGGCAAAGCACTCAGCTTTCTCAGCAGATGACGTGAACGTTTATAATATAGACAGGCTTTTAAATGTCCCCGTTTTATCATAAAGAAAAGCAAATGACTGTTATTTTTAAATGAGTTCATAGAACAACGGCATGTCGGCATATCGCGAATCACAAGAGGGTAACAAGCGCTGTACATTAAGATTATTATTAGCCGTTGTTTGGAAATAAAGTAAATATGATGTGATTGCTGAAAATCGACCTCGTTGAGCGGGTTTCAATCACGCGACCATCTGCGAACGAAGAAGACGTAATAAGCGATAATACATCCCGAAAGCATACCTGGCGTTTGCTTTTCAGACTTGATTTAGTTAAATTACGTGCGACGCTAGTATGCAGGCAGGACATGATTTTGCATGTAACGAAATATAAACATAGCCCTTTAATTCATTTAGCTTGACTGTGTTTTCTTCAACAGCTTTAAGCGTACGAAAAGAGCCGTGATAGAGATTTCACACTTGACATGATCAAAATCGGAAGTGAAAATAGTAACATTTCTTAAAACTTCAATACGTAACTGACGTTGCGATAACGTCGCCGGTAAAAATGCATTATCCACTTGAATAAAAACAGAACGTATAGGTTTCGGCGAGTTTCGAACTCGCGACCTTCTGCGTGTAAAGCAGACGTGATGACCACTACACTACGAAACCTCTGGCCGCCGTTAGCATTCGCAATTTCCGATTCATAAATACATAATACTCGCACGCAGTACATCCATTAAAATATGAAATGGCTTCATTTTGCGCTGAAATCAAAAATGATCACATGTTTGTTTGTCACTCTTGTAATTGAATGCTGTTTCGTAATTGGAAGAACGCATCAAGGACAGTGATTCTAGGCAACGAAAAAAAAAAAATTGGTGCGAGATGTCGTATCCATCCAAAAAAAAAAAAAAATATAGCTACTACAAAACCGAGCCTCACCCAGGTTTCAGCGAGTTTCGAACGAGCGACCTATCGCCAGTCAGGCAGGCGCTGTATACACTATGCTAACTGAGGAGGCATGGTTCGTCAGTCCTAATTTATGCACATGAACAATATAGACAAATGTTACGCTTTCACGAGTGTAATGAGGACCTGAGTAAAAGTGACACAATTTTCATCTTTAAAATAATTAATTTATTCCTTAAAAATATCTGGGTGTAAGGTTTCGGCGAGTTTCGATCTCGCGACCTTCTGCGTGTGAAGCAGACGTGATAACCACTACACCACGAAACCTTAATCGCTGTAGCCACCTAGCTAGGTTTAGATTAAATATGAAATACGCAATTGTGAAGAGTCTTATTTAACTTGAAAGTAAATAGATATGAACAGAGACTTCGTTAAAAACATTGTGACTATTTTCAGAGACGCTTCTTCTCTTTAGCCTTCAGCGTAAGAAGACATCCGACACTGTAGTGACTACTTGACACATGACATACAGTAAAGTCGGAAGAGAAAAATTTAACATGGGATAAAGGGAAACCTTCGTTACTTTTACTAGTTGCGTCGCATCTATGTAGCCTGTAAATATGAAATATTCATATTCACTGATATTGAGCTACATTCTTGGTTTCAGTGACTTTCGAACTAGCGAAACTCAGTGTGAGCAGCAGATATAATCAGAAGCCTGACACAACGAAACCCGTTATCTACACTAGACGATCGTCATATAGCATCGATAAATATAAATATACCTTAGGCAGTGCCTGCTTAAAACTGAAGTAGACTTGAAATTAATTCATTTACCGTTGTTGGCATCAAACCTATGCAGGTGACTGTTATTTTCAAATCAATTCAGTGTCTGGAGTGACCTACGCAACAAGGATAATTTTTCTAGAAAAACATTGTGGAAAAATCTAAACACGAGAACATTCGATAGGTAGAAAATTGTTTTAGAAGAAAAGGTTGCCTTAGGTAGGTTTCGGCGAGTTTCGAACTCGCGGCCTTCTGCGTGTTAAGCAGACGTGATAACCAGTACACCACGAAACCAGACATGCTTTGCACGCCCGAATTTATGCAGATGACTAATGTGGAAAATTGATACACATTTAACGTTTATAATATAGACAGGCTTTGAAATGTCCCCGTTTTATCATAAAGAAAAGCAAATGACTGTTATTTTTAAATGAGTTCATAGAACAACGGCATGTCGGCATATAGCGAATCACAAGAGGGTAACATGCGCTGTACATTAAGATTATTAGCCGTTGTTTGGAAATAAAGTAAATATGATGTGATTGCTGAAAATCGACCTCGTTGAGCGGGTTTCAATCACGCGACCATCTGCGAACGAAGAAGACGTAATAACCGATAATACATCCCGAAAGCATACCTGGCGTTTGCTTTTCAGACTTGATTTAGTTAAATTACGTGCGACGCTAGTATGCAGGCAGGACATGATTTTGCATGGAACGAAATAAAAATATAGCCCTTTAATTCATTTAGCTTGACTGTGTTTTCTTCAACAGCTTTAAGCGTACGAAAAGAGCCGTGATAGAGATTTCACACTTGACATGATCAAAATCGGAAGTGAAAATAGTAACATTTCTTAAAACTTCAATACGTAACTGACGTTGCGTTAATGTCGCCGGTAAAAATGCATTATCCACTTGAATAAAAACAGAACGTAGAGGTTTCGGCGAGTTTCGAACACGCGACCTTCTGCGTGTTAAGCAGACGTGATGACCACTACATTACGAAACCTCTGGCCGCAGTTAGCATTCGCAATTTCCGATTCATAAATACATAATACTCGCACGCAGTACATCCATTAAAATATGAAACGGCTTCATTTTGCGCTGAAATCAAAAATGATCACATGTTTGTCACTGTTGTAATTGAATGCTGTTTCGTAATGGAAGAACGCTTCAAGGACAGTGATTCTAGGCAAGGAAAAAAAAAATTGGTGCGAGATGTCGTATCCATCCAAAAAAAAAATAGGTACTACAAAACCGAGCCTCACCCAGGTTTCAGCGAGTTTCGAACGAGCGACCTCTCGCCAGTCAGGCAGGCGCTGTATACACTATGCTAACTGAGTAGGCATAGTTCGTCAGTCCTAATTTATGCACATGAACAATATAGACAAATGTTACGCTTTCACGAGTGTAATGAGGACCTGAGTAAAAGTGACACAATTTTCATCTTTAAAATAATTAATTTATTCCTATAAAATATCTAGGTGTAAGGTTTCGGCGAGTTTCGAACTCGCGACCTTCTGCGTGTGAAGCAGACGTGATAACCACTACACCACGAAACCTTAATCGCTGTGGCCACCTAGCTAGGTTTAGATTAAATATGAAATACGCAATTGTGAAGAGTCTTATTTAACTTGAAAGTAAATAGATATGAACAGAGACTTCGTTAAAAACATTGTGACTATTTTCAGAGACGCTTCTTCTCTTTAGCCTTCAGCGTAAGAAGACATCCGACACTGTAGTGTAGCTTGACATACGACATACAGTAAAATAGGAAGAGAAAAATTTAACATGGGATAAAGGGAAACCTTCGTTACTTTTACTAGTTGCGTCGCATCTATGTAGCCTGTAAATATGAAATATTCATATTCACTGATATTGAACTACATTCTAGGTTTCAGTGACTTTCGAACTAGCGAAACTCTGTGTGAGCAGCAGATATAATAAGAAGCCTGACACAACGAAACCCGTTACCTACTCTAGACGATCGTCATATAGCATCGATAAATATAAATATACCTTAGGCAGTGGCTGCATAAAACTGGAGTAGACTTGAAATTAACTCATTTACCGTTGTTGGCATCAAACCTATGCAGGTGACTGTTATTTTCAAATCAATTCAGTGTCTGGAGTGACCTACGCAACAAGGATAATTTTTCTAGAAAAAAATTGTGGAAAATTCTAAGCACGAGAACATTCGATAGGTAGAAAATTGTTTCAGAAGAAAAGGTTGCCTTAGGTAGGTTTCGGCGAGTTTCGAACTCGCGGTCTTCTGCGTGTTAAGCAGACGTGATAACCACTACACCACGAAACCAGACATGCTATGCACGCCCGAATTTATGCAGATGACTAATGTGGAAAAATGATACACATTTAACGTTTATAATATAGACAGGCTTTTAAATGTCCCCGTTTTATCATAAAGAAAAGCAAATGACTGTTATTTTTAAATGAGTTTATAGAACAACGGCATGTCGGCATATAGCGAATCACAAGAGGGTAACATGCGCTGTACATTAAGATTATTAGCCGTTGTTTGGAAATAAAGTAAATATGATGTGATTGCTGAAAATCGACCTCGTTGAGCGGCTTTCGATCACGCGACCATCTGCGAACGAAGAAGACGTAATAAGCGATAATACATCCCGAAAGCATACCTGGCGTTTGCTTTTCAGACTTGATTTAGTTAAATTACGTGCGACGCTAGTATGCAGGCAGGACATGATTTTGCATGGAACGAAATATAAACATAGCCCTTTAATTCATTTATCTTTACTGTGTTTTCTTCAACAGCTTTGTTGGAAATTATACAAATGTAACGAGTCCCCTCATTGGATTATGAATCCAACGCATTGTTTAAGACAATCCTGCTGATTGGCTGAGTGGGCCGACCTCGTTTCGAATCTTTGGCGGGCTTAGCACAGAAGGGAAGATTTCCGGCCTTTTTTGGTTATCCAGCTTCGACAGAGCACGGTCGCATTTTAGTACCGCTCCTTCTTATATGTTGCCGCGGGGCCTACAGTGGTCGCCCTCATGTCTCTATTTCCTGAGACAGTTGTACCTATATCAAAGTAAATTTATTAGGCAAATGCCTTATCATTTTATTCAGAGAAACTTTCTCCAAATCCTTCGTACCCTTGGAGGTATCCTTTTTTGGCTATTGCCTTACTTGTAGAGAAATTTTCTCTAAGAATTCTTCAAGACGAGGCCGAATCGACCTCCTTTCGACCGAATTGGAAACGGCTGTAGAACCCAGACCTCAGAAGAAATATTCCTGAACGTCGCGGAATTTGCAGCTCCATACTTAAACTTCACCACCTTCCAAGACGAGGCCGAACTCACTCAAGTCTCCAGAAGGAAGCCAACTACCGTCTCGGAAAGAGACTATATACCAAGCTGAGCAGAAGCTGCAAAAATCAACCATTTGCAAGACTAATAAACTTGTTGTTAAACCCCAGGTATGTCTTGTTATAGTTGTTGATTTCCACCCACTGCTCGAGCTCTGAGCTATGTGGGAATAATTTCTCACATAGCTTTTATTGCAAAAAGGAGTCGATTTGTATTTTAACGTTTAAATAGCTTTTATTGCAAAATAACTTTTCATTCTAAATTGTTTCGGCAATAATTTGTATGCATTTCTAATGCTTGAGCGAGTTGTCATTATCACTCGTAAAATTTAATAATTTTCCCTTCCAGAATTGTTATTTGTATTATGTATGATTTTTTTTTGCTATATCCGTTAGCTATATATTGAATTGGTGCTTCTTGTCTGCTACCTAAAAAAAAAAAATTTTTTCCCTCCCTAATTATTAGTTATCGTTTGTCAAATTTGTTGGAGAGGGGGAAGTTACCTCCCTTTGATTGGCTAAGCCTTAACAATTCCTCTTTTTTCTCTCTTCGCATTGTATCGTGCCTTTGGCCGTTCTTTGAATTAAAATTGTCACCGTTCTTTGGGTATTGTTTCGCATCTTATCCTAGTATCCTTACGGGCGACATCATGGCGGCCTTAAAGGAATTAACCAATAAAATCGAAACAAAAAAATTTCGGATTCAATGTACAGTGAACTGGCTTAAGGATAATAATTCCTCTCTGTCGACCATTGAGGCAAGAGAGAAAGATATCCTGAATTGGCTGAAGGATTTGGACAATTTATTTGACCAGATTATTTTAAAGTCTCCTGAAGAGGAGCGGTTGTCATTTTGCAATGACTCTGGAAAATTTTCTTCTGGTGTTAGGGAAACGTTATTTGAGTTAAAATCTGGTCGAGAGTGCGGCAAAAATATAAAACCTGTCTCTCTTCAACATTTAAAATTAGAATTGGAGTGCCCTAACTTCAGCGGGTCTCCTTCGGCCGATAAATTCGAATTTCGGACATTTCTCAGAAGGTTCGAATTCTGCACAGCCAACTTGGGAAATGCTGACAAGATGTTAATTCTCAAGTCGAAGTTGAAGGGGAAAGCCTTTGATTTAATTTCTAATTTGGATGTTTCCTCCGAGAACTACACATTGGATAGCTTAAAACAAAAATTCCTGAATCCTTCCCTTATTAAGGACCGAATTTTTGAGGAAATAATTCCACTACCGGTGCAAATTACCAAATTGGATGAGCTTAAAACTTGTGTAGAACAAGTAAAGCTTGACTTATCTGAGTTGGACAAGTCCTTTGGAACAGATTTTTTTTCGGAAAATTCCACTTCTGGGTCAATGGTGGCCCATATTCTGTTCCGAAAATTCCCAGTTAACGTTCGAAGGGAATTAATGTCGCGAACGAAGGAACGTTATCCTTCTCTTTTAGCAATTATGTCCAACCTTTTCGACATTATCGAATTTTTGCAAGCGGCGCCTTTAGTTGATAAAAGGCGGGAAAGTGGCCCGCTCAAGCCGCCATTTTCTGCTTCTTCTTCATCTGAGCCTCGACCCAATTTGTCGAGCCTTAAAAATTCCAATCCCAAAAAGGGTACGGATTCCTCAAATACCCGGACTAGCGTCAGAGAAGGCAGAAGGTTTTGCAAGTTGTGTGACTTAGCAGACCATACCGTTAAGGACTGTCCGAAATATCCTAACCACGAATCAAAGGTTCGACGAGCTAAGGACCTACGAATCTGTTCCAGATGCCTGGGTGGTCACTCTGACCAGGACTGTAAGGGAAACCGAGGGTTTCCCTATCCCTGCAATACTTGTGGACTGAAAAACCATTACACGGTTATGTGCCCTAAGGCCTTAGAGTCCTTTGTGGGAAGGACTACACTGTCAGACCTGGAAAATTGTATATTTCCAGTTATTAAAGTGTCCATGAAGGGTGAAGGGCGTCCCGTCTCATTTCACTGTATCTTGGACTCTGGAAGTCAAAAATCGTTTTTCTCTCGGGCTATTTTAAAAAAATTGTGTCCTCGGGAAAAATTAGTACCGAAACCCGTGATAATGCCGGTTAACACCCTCATAGGAACCAGGTCGGTGGACCTTCTTGAAATTAATGTCTCCATTAGATTAGGGTCTCAAAAACCTTTTCCCTCCTCTGCCTTATTTGCGGACAACCTTAACCTCAAGTTTCAAGTGCCGAGATTTGATGAGATTACCTCTAATATAACGGAGGCAGGATTTCGTCTCGGTAATGGCTATGAGGATTTGAACGGTAGAGATCTACATGGCCTTGTCGGTTTGGATTTAATCCAGCAGTTGAAGGATTCGCATTTGGTTGAATGTCTAAATGGGACTGCATGGAGAATTTCTGACGAAATCATTCCCTTCGGCTATGGGCACCATTTTTTGAAGCCGGTATTTAATAGGGAGGATAAGCAAGAGTGCCCTCCCTTTAATCAAATTATTGAATCCTTGCCTAAATGTTCGTCGTTCTTAATCGACAGTGCCTTAAATCCGGTATATTCGTATTCGGATACACTTGGTCCATTTTTCGAGGATTCCTCTGTTGAACGCGGAATTGAACATTTTCTCTCTCTCGAGTCTATTGGAATCGACGAGAGTGAAACTTTATCTTCCTATGATGAAGTAAAAATTGACGACTTCAAGAAATCCATAGTTTTGAAAAATGGTAGATATTATGTGGATCTGCCCTGGGACGGAGATAAATTGTCTCGGGTGGATTCTAATTATGTGCCTTCCCTAAAAATAATGCATAGGGTGGCAGATTCCTTGGAGAAGAAGGGACTCTATGACGAGTATTTACAAGTTTTTAGAGAATATGAGGATTGTGGTATTGTCGAACCCTTTTCAGTTCCTCCTGGGGAGTTTAAGAATTATTGTTGGATTCCTCACCGGCCCGTTATTAAAGAGGGCCGTGGGGTCACTACGAAAATCCGCCCCGTCTTTAATTGTTCGTTGAAACGGCGGGGGGGGGGTGTTTCTATTAACGATGCAGCATATGCTGGAGTTAACTTAACAGCACAGCTACTGGACTTGTTGTTGATTTTTAGAAAGAACAACTATGTTCTTTTAGGAGACCTTCGTAAGGCCTTCCTCCAAATTCGCCTGAGAACTGTTCAGGACAAAAATAGATTTTGTTTTTTTCTCAAGGTAAATGACAAATTGTATACCTACAGGTACAACTCCATCATTTTTGGCTTTAATGCAAGTCCCTTTATTCTGGGGTGCATCCTGAAGTTTCACGTGGAGAGATATGATTTTGATATATCCTCTTCTGTAATCTCCAACAATTTTTATGTTGACAATTTGGTCACCACTAGTTGCGATTCCAAATCTCTCCTTTCTGTGTATAATACTGTTCGTAACAGGTTGAAGGACGCAGGATTCGATCTTCAGTCCTGTAACTCCAACTGTGCGGATTTGCAAAATAAAATGTCAGAGGATGGATCGATTACCTCCCCCCTTCCCTCCTATGAAAAGGTACTGGGGTATCATTATTCCCCTCGACAAGATACAATCAGACTTGCGCCCACTAAGATTAACATTGAGGTAGACACTAAACGTGGGATTCTGTCTCAGACTTCCAGCATCTATGATCCGCTTTCCTTACTTCTCCCAGTTACTATTCAGGGCAAGACGTTCGTTAGCCAACTATGGAAGAACAACTTGTCCTGGGATCAATAGATCCCTGAAAAATTTACTATCCCTTGGCAAACTCTTGCTAAGGAACTTAATAAATTAAGTGGATTTGAGTTCCCCAGACGTGTGTTGCAGGAGAGCTCCCCGGTGGAATTTATTTGTTTCTGCGACGCATCTAAGCTCGCATACGGGTTTTCTTTATATGCTAAACAAGGAAATCGATGTTCCTTGTTGTTCGCTAAAGCTAAGGTGGCTCCCATTAAGCAGAAAACTCTACCTACTTTGGAACTAATGGCGATCTATCTCGCTCTCAAAGTTGTTCCTAAGATTATTGAAGCCTTAAAGCCTATCAACGTCCTTTCTATTTTCCTTGCGTCAGATGCGCAAGTAGCCTTATCTTGGGTTTTAAATGGGAAGGGGTCTAAAAGAAATATTTTTGTGGAGAATCGTGTCCTGGACATAAAAAAAATGTTGGAGGACGTTAACCTCAGATTTGGCGTCTCCCCCTTGTTCAAGTATGTCCCTTCGTCGGAAAATCCTGCGGATTTGTTGACTAGAGGCCTTTCTGCCTCCAAGTTTGAACAATTGTTCGATTTTTGGGTATACGGACCCGATTGGCTACAACAACATACCATCGACTGGCCAGTATCTCCATTACCTTGCCTTAATGACATCAACCGGAAGATTGTATCCTGTATGTTGACCGATGATTCTTGCGCAGGCGAATCCAGTCTTCCTATAAATATTTCTAAATTTTCAACATTGTCTAGAGCGATCAACGTTCTTGAAAAGGTTTTAAGGTTCGGTGATAAGTTGATGCATCGACACACTGATACCTGCCTTAGAGCCAAATTGTTGCTTTTTTCTGATATGCAAAGGGAGGCATTTCCCTTTGAGTTGGAATATTTGACTCAACCTTCTGATAAGGTTGTACCTCCAAGAATAACTGCCCTTGGGTTGTTTATTGATAAGGATGGTCTGTTGCGGACTAAAGGACGCATTCAGAATTCCAGTATACACCCCTTCGGAGTCAAATTCCCTATACTTTTGGGTAAATATCACCCCTTAACTGAATTGGTTATTAAAGAGGCTCATTTGAATTGTTGCCACATGGGAACCAATTCAACTCTTTCCAAGTTGAGATTATCCGGGTTTTGGATTCCCCAGGGAAGACAATCGGTAAAGAAAACACTTCGTAGCTGCATTACTTGTAAGAAGATTAATTCTTTACCGTATAAAGCTCCCTCGGGTTCTCAACTGCCCACCCACCGGGCAAATTTTGTTCACCCCTTTCAACAAGTGGGTATCGATTTTACCGGCCATTTCTTGGTAAAGTACAAGAATGATGAAATAAAGATGTACATCCTGCTATTTACCTGCATGAGTCTTCGCGCAGTGCATCTGGAGCTTTTGCCTGACATGAGCTCCAGATCCTTCCTGTTAGCCTTCGTCAGATTTACCAATCTTTTTGGCGTTCCCTCTCATGTCTATTCGGACAATGCTAAAACCTTTCTAGCATCCGGCATTATGTTGTCTGAAATTTTCGTTTCCGACGAATTCAGGGAACATTTTAGATCCGCTTCCATTAGTCATCTCACCATTCCCCTTTATTCCGCCTGGCATGGGGGCGCATGGGAGAGAATGATCAAAACCATGAAGCAATGCTTGAAAAAATTAATAGGTAGGAGGAAAATTCAGTATTTTGAACTTTTAACGATAATTTCTGACGTGCAGAAAGCGATCAATGATCGACCGCTGACTTATATTACCGCTTCAGAAGGGGGCCTAGACATTTTAACCCCCAATCACTTTCTGCAAACCGGCTACAATCCACGTTTGTTGATTAGTAACTATGGATCGGAAGATTTGTGCCCCGATCCTCCTAGTAGAATAAAACTGGTGCAATCTTTGGAATTAAGACATAAATGTGTCGAAAAATTTAGGAAGATGTGGCACAATGATTATCTGTTGTCCCTGAGAGAGAGGGATACGGATTTAAGGAGAGATTGCCCTCTAAAGGTGTCAGTTGGAGAAATTGTATTAATCAAATCTCCTAATAAGACTAGACCCTTTTGGAGTCTGGGTAAGGTGCTTAGACTCATTACCGGGAATGATGGTAAAGTTCGCTCGGCCTGTGTGTTGAGGGACGGATGCGAACAGGTTCATTCCTTAAAACATTTATTTCCCCTGGAATTAAAGGGAGTTTCTGCGTCGTCCCCAGCAACATTTCAGGAAGAGGGCGGTCCTTTCTTCTGTCCTTCTTGTTCCGTTGCAAACGATGGATCTTCTCCCATGGTGTGTTGTGACGCCTGCGACAATTGGTACCACTTTGAGTGTGTAGGAGTGGTCCAGCAGGATACTTTGGGAGAGTGGAGTTGTCCAAATTGTTCGGATAAAACATCTCACTAGTCTAGTAGGGACTGCAGTCCGATTATCAATTTAAGATCTAGGTAGAACCAGGTTCATTAGTTATAAACTTTATAGTGGCAGACAGAAGCACGTTCAATTCCCCTTGAAAGGAAAATAAAAAATTATAATTACTTTCGAATAACTGATAGTTAATACAATTATCCCATTCTATGAAGAAAAAAAGAAAAAAAAAGTAATGGATAACCATTACTTTTTCGTTGCTCCTTTGGCAGTGTGTTGGAAATTATACAAATGTAACGAGTCCCCTCATTGGATTATGAATCCAACACATTGTTTAAGACAATCCTGCTGATTGGCTGAGTGGGCCGACCTCGTTTCGAATCTTTGGCGGGCTTAGCACAGAAGGGAAGATTTCCGGCCTTTTTTGGTCATCCAGCTTCGACAGAGTACGGTCGCATTTTAGTACCGCTCCTTCTTATATGTTGCCGCGGGGCCTACAGTGGGCGCCCTCATGTCTCTATTTCCTGAGACAGTTGTACCTATATCAAGGTAAATTTATTAGGCAAATGCCTTATCATTTTATTCAGAGAAACTTTCTCCAAATCCTTCGTACCCTTGGAGGTATCCTTTTTTGGCTATTGCCTTACTTGTAGAGAAAACTTCTCTAAGAATTCTTCAAGACGAGGCAGTATCGACCTCCTTTCGACCGAATTGGAAACGGCTGTAGAACCCAGACCTCAGAAGAAATATTCCTGAACGTCGCGGAATTTGCAGCTCCATACTTAAACTTCACCACCTTCCAAGACGAGGCCGAACTCACTCAAGTCTCCAGAAGGAAGCCAACTACCGTCTCGGAAAGAGACTATATACCAAGCTGAGCAGAAGCTGCAAAAATCAACCTTTTTGCAAGACTAATAAACTTGTTGTTAAACCCCAGGTATGTCTTGTTATAGTTGTTGATTTCCACCCACTGCTCGAGCTCTGAGCTATGTGGGAATAATTTCTCACAGCTTTAAGCGTACGAAAAGAGCCGTGATTGTGATTTCACACTTGACATGATCAAAATCGGAAGTGAAAATAGTAACATTTCTTAAAACTTCAATACGTAACTGACGTTGCGTTAACGTCGCCGGTAAAAATGCATTATCCATTTGAATAAAAACAGAACATATAGGTTTCGGCGAGTTTCGAACTCGCGACTTTCTGCGTGTAAAGCAGACGTGATGACCACTACACTACGAAACCTCTGGCCGCTGTTAGCAATCGCAATTTCCGATTCATAAATACATAATACTCGCACGCAGTACATCCATGAAAATATGAAACGGCTTCATTTTGCGCTGAAATCAAAAATGATCACATGTTTGTCACTGTTGTAATTGAATGCTGTTTCGTAATGGAAGAACGCTTCAAGGACAGTGATTCTAGGCAACGAAAAAAAAAAATTGGTGCGAGATGTCGTTTCGATCCCCCCCCCCCCCCCCAAAAAAAATAGCTACTACAAAACCGAGCCTCACCCAGGTTTCAACGAGTTTCGAACGAGCGATCTCTCGCCAGTCAGGCAGGCGCTGTATACACTATGCTAACTGAGGAGGCATGGTTCGTCAGTCCTAATTTATGCACATGAACAATATAGACAAACGTTACGCTTTCACGAGTGTAATGAGGACCTGAGTAAAAGTGACACAATTTTCATCTTTAAAATCATTAATTTATTCCTTAAAAATATCTGGGTGTAAGGTTTCGGCGAGTTTCGAACTCGCGACCTTCTGCATGTGAAGCAGACGTGATAACCACTACACCACGAAACCTTAATCGCTGTAGCCACCTAGCTAGGTTTAGATTAAATATGAAATATGCAATTGTGAAGAGTCTTATTTAACTTGCAATTAAATAGATATGAACAGAGACTTCGTTATAAACATTGTGACTATTTTCAGAGACGCTTCTTCTCTTTAGCCTTCAGCGTAAGAAGACATCCGACACTGTAGTGACTACTTGACACATGACATACAGTAAAATCGGAAGAGAAAACTTTAACATGGGATAAAGGGAAACCTTCGTTATTTTTACTAGTTACGTCGCATCTATGTAGCCTGTAAATATGAAATATTCATATTCACTGATATTGAGCTACATTCTTGGTTTCAGTGACTTTCGAACTAGCGAAACTCTGTGTGAGCAGCAGATATAATATGATGTGATTGCTGAAAATCGACCTCGTTGAGTGGGTTTCGATCACGCGACCATCTGCGAACGAAGAAGACGTAATAACCGATAATACATCCCGAAAGCATACCTGGCGTTTGCTTTTCAGACTTGATTTAGTTAAATTACGTGCGACGCTAGTATGCAGGCAGGACATGATTTTGCATGTAACGAAATATAAACATAGCCCTTTAATTCATTTAGCTTGACTGTGTTTTCTTCCTCATCTTTGAGTCATGTGACGTTTTGTTAGTTTCACAGTTGAGGTTCCGCGTAAGCTTGAATATATTGTCAGTCGCTTAATTACGAGATTTTTGTAGGCTATTGTCAATCTTTGTGGTTTTTTTAGTTTCCTTTCAGTGTCTGCTATCAGCACTGCGTCATCAGCATATTTGAAGTTGTTCAGATTGTGGCTTCCGATGACGAATCCTGTCATAACAACTAGAGTCCTCAGAATATTTTCGCTGTACAAGTTGAATAGATCCGGTGAAAAGGCACATCATTGTCTGATGCTCCTTTCTATGTTTGTATATCTGCTGAATTTCTTTTTCTGTCCGTCTGCAGGCGGTTTGCTGCTAGGTGAAATTCTTGATTTGTCTCATGTTTTTCTCAGTCATCTATTATCTAGTATTTCTGTTTTTAAAATCTCCCTTCATTTTATCACATATACTTTTTCTAAAATATTTTTTAAATTAGAAAAAAAAAAGTATTTTATTTTTTCAGATTTATTATTTTTAATTTTTCTTAATTCTTCGCTTCAAGAAGTAAAAGATTAGCTATTGTTTTATTCCATTCTTTTTCTCTTCCCACACAATTCTTGTAAAATAGAATAACATCCCACCCCACTATAATCATCTAATATGATAGCACATTTTTATTTATAGTTTAATTTGTTATTTTAAATCTCTGTATCAATATATTCATGAAAAAGTAAATTAACCACATTTCACCACTTGATGATGGTGCATCGAACACTGAAATTTAATAGCTTTTGAGTTGCGGTCAGTCAGTTAAGTACTATAGCGAGTGTCTTATTCTTTTTCTAGTAGTCGTAGTAGGTTAACGGAATTTGGCCTTGTGGGAAGATAGCCCACTATAATTCATAAAATGGTTATAAATTCGAGAAAGGCTATTAGAGTATAAAATAACATGAATGCAACGTATTCAACTGGATTCGAACTCGGCTCTGCGATTTCTCATTCCGAGCCGAAATCCGCTCCACAACACACATCCCGATTTTTATTATTTCCCATCGAAAATTGAAAAGTTTAATAAAAATCGTTTTGCACCCATATTTTAAAAATAATTTAAACTTTTTTTTGTGCCTTTGATGTTTTTATTTTTGTATGGTAATTTCTATGTGCAAATTAAAAGGTCAGAGTTTCCTCTCTTATCCGAAAGTAAATGAGGAGAATTTTGTTCCTTATGAACGCCATACATTTTTATCTCTAATCAAGAACCTGTCAACGCGATCTTGATTTACGACGCCTACAGGTCAAAAAATTCAAATTTGTGATTAAGAAATAGTTTTATTCTAAATTTCACGCTATAAATAAGTAATATTTGTGTAAATTAGATTAAATTAACATAAAATTTGCCAATTTTCCAAAAGTAATGTCTCACAAATGTATATTCTATTTTTGCAAGATTTTTAAAACCGAGAATTAACTTTTGTTTACAAAAATATGTTGATCGCTCAAAAATGGCGGCAAATTCAAAAATTGAAAAAAATTTCAAACTTTTACATTCCAATCAATATAATTTCTGTTTGAAATAAACCAGAGTATTTTGCTTACTGAAAATAGCAATTGTAATCATTTAGCTTTCAATTAAAACTAAAATAAAAGTTTCAAGAAAACTTTTTTTTTATTCAAATTAAAAGTTAGTTATCGAAAATTAGTGGAGGCACCTATTTTAAATTATTTTTAAATGTTTTAAATCCTTTCTAACACGTTCGAAACTTTGGTTAAAAAAGTTTGTTTTGATTTCATTAGGGGATAGCCAAATAGTTACCTGAGTTTACAATGGATGATGTGATCTTGCGTAACTCAGTTATTTTCCGAAGAAAAATACAATGATTTGGAAACTCCTGCAAAAATCACTTAATTACCGGATTATAATGAAACTTTCAAGAATTATTCACAAATGATTAAAATTATTTTCGAAATTATTATTTTTTAGAAAATCTTGGTAAAACTATTTTTTAAACGTAAATTCATGAAATTTGAAGAAATTAAATTTTGTAGTGCCAATATATTTTATTAGTAAGCGCAGGACTCATTGTGGAATGTAAATCATCTATTATTTTTCCAACATTTCGATTTTGTCCGAAACTCTGCTCTAAATAGTAAAATAAAAAGTCGAATAAAACTGTGACATTATTTAATTAGATAATTTTTTAATTGCTTTTATAACTAGTATATATGAAGGACATTATAGACTGAAGAAAACATTTTTTGATGAATAATGAAATATTAAAAGAATTGTTTCAATATTTTCTGTTTTAATCATAATAATTTTTAAGATTTAAAAAATGTTTTTAAAATTCTACAAAGTCTCGAGGGGGTAAGGTTATTAAATTTATTAAGCGAAGAATATATTTACTTATCAAAAAATTAAAGTTTCATACAAATCGCCGATACTTCTCTGTTTTTAAATATTTCTATATTTTTCTGTGTATTTGATGTTTTTTTTATGGTAATGTCCGTGTTGCATTAAAAGTCATGTGTTTTACTGTTTATTCTTACAGGAAAAAATTTGGACAATTATAGCAATTTTGGTCACCATACACTTAGCTTATCTCGCCGAATGGCTGTCACCACACGTCAATCATTTACGGGAAAGGTCAGAAAGATCAACGCTCTGTGATTAAGAACTAATTTTATTCTAAATTTTATGCTGTAAATAAGTGATACTTGTGTAAATTAGATCAATTTAACTTTAAATTTGATAATTTTCTAAAAAAGTGTCACAGATGTATATTTTACTTTTGAAAGTTTTTTAAAACCGAGAATTAACTTTTGTTTACAAACGTGTCAATCGTTCAAAAATGGCCGAAAAATTGAAAAATTTTAAAAGTCTCAAAATTTTAGATTCCAAACAATATAATTTTTGTTTGAAATACACCAGATTATTTTGCTTAATGTAAAAGTAAACTTAATCATTTAATCTTCAGTTAAAACTGGAATAAAGTTTCAAGAACAGTTTTTAATTTTTAAAAATTCAGTTTAAATGCTAGATATAACAAATGAGTTAGGGTACCTGATATAAAACCCCTGGCGATACCGAAAGGTTGAAACCAATGTTGCGTAAGCACCTAACTTCCAGATTAAAATATTTAAAAGCTCTACATTATGTATGTATTGAGCACTTATTAATACAATTTTATACTGGTCTAATTTAATTCTGAACAATAACTTGTTATATTACAGCTGAATCAGTAGGGTTAGACATCCGATTGATTTTTTTAGTAGGATTGAAACCCGACCGAATTATCATTAGATTCTACCTCTGAGCTATGGGCGCTCGGTAAAAGAAGGCAAACCTTTAACATGCGATATACCATGTAAACATACGCCAGTAGCTAAGAGAGTTCTAATTCATTACTGAATTAACGATGCGTAGATGCTAGAGCAGCTACTGTTTTTCAAAGTCTACTATTCTTCTAGAGTGCTCAATCAGGGTGTGAGAGCGTAAATAGTCATTCACAGACAGATCTGTTTCTCTGTATCACAGCTGTTAGATACAGTTAGACATCCGATTGCTTTTAGCCAGGATTGAAACCCAAAACAGAACGATAGATAGATAGATAGATAGATAGATAGATAGATAGATAGATAGATAGATATGGATAAATTTAAATAGTTTCTACTTATTTTTGCCAACTTTGTTTTAACAGAGTCATCTAAACCAGTGTTGAGTTTTATTTATTAATGTATTAATACATTTAATTTTGCAGTTGTCGAAAATTCCCCTTTGTTATAGTTAGTACATAAACAAAATTGAATCGATTTATGCAAGTTATTAATGATACTAAAAACATAAGCAGAAAATTCGTAAACGTAACATATGGTTTACCTCACCCTTCAGCCGTAATGCCCAAACTAACATTGGAAAATTCTTCCTAAATTTAATTTACAACTATTTTACTAGGTAGCTCCACTAATTCGCTGAAAAAAACAGCATAGCATAAACAAAAAAGGTCCCAAATTTAATGAAAACGAGGTTTTTCCTTCAAAATGTTTGTGTTATTATTAAAACAAAAAATCAAAACATTTTTTAATTACTTTTTTAAAAGTTTTAATCTTTTCGAACAAGTTCGAAAATTTGGCAGAACATCTTTTGATTTTTGTCAGCGGGTAATCAGATTGTTACCAGAGTTTTCAATAGATCATATAATATTACATAACTCATTTTTTCGGTAAAAAATACATTAATTTAGAAATTCTTGCAAAAATCAAATAATTGTCAGATTTTAATGAAAATTTCATGACTTATTCACAGATAAATCAAATTATATTTAAGGATATTATTTTTTGAAAATCTTGGTAAAAATATATTTTTTTACATCTATTACCCACCTCCACGTAAATTCATGAAATTCCAATAAATTAAATGTTGTAGCTAAAATGTGTTTTATTAGTAAAACGAAGGACTTATTTGGGAATGTAAATCATTTCTTATTTTTCAAACAGGTGGATATTTTTCTGAAAATCTACTCCCAATAGTAAAATAAAAAATCCAATAAAATTTTGATATTATTCAATTAGATAAGCTTTTAATTGCTTTTGTAAATCATATATGTTGAAGACATAATATGCCACTATCCGGCCGGTCACTGTTGGTTTCGATCTAGCCAGCTGGTCGTAGATTGACTCTGTCACGGTTTTCTCCCTTGTCCCACGTTGTATTGATTAATCACAAGGCAGTCACGTGAGTTTTCCACTAGCTGTCTCTCTGTCGAACTAAACCAAACCGGGAAGCGTGCACATAATTAAGTAATAAAAGAAAGAAATATAGCACCAAAGGAAATAAGTGGACCGACTGCTGAAAATTGTTGTAAAACAATGTCTTTATATATAGATTATACACAATAGTCTCTTGGTCTAAACAGCACCAAATATGCCACCACCCGGAAAAATAAGTGGAATACACACAATATGCTCTTCTGGGATAATTTCCCATCCCTGCTTCTATCAACTGGTAGCGGAACGGACGTTTCTTAGGTAAATCGAATTATTCTCCTAAGCAATAACAAGGAATCTGGCTGGCCGCAGCTCGCTGCTTCGAACAGAAGTCTAAGTTCGTTTTATAAGTCTAGTCAACTTGTTGCTTGTTTTCCGGAATGTTAAGGAAATTGCCGAAGTGCTGATTTATTCTCTTTCAGTTAGCAATTTCAGACTTGTCTGAAAATTCTCTTCTTGTCGGTCTCTTAACTCTGGTTGGTTGATTGGCGACAGGCTTCTCTACGGTCGGCACCCTATATATTGAAGAGATTAGAGACTGAAGAAAAAAATCGATGAATAATGAAATTTTAAAAGAATTTTTTAAATTTTTTCGGAAAGAAGTTAAATGTTTGAAAAAAGTAGTAGATATCGACATTCCCCAGTGAGACCTGTCTTTAACTAATAAAACATATGTGCGCTACAAAATTTAATTTCTTGAAATTTACTTGGAGTGTGGTAACATGTAACAAATATTTTTGCTAAGATTTTTTAAAGGTTCTAACGAAATCAAAAGAAGATATTTAAGTAAAATTTCGAACGTGTTTAGAAGGATTGGAAAATTAAAAAAATACTTTGATCTTTCCTCTTAAACATGAGATTAACTTTTTGCTGAAAAAGTTCGTTTTTATTAAGTTTGGGTCCTTTTTTCTTCATACTATGCAATCATATATATATATATATATATATATATATATATATCAATTGTTGGCTTCCCCTATATGGATAGGGGTTGCAGTTTCGAATCCTGCCGAATGACACACATTTTCGTAACAAAAATTTATCGTAAATAATTATGCCGGTAGAAATAAATATATAATAATGTTTGAGTATCTACTTAAATACGAGTATCGATAAAATATAATGTTCAAATAATTTCAAATTGTCGGTTGTTTATAACCATTTCGTTAATCTTCGTTAATATATATATATATATATATATATATATATATATATGTATATAAACAGGATTTATCAGTTCGTTTGATTTCCTAGAAATCATAATTAGCCATGTTGCTTGGTAGCGTAATTTATTCAACCACTAACAAACAAATATGACTACGCTTCAGTGAACAACAGCAACAACAACAACAACAAAAGGCTTATTTTCGATCGATATAAAGTGAATATTTCCCTTGGAGAAGTCGCTTTGACCGGTTGGAAAATATTCTAATTTAATCAATTCAACTGAAGCTATTAGTATTTCTGTTAAAAATGCCAAGTGAAATAGAAAAAATGAAACTCAAGGTTTGAACATTTTATATTTATTAATCATCTATTGTGCATAAATATGCAGGTGGTGCAAAAGTAGGTATACAATAAAGAAAATCAAAGCGTTCACACAAAACGCATTGCATTACTTCCCCAGTGGGGGAAAAATAAAACAAAAAACACCGTTGGTTGAAGTAATCCAGTAACTTGAGCCAAAGAGTTGTGAGTTCAACATCTGGCCACGGCAGAGTTGAACAAAAATTTGGAAACTGAGATATCCAGATGAGGCATGCTATCTGGAACTAGAATAATCTATCCCAGTGGGCGAATTAAAGGGTTCGTTTAGAAATCCTAACGTGTATCACCTGAAGAAGGCCGAAACGTACAACAGCCGACACACCCTGAATATGACAATAAAGGCGAGAACTAAATGGTGTTAATAGTTAAAATACCTAATTTCAGAAACAGTCACCGGATGTGCATTGTGGTGCAATGGGTAACGACTTGGAACGACAAATCGGAGAGCCGAATTTCAGTTGAATTTCTTGCATTTACTTACACACAAATACTCTTGGGAAAGGTATTAATCCGTGTCTTCACTCCAGTTATGGGTTAAATAACAAGGACAGCAAGGGCAAACTAATGAGGGATAATCTTCTGCCTAGTCAGTCATGTCTCTTTCTAGACATGATCGTCCAAAGCGTGTATCACGTATGGCACCTGACTAACTAATTAACAGAGACAGTCGAATTAGAGTTCAAGGTTTTATTGCAATATTTGGAATAAGTAACGATTTAAACATTTTTTCTTCATGAGATTTTTTTTTGTTTTGTTTTTCTTTGCGAATTCGTGGGGGTACCAATAATTGAACAAAAAACTAGGGTTAATTTTAATCCTTTATCTAAAAAAAAACAAACAAACAAAACATTCCGAAATTACAGCTTGAATATTTTCTCCATTCACGCAAAAGAAACTTTTGCAAAAAACAGCAGCAGGAAGTTTATATAAACTATAGTGTAACTATTTTTTTGCAATAGGCTATTTTGTGAAAGTTAAAGACTGAACTTGATTTTGTAAACAAACACAGATTTGTAATATTTTCTTTTGGTAACTACTTATCATTTTCTTATTTTTCTCGTTTTTGTTTTGTACTTTCTTCATAAAACTGTTTTGATAGGCTTTTATCATTTTTGTAACATCAGTAATTGTAAATGAAAAGCTTTATGTAAAAAAAATTTACTTAAGTCCTTGATTATCGACTGCGTAAATTTCTTCTTTTTTTTACCGAGTTTGCATTTAAAGTAAGTATTAACTTTGCTTTTCTGTGCCTTTTTAGTAGATACTAACGACTAACAAGCATTTTACTGGTAAGATATTGTAGAATAACACTTGTTTATAGAGTATTATTTAAAAATCTGTTGGTCTTTGTTTACGTCCCGCAAGGGTTTAATTAACGGTTTCTAAGAACCTGTAGAAATGGCTATTCCCCAAATGTAAACGTTAAATTTACATATGAAATATTTATATATATGTATATCACTCCGGCAGGGTCAGTCGAAGAAACAGTCGCTGTTATGTTCAGCCTTTTTACTTCCCCTTATTGTTCGATGTTTATCTTCGCATGACTTGAGAGAGAATTATAGAGAGAAAGGATAGAGAGAGAGAGGATAGAGAGAGAGAATTATAGAGGGAGAGGATAGAGAGAGAATTATAGAGAGAGAGGATAGAGAGAGAGAGGATAGAGAGAGAGAGAATTATAGAGAGAAAGGATAGAGAGAGAGAGGATAGAGAGAGAGAATTATAGAGAGAAAGGATAGAGAGAGAATTATAGAGAGAGAGGATAGAGAGAGAGAGGATAGAGAGAGAGGATAGAGAGAGAGAGAATTATAGAGAGAAAGGATACAGAGAGAGAGAGAGAATTATAGAGAGAAAGGATAGAGAGAGAGAATTATAGAGAGAAAGGATACACAGAGAGAGAGAATTATAGAGAGAAAGGATACAGAGAGAGAATTATAGAGAGAGAGGATAGAGAGAGAGAATTATAGAGAGAGAGGATAGAGAGAGAGAGAGAATTATAGAGAGAAAGGATAGAGAGAGAGAATTATAGAGAGAGAGGATAGAGAGAGAGAGAGGATAGAGAGAGAGAGAATTATAGAGAGAAAGGATAGAGAGAGAGAATTATAGAGAGAAAGGAGAGAGAGAGAGAATTATAGAGAGAAAGGATAGAGAGAGAGAATTATAGAGAAAGGATAGAGAGAGAGAGAATTATACAGAGAAAAGGATAGAGAGAGAATTATAGAGAGAGAGGAGAGAGAGAATTAGAGAGTGAGAGGATAGAGAGAGAGAATTATAGAGAGAGAGGATAGAGAGAGAAGAATAGAGAAAGAGAGAGAGAGAGAGAGAGAGAGAGAGAGAGAGAGAGAGAGGAGAGAGAGATCACAGATTGAATGTTTTCACTTTGTTCGCAAAAAAGAAACTTTTTGCAAAAAACAACAGCAGGAGATAATTTCAATTTAAAAGATAATTTCATTTTTTTTTAATACGTCCTGAAAGTTTCATTAAAATACCACAATTTGATTTTTGCAAGAATTTTTAATGTGATTTTCATCGAGAAAAAATACAAAAATTTCACAATCAGCTCTGATACATTGTTGACATAAAAAAGATTTTTGAATAAAACTTTGAACTTGTTAGAAAAGATTACATTTAAAAAAGTTATTTCCTCTTAAGAATAACATAATAGATCACGTGTTTAATATATATATATATATATATAGCCATACAACGAATTTGAAGATCGGAATTTCTTTTATTTTATAATTGGCTCTGTAATTTGAATATAAACTGCATTGAGCCCTCCACCTTGATCAGTTTTAATATGAATGTAACTAATAATAATTAGGATCGGGTTTTGGGGATTTACCTCCCTGCTTTTCCTTTTGGATTAAAGCTATATTATATAGGTACCTCCACCAACTCTCTAAAAAACAGAATTGCACAAAGAAAAAAGGCCACACAGTTTTTTCCCGTCAAAATGTGTGTTATTATTAAGAGAAAAGACCAAATCATTTTTTCAATTTTTTAAAAAATTTTGGTTAAAAATGTTTTTTTTTTTTCGTCAGCAGCTGACGAGGATTTTATCAGCGTTTACATTGATAAATATTGTAAAACGCTTTTGTTTCTGGTTAAAAACATTAATTTGGAAAGATTTGCAAAAATCAATTAAATCTCGGAATTTAATTAACATTTCAGGACTTATTCAACAATGAATGACATAATTATTAAAATTATTATTTTTAGAAAATATTGATAAGAATATATATATATATATATATATATATATATATATATATATATATATATTGTATCTGTTAACCCTACTCCACTTAATTATATGAAATTTTAAGACATTCAATATTTTATTAGTTAAACTCAGAAACCCTTGGCGAATGTAAATCTTTTATTTACATTTTTTTTAACAGCTTTTTTTCAGAAAACCTGCTCCTTATAGTAAAATAAAAATGCAATAAAATTGTCATTATCTAATTAAATAAGCTTTTAATTGCTTTAATATATATATATATATATATATATATATATATATATATATATATATTTCTTCATTTGTGAACGAATTATTACGCGACCTAGGATTCTACCATGTGGTGTCTTCAGGTGATTTGCAATAACTGATTTTAGGGTTTTTTTTTAAGAACGCTCAAGTAACGGGGAATTTTTGAACGCGCAATTTTTTAAATTAGAAGAAATTATAACGTTTTCATCCATGTTTGTATGAACCTAATAATATTTTATGGTAAGGTTACACTTTGTCATACTTTCTGTTCTTTCATTCAGTAATTCATTTTTTTAGGAATAGCATAATAGCCAACTTTTCTTCCTGGCATAGTCTACATATTTTCCCACCATTGTAAAACTTGGCTGTTTTCACTATACTCCACGTTATGTCTTGGTCTTTTCCATATTTTAATTTCAATTTACACATGTGGCTTGCCAATTTTGTACAATTTAAGTTTTCTGTTTTAAATGTAGACCTGTGATTGAACCATCTGGTCTTAAAAGTGTCTTTGGTTGATCCCAAATAATTTTTGTTTTTTCACCATTTAAGATCATGTACTTTTGCTTTGTAAATGACTTCTTTTGTATTACAAAGTCCTTGAAGTAGGCATTTATTTTTGTCCCTGCAATTGCATTCTTTATTAATGATCTTGTTTTGTACAATGCTATTTAAATTTCTGGCGTTTTTGTTTCTAAATTACTAGTACAGCTATAGCTCAGTTAGATTTTATTCCTTTTGAAAATTTTGCTTAGTTCTGAGCTTTTTGAAAAGTATTTACCGATCAGTTTTAAAAATATTTGTCCTATTTTGGTTTTTACTTCTAAATTAAATGGTGGGTTGAACCAGATAATGTTTCGTTTTCTATCATTGTTTTTTATTTGTCTGTTAGTTTGGAGATTGTATTCTAAAATATTCTTATGGCCAGATTTTTTTAGTGTATCGTATAGTAATTGTGACTTGTTAAGTTTAAGATAAAGACATAAATGAATAACTTAACCCTGCCCCACATCTGAACTGGTGAAAGATTTGTGTATTTATACAAAAGTAAATTTGTCTCAGATAATTGACGATAGTTAAAAAAAAACACAACAATTATGACAAATATACTGATTCATATGTCCCAAAACGTATAGGTTAAATACTCATAATTTTCATGAAATTCATGAAAACCCCAATTTTTATAAAAGCCGGTGAGATTATTTCCACAACTTTTAATAAATTTTTCATTCTTAGTGTTGGTGTTGCGAGGCAGGCTAAATATTGATTTATATTTTATAACCTCTTTGAATGAATTAATGTTTACAATAAATAACTTCATATTATTTGAGGTGAATTAACAAAAAATATCCAAATGGCAGGAGTTGCCCTTTTTTCTTTTGTTAGTGTTTCATTGGTAATTTTGTGGCATGAATATGTGCAGGGAGATGCTAGACTATCGGACTCGTCCCGGTATTTAGACTTGGATGAAGCTTACCACCCGATTTGCCTGCATCCTCAAGCAACCCGACTCTCGGATCAAAGGCCGTCGCTCACCGTCCGTACCGAATGGTCCTGGCACCCGCCGCGGGCGGCTCCGATAGAGGTAACTTCGAACTACGCGAGACGAAAACGAACGGCTGACTTCGACCCATGCGTCACACGTCCCGAAGCCGTTTACTGTATTTACTAGCCTTCCCACGCAAGGCCAGATGTGACACATCGTCATTTTATAGTGGGTATTCCCGGCCATATAGCCGGGCCAAAAAAATGTCTGTCTATTTTTACCGAGTCGTGGTTCTACCCTACGGCGGAACCACGACTGGGTTTGTGCTCTCTGCTCGGAAGCAGAGATCGCCCTCTACCCGAAGGCAGAGTGCTGACAGTGTTATATAGCAGTCATCCTAAGCCGTTTACTTGCGACGGGATTCGGAGTTGGACTTTATTTTCAGAAAGGAGTACCTTATTCACAGATAAACTTTCATTTTATTATTATACGGGGGGATACAAATGTAGATATACAATAATAAAATAAACAAAAACTGCACACAAAACACATTTTATTCCTTCTCTAGTGAAAAAAACAAAAAACAAAAAACAAAAAAACAAAAAAATAACGTTGGTTGAAATAATCTAGTGACTTGAACCGTGAGTTCAATCTAACCCAGGGACTTGAATCTGTGAGTTTAATTTTACCCAGTGGGTGAAATAAAGTTTCGGTTAGAAATTTCAACGTGTATCACCCGAAGCAGGCCAAAGCGTACAACCGCCAAAATGTCGTGAATATAAAAATGAAGTTGAACACAACAGCCTAAGCAATGTAAATAGTGACAATACATCATTTCAAAAATATGGACAAATATAGAAATAGTCAAATTAGAATTCAAGGTTTTATTGCAAGATGTGGAATTAGATTGTTTTTTTTTGTTTTTTTTTTTAGTTCGTATTGCTTTTAAACAGAAAGCCAGTTCAATCATGACAAATCAGTCAGTTCACCTGTGTGTGGTAATTCACTTAAAATTATGAAAAAAGAAAAAGATTTCAAGCAAAATATATTCAGGGGCACTATTCTTATGAATTTCTCTCTTTGTCACACTTTTTTTCTTTTTTCTCAATCAGTCAGTCAAGCTGGCTAAAATCGTAGACTGGACATTTTACGAACGAAAACCTTTTTCTTAAAAACACGCGTGCGTTAACAAAATAGTTGCTAAGTGAAGGAATTGTTACTATTCAAAGTGAATGAAGGGGCGATGACTGCATAGTAACAAATACTCGTTGTGATAAACGAACTTTGATTAGCCGACAAGATGGTACGATGAAAATCGGCGGGTTTTCCGAGTCCACTAGGAGAAAATTATTTTCAGTTAGCCATTAGCTGCCGATGAGATGAAACGTGTGTCAGATTGGATAAGACCACACCCTCAAACCAACTCTTGTAGGGCGCGCTTACAACAGTAGTCATGAATAAGACAAGAAAACTAGTTCCCTCTTCTTGTTTGACGAAGAACATACGTTTGACTGAAACTTAATTTAACGATTTTGATGAAAGGATGTGCATTGTGGTGCAGTGGATATCGACTCGGAACGACAAATCGAGGTGCAGAGTTCGAATTCTAGTAAAATTCGTTGCACTCACTCACGCACAAATACCCTTGGGAAAGGTATTAATCCGTCTCTTCCCTCCAGTTAGGGATTAAATAATAGGACAGATTGGGCTCTATAGCCTTGGCTGGAAACCAGTCTATCGCACAAAGCAATGACAACCTACTGCGGGATAAAACTTCTACCCAATATTTACCAACCTTCCCACGCAAGGTTAGAGGTGACATAAGGTCTTTTTAATGTGGATCTTCCCGGCCATATAGCCGGGCTAAAGAATGTCTGTCTATTTTCACCGAGTCGTGATTCTACCCTTCGGCGAAACCACAACTGGGTTAGTGCTCCCTGCTCGGAAGCAGAGAGCGCCCTCTACGCGAAGGCAGAGAGCTGACAGTGTCATAAAGTCGTCAGACTAGTGACGACGACTCGCTCTTTCGAGACATGATCGCCCAAAGCGTATATCACGTATGGAACTTAACTGAATGAAAGTAAAGCCTCGTTCAGTAAAATTGAATCATGAAATGAAATATTCCTAGTTCAAACCTAAGATGAATGTTCGTGAAGATTAGAAGCAATGAAGATGAAGAAGATGGAAAAACGTCTTATGAGAACCACCAACAGATGTGCTAAGAAAATCTCCTCCAACAGATATGAAGATTAAAGTATGACTGCTAGTCTCAACAACTGAACACATTACTCGTAGAGAGACGCAGCTACGATGCAGCGCAATGTGATAGCCTTGTGTCAGACTATATAACAGCCGACTTCGACAATTATAAAGAATGAAAAATAACAACTCCAGGCTGAGCAATAAGATTTATCTTCTGAGGGCGTCGCAGCTAACCAAAATACAGCGCAATGTGATGGCCTTGTGTTTTTAGCGAACGGAATGCTATATAAAAAAAAAGAGAAATAAATGATAATTATGAGAGAGAGAGAGAGAGAGAGAGAGAGAGAGAGAGAGAGAGAGAGAGAGAAACTGTAAGTTAAAAAAATCATATTCTCTATTTTTATTTATTTTTTCTTCCCAGCCCGTAGATTTGCACATATCACCAATTCTTAAAAGTATTTTATTGCATAAAACATTACGCCAAATATATTACGTGAAACCCCATTCTGTGTGATAGACTTTTATCTTATAACCAGGAAAAATCAGATTTTACTTCTATTCACGATTGTCAATAAATATTGATAGTTTAATTTTTAATCACGTGTCTTGTCTTACCTTCAATTTGTTTGTTCGAAAAGTCTTGTGTTATAATTTTCCCATGTGCTTGACGTGCGAATAACAGAATCTAATCACCGTCTGACCAAATATCCAGTAAATCCTCTCGGCATTTACCCGGGAAGTCTGGTATTATTGCAGGGGAAGACACAACATTGTCACCCTCAAAGGTGAGGGAGCCCCCAGCCAGAGAGGGTCATGACATGTAATACCATATATACGCAGCTTTAACATTAGTGGTGTGTCTAGGACATGGTAACCTGACGAAATCCATCCTTATTCACATGTGATTAACTTCGATATTGTCTGATTCTAATTTCCAATTCAAAGGAAAAAATATCATGTCGTTATATCATTATTTTTCAGATATCCCAGCAATTAAGTAGATTATTAATTGGGCCATCACGCGCAATATTTTCTTTCACTTATCTTTTTATTTGATTCAGATAAAAAAACTCTTTCTGTAAGGAAGATAAAGGAAGGCTGGCTAATTTTATTAGTTTTATTTCATAACCACATTTACCAATTTCGTTGACAGTGATGTTAACCCTCTACAAACCCGGTAGCCACACTTTGTAGAAGCTGAGTAAGAGCCAAGGTTTATACGAATATGTGGGGAAGGATGACAGTAGGCTTGAATAGATTCAGATTTTATTGATCGGAAACACATTCTGTTGGAAGTCGGTTTTACAGAGAAGCGATTGGCAAAAATAAGCGACTCGAGTGGAACTTACATCTCACCCACAGATTAAGAAAGGATTCAATGTGTTTCTATGCAATGTGTGCAACATTGTGGGTTTTAATCATGAAGGTTAGAACTAGTATAACTTAGGAATGAACATCGTCAGAGCACTTTCCATGGAAATAGCATGTAAGCAAATAGTTTGATGAATATAAAGTCTTTTATCTTTGCTTTTGTAACTGTTTGCCCCCAACTTTATTATTATAGCTTAGAGTAAGTGTGAGTGAAGAGGAGAAAAACAGATTTTGTCAAACTCCATAAATTTACTGGCCAAAACTGTAACGAAAGACATGACTTACCTCGGAATTCAAACCGAGCGCGAACGTGTCTTGTCTGCAAGATAATAGCAAATAAGATGACCGCCATTGAAGACACAATTTATGCTTGCCTATTTCGTCCAAAACGAGACGATATTTGCACACATGCAAATTTTGGTCCTTCTTGAAATGGCATAAAAAGCGGGTGCCAGCACTGCTGGCAGAAAGGGATTTTCTCGGTGGATTGCGTGTGTCGAAGTTGCGCATTGACAGTCAGACTGACAAAGAGGAAGTAACAGCAGCTTAGTCGGTGTCTGCTTTACAGCTGCCCTGTGTAACGGGTCGAGAAAAGGGATACCGGAAATCCATTTCCCCGAGGCGAACAAAGAAAGAAAGAAGAACAGCTAGCCTGCCGGCGAGCGAACGTCGCACTGTACATTTTAGCACCCCACATTATTATTCAGCTTTTTTTTTTGCTACAAAAACATTAAAAAAAGTTTGTTAAAACATGACAATTATTATATCAGTTCACCCGTGAGTTGTAAATTTAGTCCTAATATAGAAAGTGCCGGCTGAAGCATTTGTGAGTGTTCGTTTTCTCAGAGAGGCTTCTCTTATTTTATAGTAAGACACGTTCGTCAAAATATCTATCTTATTGAAAGCAATTCAGTTAGAATCATTTCTATCACAGAAACAAACTGATATGAGCCTGTAAATAATAATATCTATTACTCATATAATAAGATTCAAATACTGGATGTTATAAAAAATTATATCTTCATATGTTTGATTTTCAGATGTCCCAGCAATTCAGAGGACCATCAAGTAAACAACCAATGGAAACATCAAGCGTAAAATTTTCTTTTATTTATCATTTTATTTGATTCAGAGAGTAAAGCACTTTTACTGTAGGCAAGAAAAAGAAAGGATGGCCAATTTTACGAATTTTATTTCAAAGTCACACTCACCAATTTCGTTTACAGTGATATTAACCCTATACAAAACCCGGTAGTCACACGTAGTAAAAAACTGAGTAAGAGCCAAGGTTTATACGGATATGTGGGAAAGATAAAAGTAGATTTGAATAAGTTACGATTTGGTAATCTGTTAAGAATCAGATTTACAGACAAGCGATTCACAGAAATAAGCGACTCGATGAACTCACAAAAGTATTGCGAAAGTAATGAAGGTGGTTCTCTGAAATCTGCTTATTATTGCTCTTTTAATCAAAAAGGTTAGAACAGGTGGAACTAAAGCGCCCTTCTGAGCACTTTGCATGAATATAACATCTAAGCAAATAGATAACTTGATTAGTATGTTTGCTTTTTTTCGTTTTTTTTTTTCTTATTTGCCTCAGACAAATTTTGTCACACTCCTACAGAATAAAAATATTCATGTTCAAACATAGAAACTTGGTGGTCCCAATTTCTTTGGTCGAACACGAGCAGCAAAGATTGGTAGATGACTGGTAACGTTAAAACCAATATTTTCTAAAAGCAAACGCAAAACATCTATTTCTCTTTCCATTCACCCACGCATACGGTCAAAGACCCTAAGTGAAAACGCACTTCCCTAGCCAGAAAGTAAGATTATGTTTATTTTACAGCAAAGCACAAGGTCGTCAAAATATATATCTTAATGTAGCCCACCCAGAATAATTTCACAGTAACGAACTGATATGAACCTGTGAAAATTATATTTATTACTAACTCAATAAGACTTAAATCCTGGACGTTATAAAAAATTGGTGGCTACAATCACTTTGGCATACATAGAATATTATTCTGTTTTTCTCTCACCTGCTTCTTTCAGAGATCGTTGTAATATAGTAAGTTTCACAAAATAGAAGAAATAATCACAGGTGATGATTTTTTAAATAATATATATATATATATATATATATATGTATGTATATATATATGTATGTATATATATATGTATAAATTTATATATATATATGAATATATATAAATAAATTTATATATATAAATTTATTTATATATATATAAATAAATTTATATATATATATATATAAATATATATATAAATATATTATAAATATATGAAGAAATAATCACAGATGATGAGAAATAATCACAGGTGATCGGCTGCGATGAAATTATTTAGTGGCAGAGGCCGTCTGATGGTACATTTATAAACGTAGCTTTTGAAAAAAACAAACAGAAAATAATGTTTTCTCTTCGTCAACACATACGATGAAAATTCGCCTCCCCCAAAAGATCCGAATTGCTACGTTTCTGTATTTCGGAAAAGTAGACATTTTGCTCCAAACTCAAATGAAAAATGCCCAACATATTCACGGATATAATTTTTATTAATTTTTTGTATTTATTTAACATGTTACTTTGCTTGCTTCATTACCACATAATTGTATGTATATATTAATGTTTTATAATTTATGTAAATTATATGTAAATTATATGTAAATTAGGAAGAGTTATGTTAAAATGTATTCCCTCTAAAACATGTTAGAAGTTACGCATTAATTTTTCTTCTTGGAAAGATTTTACTTAAAGACGTAGGAATATTTCTCACTTTTCAGCTAAAATTACGAAAAAAAAGGACTTCAAACAAAATAGTTTTAGTGGAATCATATAGTTGGATGTATATATTAATGTTTTATAATATATGTAAAGTAGGAAGATTTATGTTAAACTGTATTCCATCTAAAACATGTTAGAAGTTACGCATTAATTTTTCTTCTTGGGAAGATTTTTCTGAAAGACGTAGGGAAATTTCTCACTTTTCAACTAAAATTATGAAAGAAAAGGACTTCAATCAAAATAGTTTTAGTGGAATCATATAGTTGTATGTATATATTAATATTTTATAATATATGTAAATTAGGAAGAGTTATGTTAAACTGTATTCCCTCTAAAACATGTTAGAAGTTAAAATGAAACATTAGTATTTATTTAACATGTTACTTTGCTTGCTTCATTACCACATAATTGTATGTATATATTAATGTTTTATAATATATGTAAATTAGGAAGAGTTATGTTAAACTGTATTCCCTCTAAAACATGTTAGAAGTTACGCATTAATTTTTCTTCTTGGGAAGATTTTACTGAAGGACGTCGGAATATTTCTCACTTTTCAGCTAAAATTATGAAAAAAAAAGGACTTCAATCAAAATAGTTTTAGTGAAATCATATAGTTGGATGTATATATTAATGTTTTATAATATATGTAAATTAGGAAGAGTTATGTTAAACTCTATTTCCTTTAAAACATGTTAGAAGTTAAAATGAAACATTTGTATTTATTTAACATGTTACTTTGCTTGCTTCATTACCACATAATTGTATGTATATATTAATGTTTTATAATATATGTAAATTATATGTAAATTATATGTAAATTAGGAAGAGTTGTGTTAAACTGTATTCCCTCTAAAACATGTTAGAAGTTACGCATTAATTTTTCTTCTTGGAAAGATTTCACTTAAAGACCTAGGGATATTTCTCACTTTTCAGCTAAAATAGACTACCACAGGGGCTTCGCAAGGATAATATTAGGGGCCCGTGAATTAACTCATCACGTGAAATTCAAAGTAATTTAAATTTATTTTGTTACATTTTGCATCAACATGCTGTATTAATTTATTTTATTTGAACACTTATGTCTAAAGTAGGCTTAAAACCAATTTTGACTTCGTTAATGCAAAACTATAAGTTATCTTTAGTAAAAATTTATGTGTCAATTTCATAAGCGTTTATAGTGGAAATATTAAGGGGTACGTAAGTCAAAAAGTTTGAAAACCCCTGATATATACTACAACATTAACAGTAGTGGTGTGTCAAGGACATGGTAACCTGAGGGAATCTATCCTTTTTCAGATGGGATTAACTTCAGTATTTTCTGATTCTAATTTTTACTTCAAAGACAAATTCTAAGTCATGTTTTTATAAATTTGATTTTCAGACGTCCCAGCAATTTAATGAACCATCATGTGAAACATTATGTGGACCATCTTCCGGACTATCGCGTGAACTATCAAGTGAATCGTCAACTGGACCATCAAGTGGAACCTGAAGTGAATTGTCAAGTGGACCCTCAAGTGGACCCTCTAGTGGACCATTAAGTTAATTGTCAAGTGGACCATCTAGTGGATCATCAAGCGTAACGTTTTCTTTCATTTTTTCTTTTATTTAATTCAGATACTAAAGCACTTTTACTGTAGGCAAGACAAAGAAAGGCTGCTCAAATTTATTAGGTTTATTTTAAAGCAACACTCATACTCACCAATTTCTTTTACAGTGATGTTAACCCTGTAAAAAACCGGTAATCACACGTGGTAAAAGCTGAGTAAGTGCCACGATTTATACGGTTTTGTTGGGGAAATAACAGTAGAGTTGAATAAGTAAAGATTTTGTGATTGGGAAGACATCCTGTTAGGAGTCAATTTTACAAAGAAGCGATTCACAGAAACAATTGACTCGAGTTCAACTTGCATCTCACCAAAGGTTTTCGAAGTGAATGAAGGTTGCTTGCTTCAATCTGTGTACTAGTGCTCTTAATCATGGGGTTTAGAACAGGTGGATCTACGGTTCTCTTTTGTGCCCTTTCCATGAAAATAGCATCTAAGCAAATAGATAGCTTGACTGATATATCTGTCTTCGCTTCTTTTTTTCTTATTTGCTTTTAACAGATTTTGTCACACTACACATTTACTGGCTACAATATTCAATTATTATTTTTCAAACATTATAGAAAATTGGTGGCCACAATTTATCTGGTTGGAACATCGAGCTTGTAATTTTTGTCTCATCTGTCTCCTTAGGGCGTCTTTGTTTATATAATAAGTTTGGCATAATAGCAGCAGAAAACACAGTGTATTGACTATAGTTGATATAATTACAAGTAGGAATAGCTGACTGGTACATTTCAAAAGTATTATTTTAAAATGCAATAAAAAAAACTCTTATATTTTCCACTAGTATCGTAACATTAATGATTTAGAGGGCTGACTTTTAGTCAAACCTGAAATGAAATACTTGTTGAACATGACGGTTTGCAGCAGTGCTACATGACTGTTAACGTTAAAACCCACATGTTTAAAAAGCAAACACAAAACAATTTTTCTCATTTACTTCACCCACACCTAGAATCAAAGCCCCAACTTAGCAAGCGCACCTCTCTGACCAGAGTGTAAGTAAATTCATGCTCATTTTACAGTAAGACACAGGGTCGTCAAAATATATATCCTCTAACCGATTTTGTCACACTGTACATATTTACTGGCTACAGAATTCAACTATTATTGTTAAAACATTATAGAAAATTTGTTGCCAAAAATTTCTTTGGTCGGAGACAAATATCGAAAATGTAATTTTTTTCTCATCTGTTTCTTTAGGGCATCTTTGTTTATATAATAAGTGTAGCGTAATAGCAGCAGAAAACACAGTGTATTGGATATGGTTTATATAATTAGAAGTAAGGGAGGCTAACTTCTACTTCCAATACAAATTCGCAATCATACTTTTATAAATTTGATTTTCAGACATCCCAGCAATTTAGTGATCCATCATGTGAACCATCTTGCCGACCATCAATTGAGACGTCAAGTGGACCATCAAGTGAGCCGTCAAGTGGACCATCAAGTGAGCCGTCAAGTGGACCATCAAGTGGGCCGTCAATTAGACCATCAAGTGAGCCGTCAATTGGACCATCAAGTGAGCCCTCATGTGGACCATCAAGTGAGCCCTCAAGTGGACCACCAGATGGACCGTCAAGTGGACCATCAAGTGGGCCGTCAATTGGACCATCAAGTGGGCCGTCAAGTGGACCATCAAGTGGACCATCAAGCGTAACTTTTTCTTACATTTATCATTTCATTTGATTCAGTTACTAAAGTAAAATTAGTAAGTACTAAGCCAAAATTTATAACTATATGTGATGAAGATAACAGTAGAATTGATGTTAAGGTTTAGCGAAGAGAAACTAATCTTCTCAGGAATCAGTTTTACAAACAAGTTATTCACAGAAAGAGGCGACTCAAGTTGAACATGAATCTCACCAAAAGATTTCGATGAGAATGAAGGTGTTTCGCTTCAGTCTGCGAGTTATTGCGCTCTTAAACATGAGGGTAAAAGTCGGTAGAACTAAGGTGTCCCTTTCAATGAAAATAGCATCTCAGCAGATGGATAGTTTGATTGATATGTTTGTTTTTTCTTATTTGCCTCTAAAATATTTTGTCACACACCACAGATTTACTGGCTAAAGGATTCAAATATTCGTGTTCAAACATTAGAGAAATTTGGTGGGCACAGTTTCTTTGGTCGAAGACAAGCTGCAAACATTTTTACAAAAATATAATTTTTATCTTTTTCTTTCATCTTTTTGTCTAAAGCGCCTTTGTAATATAGTAAGTGTGACTTAATAAGCACAGAAAACACAGGATAACAAAGTATGTAATGGATAAAATTAAAAGCAGTTTCTGCTGAATTTAAAAACCTAGTCTTTCTAAAAGCAGTCACAAAACATTCTTCTCTTTTCCTCTAATATTGTAATATTATTTAGAGGAAATATGTTTCGTCAAATCTGAAATGAAACCTACTCATTTGTTTAATATTTCGTTTTGCAACAGTGGTAGCTGACTGGTAAATTTAAAACCCATATTTTCAAAAGGCAAAAACAAAACATCTCTTCTCTTTTAATTCAGCAAGGCATACGGTCAAGGGCACTTGCCTGACCACACACTAAGGGTTGCGTTTCTGTTTTTCGGAAAGTAAACAATTTAGCTCGAATGCGCAACTTATTCCCATAAAAACTCTTATTTTTATCTATTTATTTTAATTTTATCAAAATTTCAATCTTTCATGCATTTAATTTCATGCTAATTTGTTTTCGATGAAATCATTTTTAGTTGTACACGCACCTCTTCCCTAGATAATCATATCACTACTCAACACTTTTAACATATACCTAAAATGTAGGTACCTTCCGTAATTCGCGGGAATAAGCAGCATAGCTTAATGAAAAAGGCCACAAACTTAACGAAAATAAAGTTTTATCGTCAAAATGTTCATGTTATTATTTAGAAGAAAGACCAAAGTATTTTTTAATTATTTTTTTAATTCTTTAATCCTTTCTAACACGTTCGAAATTTTGGTTAAAGTCTTTTCTTTATGTCAACGCCTACTCTAACTTATTTTTTCCGTAGAAAACACATTAATTTGGAAATTCTTGTAAAAATTAAATATTGTTTGATTTTAATGAAATTTTCAGGACTTATTCACAAATGACTGAAAGTTAAATTTTTTTTTTTTTTAGAAAATATTGGTAAAAAATTTTTTTTAAATGTGTTAAGCCCCCCCCCCCCCACTTATTTAATTTCATGAAATTTCGCAAATAACCTTTTTGTTTCCTGACATTTTTTTTTATAATTGTAAGAGTTTTTGGAGATTGTAAATAACCTACTTTTTTGCTAATTAGTACCAACTAAATGAAAATCTGCTCTAAATTAAAAAATAATAAATCCAATAAAACTATAACATTACTTAATAAGAAAAGCTTCTAATGATCTATCTATCGCCCGGTTCACACTCCACCCACGTCTATTGAACAGGTTAAGAGGCTCATCCCTTGTTCCCTGTTTAGGATATGGTTTCCGGCTTTCTCTTTTTCGATCTTTTCACTATTACGTAGCCCCCTGCACATCAGTGGCGTTACCGCCTTGCTCGGGGTGATACGATTAAAAAAAATTGCTTTTGTAAATAAGTAATATTAAGGACATTATTGTCTGAAGAAATAAAATGTTTCGATGAATGAGTTTTTACAAGAATGTTTTCGAATTTTTTACATTTTAATTATAATAATTTAAGGGTTTCAAATCTTGTAAAATTCTGTATTTGTTTGTTCCCTGGAGGTTATATAATAATTAAGTGAAACGAAATTTACGAGTTCTAAATTGCAAAGATTATTAAACGTAGAGGTGCCGACCTATTTTTAAAATAATTTTTATTTATTTAATACGTTCCTTATTTTCATGTCTGGTTTACCATAAAATGCTATTATTATGAGAAGGTTACGTAATTTAATAGTTTTGTCCCTTCCCTTAGATTTATGAAAATTGCTTTTATGTTCATGCATAGAAAGCTGTCATCGACTCGTCATTCAACAATCCGTCAAACAATCGTTAATAATTTGTTGTATATTACTTTTTATGCTATAAGTAATATTTCTTTAAAATCATATTAATTTAACTTTCAATTTTACTAAAATAAAGTGTCAGAAATCTTTTGAAATCTTTATTTTTAAAATCGATGAATTTTTGTTTGTTTACAAATTTCTTAAAATTAAGAAAATGGCCGTTTTTAAGAAAATTTTAAGAAATCAGAATTAAATGTGACCTTCCAATCTATGTAATTTCTGTCTGAAATATGCCAGAATTCTTTACTTATTGGAAATAATAAATTTAATCATTACGCTTTTAATTAAATCTAAAATGAAATCTTCAAGAATGATTTTTCATTTCAAAAAATTCATTTTAAACTTGGGTATCGAATGTGTATATCGAAAAAGTGGAGGTATCTACGAAAATGTTGACTAAACATTTATAAAATAGTATTGAATATTTGATTCTTGTGGCGAAAACAACACTCGTCGTCCCAAAGTTGATATATTTGCTGTGAGAACAACAGTTTTATTTGTACAGTTTCATACGCGTGATGACGTCACTTCCTTTGTTATTCATTTTATTATAAATTAATATAAATATTATTTTTTATACTATCATAATACTAATAATTTAGCTGTTACTTTCAGCCATGAATAAAATGAAATATTTTCATTTACTTAACATATTACATGCCTTGCCCTTCATTTACGCATTTTTTAATATATTTAAACCTGAATAACAATTGAAGTTTCTGCAAAATATCTTAAATCAAGGTAATACAAATTTGAAACAAAATGTTCATAATATATGTAAATTGTAACCGAGTTATGAAATCTGTTTAGGTGAAGCATTAATTTCTCCTTTTGGAAAAATTTTACTGAAAGATGTAGGAAAATTTCTCCCTTTTTAATTAAATTATGAAAAGAGAACATCAGTCAAAATAGTCTTAGGAATATCATATATACTGCAGCTTTAACATGAGTGGTGTTTTCAAGGACATGGTAACCTGAGGGAATCCATCCTTCTTTAGGTGGGATTAAATTCAGTATTTTTCTAATTTTTACTTCAAAGACAAATTCCCAGTCACGTTTTTATAAATTTGATTTTCAGCAATTTAGTGAACCGTCATGTAGACCATCATGTGGACCATCATGTGGACCATCATGTGGACCCCCTTGCAGACCAAATCGCGGATCATCAAGAGTAAGGTTTTTTCCATTTATCCTTTTATTCGATTCCGATAGTAAAACACTTTTACTTTAGGCAAAATAAAGAAAGGTTGGTCAATTTTATTAGTTTTATTTCAAATCCACACTCACACCACAAATTTCCTTTACAATGATTTTAGGCCTGTAGAAACTCGAGTCACACGTGGAAGAGGCCAAGATTTATACGGCTATTTGGGGAAGATAATAGTATTATTTTACTTGAATAAGTAAAGATATTTTGATCGGAAACACATCCTGTTCGGAGTTAATTCTACAAAGAAGCGATTCACAGAAACAATCGACTTGAGTTCAACTTGCATCTCACTAAAGTTTTTCAAAGTGAATGAAGATAGTTTGCTGAAATCTATTTACTATTGTGCTCTTAATCATGGTTTAGAACATGTGGATGGGGAGGGAACATAATTTTCTGTGCACTTTCCATGAAAATAGCATTTAAGCAAATAAATAGTTTGATATATTTAGCTTCGTTTCTTTTTTCTTATTTGCCTGTAACAGATTTTATCATACTGCACAGTTTTATTGGCTACAGGCACAAGCGGAACACATTTTGGACGCTTACGAACTAGCATATATACATGTATACATGAGAGCTTGCTATACAGCAGTCCAGCTCTTTTTTCAACCCGACACTGTGGGTGCTGCTCTAAAACAACCTGTTCCCACTGCCCACCCTCTCAATGATAGTCCGATTTACTCTTCTTCCCAGGATGTCCCACAGTCAAACTTCCTAGACCAATCTGTTCCTGCGTCTTCAACCAGACAGACATGTTACTGCAACGGTTTATGTCTACACTCACGGATTTCCTGTTCTGCCAGGGAAACTCGTTGCTACAAGTGTGGAAAAATAGGACATTTTTCAAAGTATTCCGTTCGTTTAAAGGTGCCTCTCACAGAATAACTCGTCTTGTCAGTTTTTTACCGTTTTCTGAAAAATTGGCCATTTTGCCTGACTACCTTTCAAAAACTATCATAAAAATTAGAATCAACAGGGTCCTAATAGATGCATTACTAGACACTGATAGTTCGAAAAATTATATTAGAGACAGTCTAGTGAAAATTCACAAATGGCGTTATGTTCCCTCCCCAAAGAAAGGAAAAATGGCAAACACAGTTTTGTCGTCGCACGTAAATGACTTTTGTTTGGTCAGCCTACAATATGACGGCGTCCCGTACCTTTGTTGTGAGTTGATACTAAGCCACGATTTTTTCAACAACAATCCAATATTGAAAACTTCTTCGGCGGAAATAAACCAGCATTAACAATTTGTGGACAGACTGATATTAACATTCGGTACCCCTCACTTTTAGAAAACTTGAGAAAAGACTGCAAACCAACATCAATAAAAAGTCGACGTTATTCGCACAAAGCAAAACAATTTATAAAGTGTAAAATAAAAAAAATGCTTCGAGAAGGAATAATTGAGCCAATATGGAGGGCGCAATTATTAATAACAAGCCACACAAAAAAAAAACCGTAAAAAGAGGTTTGATTATCAACTACTCTCAGACAATTAACTGGTTTACCCTTCTGAACGCTTTTCCATTGCCACGAATAGATGAAATCCTATGTGAAATCATTAATTATATTATATTCAGCAGGTTAGATCTGAAAAGTGCTTATCATCAGGTGGCCATTAAACCAGAAGACAGAGCTTGTGGGGAATACAGAATTAAAAGCAACTTTATTCTCTTCAATTTTTACAAAAATTCACAATCCAGTAGGAACTCAAAATTTTTGCCAATTGATAAAGGATTGACCCAATACCGAAAGAAAAAGACAAAACCAAATTGCGCGATCCTATAGTAAATTAATTTTCTAAGCAAAGAAACTAAGAGAAAAGTTAACAAGCCTATGTGAAAAAGTAAATCGGTAGAGAAGAACGTTAAAGTAGACAGACAGATGTGAGCAGAAATTAGAGACGACACCGCAAAGAAGTAAGAGAAAACTTCAAGCCACTGACCCAGACATAAGGTCCCGTCACACATTCGTTCTCCTTCTTCTCGTGTGCTAATTTTCTTTATCTCTTTTTTTTCTTCCTTCTTACCATTCCTGCAGTCAGCAAAAAAGGAAGACAATAACAACAACAATATACTTCAACTGACTCCTAAAATTTAACTTCACGATAAGTACAGATTACTCTTATTGCTTTACCATCCGTTTCCCTTACTCGCCGGCCATGAAAAAGGAAAGGAACACAGAATTTATTAGTAACCTGCTAAACTTTCTGCATAAACACATTCTGTTACTCACAACTAGAATTCTGGATTCACTTAACTACGTACATTTTCTCTTTGAACATTTAATTCCTACAAATTGATGTTATTCTGTTCTGTTAAAAAAATTCCACTTTAAAAAAACAAATGAAATACTTTCATTCTTCCAAATTTCACTGATAAACTTTAAGTTGTAGGAAGTTCAGTTATGTTTGACACAAGGCCTGTATAAACATTCAACCATCTCCTTACAACTTCAAACGTACACTGTATTCGAATCGGTTGGCCGGTTGTATCAGTTCCGAAGGATACCATTTGGGGTAATTAATGGAATGGCCAGTTTTCAAAGAATAATTGACAAAATTATAACAGACGAAAAATTGTAAAATACTTTTGCTTATGTAGACAACGTGACTATATGTACACGACCAAAAAGGACCACCAGGGAAACTTCCAACGGTTCATGGACGCCGTCAATAAATACGCAACGCGGTTTAATGTCACCGGACCCAGAGCGATTAAATCATCTGCTCGAATTGCCACTCCCTTAATAAGATACACTCACTGCGACGAACTACGGGCGTGTTCGATCACTACTCACAATGGATCCGCTTTTTCTCAGAGAAGATACACCCATTAACACAAGTAAATCAGACTGCACGATTGCTGGTTCATTAAGGCAAGCTGACCGCCCCGTATCCTTCATTTTAAGGACACTCTCTCGGTCAGAACGATGGCACACAGCGATTGAAGAAGAAGCCTACGTCATAGTTGAGGCGTCGAGGAAGTGGAGACACTATTTAATTAGGCGCCATTTTAGACGAGTCACGGACAAAACATTTGATGCGTTTATATTTAACTCAGAGGCTATCAGTAAAATAAAAAATGTAAAAAGAACAAGGTGGAGAGTTGAACTATCTTGTTTCTATTTCGACATCATATGCAGACCCAGCAGGGAGTATCTGATGGCTGACGCTCCGTCGGGAGTATGCAGCATGATTTCAAACACGAAAGAACTCCAGACGCTACACATGCCACCCGGACATAACACGGATGGTTCATATGGTAAGGAGTAAGGACTTACTTTTTTCAGTGAAGGACGTTAAAAAAAATGACAAATTCCTACCGAAAGTTCGTCGGTATAAAACCCCAATTTTATAGACCTACACCTGGGGTCCTAATAAAAGCAACACGGCCATTTGAAAGGCTCAACCTGGACTTTAAAGGACCGCTATCACCCAAAACACGAAACCGTTCTATGCTGAGTATTGTGGCCGAATATTCACGGTTTCTTTTTTCTTTTCCCTGTTCGGATATGAACTGCAATATCAATCGGGTAATGCCTATGTTTCCTATTTGCCATCTTTAGACTGCCTGCATATATCCATTCAGATTAAATGCTTCCTTCCTGTCTGGGTGGCTTCGATAATTCTTACTGGAATTTAAAGTGACTGCAGGTCGAACAACCCCGTACATCATCTAGCGTAACGGTCAATACGAGGGGCACAACAGCTTAATTTGGGAAACTATTCAATTGTCTGCTTTGACCCACAGCTTCTCAATAAATACTTGGAAAATCTCTTTCCTATAGCCGTTTTTGCCATCTGATCGTTATTGTTTACGACAACCAATGCCACCACACATGAAAGATTTCTATCTTTCCAACGACAGAATTCGTCTGGGACTTTGCTTCCCTCTTGGTTCTCTCAACCAGGTAAGATTTTCCAGAGACGCCACATTCGCCATAACAAACATTAACCCTTGGTAGGTGAGGTGGATCTAATAGAAGCGAATCCTCAATACACAGTTGCGCAGCATGCGGATGAAAGACAATCTAACGTCTTCCTCAGAGATCTGGCTTCTGTCGGAGATGTACCGGATCCAATTATCACCTGTGAGAAGAGACCTAATCCACCTGACACTAAAACCCAAACGAGGATCACCGTACCAGAATACTTCCCGATACATTACCCTCGGATGATGACACAGCTGCCGTTGCATCTCCGTCAGACCTTTCAGAGAAATCAACATCTGGAACCCTGACAATGCCAGATGATTCTGATGAGCGATCAATACCCCACAAGCGTGTCCCTCAAGAAACAGATCCTTATGAGACATATTTGGATTCAGTGAGCCTCATCTACAAAGAAAGACGAAATATTTCAGTTCAAGGACTAACGGGCGAGCTTGAAATGAGGTGTCTCCTGATCTAAATAATCCAGTGCAAGACCGTGAATTAACCAGGCGTTCACAAATAACTTATAAAGAGCCTGGACATTTAAAGGATTTTCTCACCTATGAGTAAAGAAATACGTAGGAGAAAATGTACTTGTCATTCACCCTAGTTATTCCCCTTGAAAACCGTGGAAGTATAAAGGTACTCTGCAACATATGTCGACAGACTTGTATAGTCAGAGTAAAGTGCAATAAAGCTTAACTATAAGTCTATTCACTCATTATGCTTTAACTACACATATCACCCTGTGATAACTAGCAGCAGGAACAGCTGGTTGGTACTTTTGAAAACCCAAATTTTTAAAAAGCAAACACAAAACATTTCTCTTCTCTTCTAGTATCATAATATTAATAATTTGGAGGAGTAACTTTTAGTCATAACTGAAACGAAACATCCTCATCTGTTTACAATATCGCCTTGATATCTTCTTCTTCTATGTGCCCTGTCCCTTCAGGACGTAGGCGATCATGGTTCTCCACGTCTCCCTATCCCTTGTGGCTCTTAGTATGTTTGCTACTGTTGCTCCTGGCAACCCCCGTTCCGTCATCCACCTGATCAGACCCTGCAAATATGTTGTCCGCTGCCTTCCTCTGTCTCTCCTTCCTTCTATCTGTCCAGTCAGTATCAGGTTCTCCAGGCTCTCTTTCCTCATTGCATGTCCCAGGAACTTCAGTTGTCTCTTCCTGATGCTCAGCATGAATTTCCTTTTTGTTGCCTTATAATTAGTTAAAAAAATGCAACTCCAAAGGATTATTCCGCCTATTCAGCTCAATGGCACACTTCCTTCTCAACGAGTGATTCAGCACATTTAATGGCGTGAAGGAAGATTGTTTACAGTTTTTTTTCAAAATCAACGGACTGGAAGGGAGAATGCATGAGCATGACAACTCTCAGAAAAAACAAAAACAAAAAAAAACTTTCTCAGTCTGTCTATCCTATGTGAAAGGGTTATTGGAGAAAATACAAATGATCTGTGGTCCCTATGTGGTCCTCCGCCAGCGATAAACGTTTTCAACAGCGTGATCGCACCCCTTGGTATCCGGTCGGAAAAGGATCTCTGCTGGAATCAGTTGTTGAACAACACCGTCAAAATCAGTACAATGATGTGCGACAGCCTCAAGTAAAATTCATAGGGTAGGCCATCAAGCCCCGCAAACTGGCCACTGTCGACCCTCTTCAATGCCAAATGAACGTGATCTTACCCTCACAATTTTCTGCTTCAGTCGTCGCAAGCCGAGGAAAGCCAGCTAAATAGCTGCGAAACTCATTTTCATAGAGACCAGGCTCCTTGTTAAAGTGGCTCTCGAAATGGCGCCGAAACGCCTCGCACATGTCGTTCGACCTCAGAGTACGCTCCTCCGGGGCTTTGATCTCTCGAATATATCGATCGTCACCTTGATGGGTCTCTTCCTTGAAAAATTCTACGCCAATGCTCTCGGCTTCGTTAGACATCTTGTTTAACATATACCTAAATACCTGACCCCGATAACGCTTGTTAGTTAACTAGAGAATCACCCCCTGCCTCCGCCCGCGATAAACTATCTTTAAGTGTCTTCAATTCTGCTCTTTTCCTCTAGAGTCATAATATTAAAAATTTAGAGGGCTAACGTTTCGTCAAATTAGAAATGAAATATCCTCATTTATTTGCCATATCACCTTGTTATTTACAAGTCATCTGAAATGAAGAAAATACGAATTTCGAACAAAATGGTCATAATATATGTAAAATAGACGGCGTTAAGTGAAATTATATTCCTCTTTGAATCTGTTTAAAGTGACGATTTTCTTTATCCCATATTATCTAATTATAAGAAAAAATTGGCATAAATTCACCATAAAAAAGTCAATTTGTTAACCGTACCATAGATGCAATCCTTCAAATGTCGTTTAAGTGATGGCTGACCAAATATTAATGTAAAAAACTAAGTCATGATGATTTGTATTTACTAAGATAGGTTGACCAGAATATCCGAATTCCCTTAGAAAGCAGAAAAAAAAATCAATTCTTAATCATGACTGAATTTCCAAGGACAAACTGAATTTCGTGTTTTTTCCACACGGTCGTGCCATCAACGCTAAATTGTATTACCAGAAGCTAAACTGCGTGCACAACAAACTGAAGGAGTATCCTGCTTTGGTTAATCGAGGTCGGTCTTGTTTCAGCAAGACAATGCGTGACTACACACTGCGAAGTTGACGAAGGTGAATTTAAAAAAATGCAACTCCAAGGGACTATTCTGCCTATTCAGCTCAATGGCACACTTCCTTCTCAACCAGTGATTCAGCACATTTAAAGGAAGATTGTTTACAGTTTTTTTTTTCCAAAATCAACGGACTGGTATCTGGGACAGATTTGAAAGCTGGCTGATCGCTATGAAAAGTTTGCTGAGAATGGTGGACTTTATTTTGAAGGATAAATGTTGATGTTACTCCATAATATTTTGTTGTTTCCTTTCCGCTTCCTCAATGGGTTACGACATTCTGGTTGGCGTAATAAATATTTTCATCTAATTAATTGTTCTTGGGCTAAATTGAAAATAAACATTATTATTAATATCTTTCCTTTTCAGATGTATCCTAAAGCAGCTCAAACATTTTCCTCAGGTAAGTCATTAAACTGAACGTTTAAAATTCAGCGTGCTATTTTTTCCTTTCTAAATTGGAAATGTATTTCTGACAGATTTCAATATTCATGAATTGTAATCTAAATTTCTTGAATCATATGACAATATAATATATTTATTGATTTTGTAAGTTTGCATGTAAAATCTCACTTGGCAAAACGGTTCAGAGCTATGGAATTAATGTGACTCTAATATACAATAACTTCTTGCCTTGTCCGTTCAGGACGTAGGGTATCCACGACTTCCTGTCCTTTGTAGCTCTTAATAAATTTTGACTTTCTGTTATTTCTCATAAACATCGTTTCTCCATCCAGTTACTAACTCAGGATTTTATGTCATTTTTCTTTGTCCGTGTTCCCCTCAATCTGTCTCATGTGTATCAGATTTTCCAACCCCTCTTTCTTCATTGATGTTCACTATAAGCTTTCTCTTTGTTTCCATTTCACCTAAAGCTTATTTATTCTCAAATGTTCAGTCCATCGTATCCTCAGCATCTTTCTGTAGAACCGAATTTCTGATGTTTCAATTCTCTTTCATTTTTGAGGAGCTTGTCAAGTACTTACTGCTATACAACAGGACATATATCACATAACAGTGTAGTACTCTTTTCTTCGGTTCTTTTTTCTACTTCTTAGAATTCTGATTAACATTTGAAAAACGTCTTTGGCTATCCCAAGACACCGTCGGATTTCAATGGTGCACATTCTGTCATCTGTTAAATTCCTTTCAAGTGATTTTCATTTTTGAACTTTTACTGATTTGGTATCTGCAATGAATTCGAGAAAGCACAATATTAAGTCGCTTTGTAAGTTAATACTGTAGGCTCCGAATTCGCAATGATCGTAAAAAAGATTTCCCAGGGAAATAGATGTTACATAATGACATCGTACAATCCTTTATCTATTTACTAAATACCATGATTTAAAAAATCATGACTCTACTTCCGTCTATAATTTCTAGCGAGTAGCACATTTTGGGAAAGATAGATTTCAGTGTTAATTTTTGTTCTTTCGTAATTTTTATTCAAAATGTGACTTAATAGGCCACATAGTTGCCTTTAAATTTGACATTTTATTTTTGGGAATTTAATATCTGTTGTTTTATTTTTCAGTGCAACACTCTCAGATGCCAAATATTGCAACGCTTTCGGCGCCTAAATCATATTGCATGAAATTTTTCAAAGAACTCCTAAAGGAATTTCAAGAAGTTGGTAAAATCCCAGATCTCGAAGAAGCTGCATATACCATTTATCGATGGAAAAATGGTTTTTGCAGTCACGAAACTATTGTTTTGCAATGCAAAGAAAATTTTTTTACAGTCGAGATTCGAACAATAGATCGGAAACTCCATCTCTATACAACAACTGAAAAAATAAAAAAAAAGTAAATTAGAGAAATGTGTAAATATAAAGGCTACTGGAAGGGCATTGACTAACATAGGTTTTAATGTATTCTACGATATGGACAAATATAATTTAGTCGAAAATAACTGCGAAAGTTTTGTGAACAATTACTTAAAAGAAATTGACAAATTTTTCAAAAAAGAGAAATGAATCAGCTACTGTTTGGCAATTCTTCGATCGACATATTGAAAATACAGACACTGCTTGGCAATGTTCCGCCCTCGATATGGAATGCCTTAAAATAAACAAACTTTTCCTTACACCTAATGGTATGTAGGGAAGCCATTTTGCTTTTTCCGTAACAAACTGCTTTTTATGGGGCTGGGTTGTTAGCACTGGGCCCAACTGGAGGAAGGTGATTTTCTAAGCGTAGCCGAAAGTAGGTAGATACCCAGTGAGAATCGATCTCACTACTCAGTTATAATGATTCTAGCAAGACGAGCTTGATAACCATTACACCACGCCGAGGCGCCCGTAAAATTACTTGGTAGGAGATAAAAAACATATAACATCGAGTGTCATGTGAACAAAGCTAAAGAAGAAACACGATTTAAATGTCTAGATATTATTAACTGTCGAAAAATATTCCATAAGACCTTAAGAAAAACAAAAAAATGGTCGAAACTAAGTTAAATATTTACTTGGTTTTTCAATCAATATTCTCTCTCTCTCTCTCTCTCTCTCTCTCTCTCTCTCTCTCTCACATATATATATATATATATATAAGTATAGGGTAGGTATGGATGGAATAATATATCGTATGAAAAGAAACACTATTCTTAAAAAAGTGCTCAATACAAAGTAGAGCTAATAATATTTATTTAGAAATTATAACATAAATATGTTATAATATCACTACAAAAGCAGCTTGATAAGACACAATGTCAAAACAAAATAACTACTTTTATTTTGATATTATAACATAATTGTTATTGAAATTTTGTTATTACAATAGATTATAAAATCATTATATCACTACAAAAATTTTCATGTTTCAGAACAATACTCTTCTTCTTCAGGTGATATTTTAAAAATATAATATTACGCTCTGCTTTTTATTGTGCACTCTTTATAAAAGTAAATAAATAAAGTAAAACAATTTCCTTTATTGCTTCATCTTTTTTCACTGTGTCGCCAACCTTTAAAAAAGGGAGAAAGAACACAGACTTCTAGTAGCCTAATTAATCTTTTCATATATACGCATTCTGCTACTTAGCGGCGGACACAGAAAGAAAAAGAAAAAGACATTACTCTACTACTCTGTTGAATTAAAAACAGGGAAACATAGACACTTTTTTCGTTCAAACCACATTCGCTTAAATCTGAAAGGCATTTTTTTTTCTATCAAACAAGATATAAAAATATACAAGTTGTTTATTCTGCATGTATTTTATTAAATGTACTATTTTCTAATTTTATACTAACATTTCTTTTTGCGTTGTCTTGAACTTTCTGTTGTATATTGCGGACAGGGTATCTGCCATTAAATTCTCCCTTTTAATCCTAGTGTTCTCTACCCCACATATTTCATCCATTTCATGTCACTTTCAACAAGTTTAACTGGATAGCATGATGGATGTTCTTTGTAATCCATCCTGCAGTTTCCGGCCACTACAAAGCAATTCTTACCAATTTGCAGTTCCAGCTTCAATAGCTGCATCTCTCTGCAGTATGTTTTTTGCTTCTGGAATAAATAAAAAATGTCACTTGAATGACACCCTAAAAAAATATAAAAATTCTGCTAGAGTAGTTAATTTATAACGCAGCTTATTAGTGGGACAAGATTGAAAGTACCTGGAACCTAGTGAAGATCTAATTCATTACTCAACTGTAATGATTCTAGCAAGACAAGCTTTTTTCCAGAAGCAAAAAACATACCGCAGAGAGATGCAGCTATTGAAGCTGTAACTCTGCTTGTAAACATGCTTCAACTGCTATTAGATTGAATATGAATATTGAAAATGTGAAATCTACAGAGTAGATACTCCGCGATTATTTCCACTAATTCCAGGGACAAGAGTCTTTTAGGCTGTGAAAGGTCACTGGACCGAGAAATGACATTCATCATTCTTGGAGGAATCTCTAATGATTCCTGGGTTTACGAGAGTGCTCAGCACTAGAAACGGGAGAAGTGATGGTAAGGCTAGTGAAAGCGCTCTAATACACCCCTCCAAGATCGAATAATCTGTCAGCGTACGTCAATATTTAGGCGTGTCGATGACTCGCCCAGTGTGGCATCCCCTCATGACACGGATGGCAACTACACACCCTCGGCGCAATATTCATTAAAAAAAAACAAAGCATAAGCCGCCAATTAACAGAATCAGCTATGAATACTGTAGAAATACAATAAATGTTTATAGAAGGAATAGTTTTTCGTGCTTTAGCACGTGCATGACCATGACATTATAGCATTAAAAATTCATTTTGGATCATTTTTACGTTCCAATGAAAGTTAAGCAACTTGTCAACCGTTATATTTGAAGCAAGAAGAACATTTACAGTAATTTTTACCAACATAGTTTTTGTTTTTTTTTTGTTTTTTTTTTGTTACCACAACTCACACTCCTGAAGATGATCTCGGAACGAGATTAAAAGTACTTGGGTACATTGAGAAATGAATAATAAAATCATTTGTCAACGTTACAGCTCATTTCTGACATCTTTCAATTATATTATGCGAAAGAATATTCGTGAGTACGAACGGATTTTATTAAAAATTAGCAGATACAATGATTGCAATTTATTTAATCTGACATGTCTAATAGAAAATTTGCAAAATACACAAATATATATATATATATGTGTGTGGGGGGGCGTAGGTGGGTTAGGGTTAGTTGCGTTGGAAATAGGGTTTATTTCCAATAATAGTGGACCAGAAAAGAAAAAATATACATTCAATTGCACACACACACACACACACACACACACACACACACACACACACACACACACACACATTTCATATATATTTCTAAATATGATACACATGTACACAGAAATATCATTCACATAGCCACACATATGATAATATAAATTTGTACATTCACATTTACATAAATAGATGTAAGTACATAGCAATTATTCCAACCACTCTTCAGGATTATCAGTATATATATAGCGTAATAACTCGTTTACAAATGTAAAATATTCAAAAGTTCTACAATATATTTGTATTGAACACTTTTTAATATAAATGTGCACTGGTCCAACCCTATTGTGAACAAAAACTAAGTATTAAACAAACAATCTCTCTCTCTCTATGTATATAGCCTTTGCGATTTGAAAAAGAAATCACTCGACCGGCGGTCGAGAGCGAGGGAAAATTTACTCGCCCCAAAATCATTTCATTCAACCGACTTCATTTTCTTAATCGTCGCCTTACGTAGCGCCATGCTTAAGAACCAAAAGTTCAATAATGTCATTGTAGGTCATGCTAAGTAACTTGTGAATCTTCAATGGCATACTTTTTTTGGTGTAAATGGAATCAGATTTTCTTTTTCTATATTTGAAGGGACACGTTTCGCTGCGAGATTTTTAATCGACCGCGGGCGAGTAAAGCAATAATCTTTAATCGCTCAATTAAGTTTTTAATCGACTGAGTCGATCGAGCGATGAAATCTCAAAGGCTATATATATATATATATATATATATATAACGTAGAATATTTGGTATATAAGTTTGGTAAATAGAGACGAACTCAAAAGAACTTAATGTTAATTTTTTAATTTAATTTAACAGAGTAATCTAATTTAGAAAATATTTTTTAGATATCCTACAATTTCATGGGTAATACGTATTTCACAGCTTAAAGAAAGCTGCTCGTCAGACCCCAAAAATACAGCAGATAATAATAATCAAAATAATCCCGAAAAAAGTCCCGAAAAATAGTTATACACAGACGCTCACGTGCACGGTTTTAGAATAGACATTTGTAACAGTTATCTACAAAAACAATTTCTCATTAAAAAAAAAGAAAAAAAAAAAGAAGAAAACAAAGAAAGAAAGAAAAAGAAAAATATATACAACTGATAAGAAGAGAAAGACAAAGAAAAGAAAGAGAAAGGGAACGAACAGTATAAAGAGAAAAGTCTACGTCTTAAATCGACATCAGCTTCAACTGCAATTCAACGGCTTTCTTAGAAAAACATGACATGGAAATTTAACATTAAAATTTACTTATAAATACAATGGGATATATTTACGGTAAAAAATAAATTGTAAATCATACTTATTAATATAAATTAAAATATAATCACTAGTAGTATTATATTATCAATATAGTTAAAATTCTTAAAACTTATAAAAGAAAATCATGGACAAAATATAAAAAATTAAAACGGAAAGAAGAAAAAGAAAAGGAAAGAAAAGAAAGGCAAGGAGAACGAACAATATAGATAGAAAGGCAGTAGATTCTTAGAAAAACAAAGCCATGTCGGTAATATCAGACAGATTTTAGTCAACAATACAATAATCCTCATTCATACATACAGTAAATAGAACCTTCAGATAATAGAGGCCATCTACATTAAATCCAAACAGCCCAGACTTAATAAAATCACGTTTAAATCTGGTCATAATACATTACATTGCATTTAAATGTACGGTTCTGTTATCATATCGAGCTATCACGCGGTGTGACGTCATAGAACCGCATTACAAATTTACGAACTGCGTTTGTTATTTTTGGTAACTGTCATTGTTAGCAAAGTTTTATGTCAACACAAGATAAAACCGTCGCTGATGGTGGATGTTTTTATGTTAACGTCTTGTAACCTCTCTGAAGATGACTCATGTGAGCCGAAAGCTTAGAACCAACTTAATAAAAAATTATCCAAATTTTAAAGAATTTTTTTTTCTTTATTTTCACCTGAAATTAAAGCTAAAATAAGATGTTTAGAAAGGCTCATGATTAAACATAAGACATTCATTGTCTCTTATATTTAAGAGTATATGTTTAGAAAATTATCTGCTGCTTCGATACACTATATATATATATATATATATATATATATATATATTGTATTTTAGAACATGTACAGAATTTTATGTATATAAGCCTAAAATAAAAATAAAAATTATAGAAGAAATCGACTTATTAAATTCTAAACTTAGGTTTAATAGCCATAATTAGATTAAACATATATACTGTCCTGAATACACACAAAACTTCAACTATTACCTTTAATACAAACACACCTATTACCTATTCACCTATTATCTTAAATACAAACATTCAATCTTTCCTCCTACATAAAATCCTACTTATTACGTACTTATTACCTGCGTTTATCTAGTACCTAAATAACCCTAACATTAAAATTTACCTCTTACATTAAATTTTACCACAAACGGTGATATAATTAAAATTTGAAATTTAATAAAAAAAAAAAATCGGTTTATAAACGGTGATCTAAGATTTAAAATTTAATTCAAAAGTTCGACTTCCTAAATCCAAAATTATGATTAAATATACAAATTTACAAATTATTTACAAAAACCCTACTTAAATACAAAAATATTCTGTACTGAATACGCATCCCACCCCTAATCTGTCCCACTAAGAAATCCTAAAGGATATAGACTAGTCACAAGATATATATAAATAAAACTTACACCTTAGCTACTAAGGGTAAATCTGTCTAGAATTCAAAGACACTCATTAATCAAACATACTCACTACCCACATACTATCCTCCTGAAAATTCAAAAGGTCAATCAGCAGTACTTGTTCCCTTATCAAAACCCCCCAGTCAACATTACATACACAAGTGACTAAGTATAAGAATAGAAATTTAAAATTTAAAATTTAATAGAAAAACGGTTTCCAAACTGTGATCTAATTAATAATTAAAATTTAAAATTTAATAGGAAGAATATATTTCCTAAATCCAAAGTTAAGATTAAATATACAAATTTACATTAATTATAAAGACTCTGCTTAAATACAAAAATATTCGGCTCCAACCCCGACCGGCCCTTCTAGGAAATACAAAGGATAGTCTAGTCACAAGATAATAAAACTTACATTATAACGGCTGAGGTTACATCTGTCTAGAAATCAAAGAACTCTCATTAATCGACCACTTTAACATCAATCTCTCCAAAATTCCAATGGTCAGAGACTTGTTCCCCTACCACTAACCCCCACCAACACCCAAACACAACTGACCAAATATAAGAAAAGAGGCTTTCCATTCCTTTACATACCGCCTGATGAAACATTGAAGTTTCAATGTCGAAACAAATGTACATTTGTCGTGGATATATATAGAAAAATTATATACATGTTCTAAAATATAATTTATAATAAATATTCACAGCTCTATATATTATATATCGAGCACTGTTTTAAATTAATGTTTTGGGCGTTGTAAGAATTCTTTCTTCGTTCTGTATTCCCTAGGATATATATATATATATATATATATATATATATATATATACATAAAATTATTTATAAATGGAACATTGTGTGTGCGTGTGTGTGTGTGTGTGTGTGTGTGTGTGTGTCCGTTACCTATAGACACCGAAACGGCTGAACCGATTTTCTTGAAAATTTACGCAGTTGTACTATAAACATCTGCAAGTGTTCTTAGCTAGGGTTAGTGTCGAGGTACCCCCGATAAATATCGAAAATCGATAATCGAAAAAATCCGGTTATAGAAGGAGTGGTCCGATTTTAATCAAATTTCATACACTCAGACATAAGAAACGATATTCAGAAGTTTCCAGGTTGCAATTCTTACAATAGTGCAGAAAATTGATAATATGTATATATATATATAAAAAGCAAGATGTTTGTGTGTGTGTGTCTGTTTATCTGTCCGTATGTCTGTATTTTTTCAGCCCTTTTATTTTAGTTATTGCTTCGGGTTTAGCTCTAAGTAGGTATAATTGTAGTTCTAAGTTACAGCCCTGATACAATTTACTCAGAGGACTTATTTAGCCTTCAAAATTCAGTTTACGACGAAAAAAACTTATTTCATATCGATACCAGGAAATCAAAATTTGACTTCCATCCATTCATTTTTCTTTCAGACTATGGTTTCGCTTTAACTGGAAACAACAATTGCCTTTTAGTCTTTCGTGCCAACGTCCAGGACCATGGATTAGTTTTAAAGCATTTATTACACCCGAGCATCCCCGAACTATACTGCTAGCATGCATAGAGGTATCTCTATCTGTCTCTCTCTCTCTCTCTCTCTCTCTCTCTCTCTCTATATATATATATATATATATATATATATATATATATGTGTGTGTGTGTCTATGTATATATATATAACTATACATATATATGTACATATGATTAAACATAATAGACATTCATTGTCTCTTATATTTAACAGTAAAGTTTTAGAAAATTATCTGCTGCCTCGATACATTAAATATATACATATATATATATGTACATAGATATGTATATACATGTATATACATATGTATATGTATATATTTACATGTATATATATGTGTATATATATATATATATATATATACGTATATATATATACGTATATAAATGTATATATGATTAAATATAATAGACATTCATTGTCACTTATATTTAACAGTATATGTTTAGAAAATTTTCTGCTGCCTCGATACACTAAATATATACATATGTATGTATATATGTCTTTACCAATATGTTTTGAAAAGAGAAACATTTCTAAAATACTTCTTTTTGAACGATTCATTAAATTACGACAATTATTTGAATTTTGAAAGAATTTCAAAACCAATCTGTATTTTGCAGAAAAAAAGACGTTAAACTTTGTTGACTTTAATACTAATTTTTAGTCCCACTTTCCGGATGAAGCAAAACAAGCAAAATCTTTAGCCAACATTTCGAACGTTCTAAAAGGGAAGAAAAAATATTTTGAAGCATTTTGATTTATGATGAGTAAATATAGTTTTTACTTAATAACAATATCACCTAACCAGTATGAATTAATACAGAAATGTAGACGATTTAATTCTTTTTCAATTATTCAAATTAAAATCTAAAAAAATGAAAACAATTCTTGTAAAAATAATTATTTATTTGAAAAAACAAACAAACACAAAAAACGAACTTATTATTATACTAGCAGTATAGCCCGGCGTCGCTCGGGTGTAATGAAAGCTTTAAAACTAATCCATGGTCTTGGAGCTCAGACTCTTTGGACGTTGGCACGAAAGACTAAAAAGTAATAGTTGTTTCCAGTTAAAACGAAACCGTAGACTGAAAGAAAAATGAATGGATGTAAGTCAAATTTTGATTTCCTGGTATCGATATCAAGTAAGTTTTTTTTCGTTGTCAACTGAATTTTGAAGGCTAAATAAGTCCTCTGAGTAAATGATATCATGGCTGAGACTAAGAACTACAATTATACTTACTTAGAGCCAAACTTGAAGCAAAAAGTAAAATAAAAAGGGCTGAGAAAAATACAGACATACAGGCACGTAAACAGACACACACACAAACATATTGCCTTATATATATATATATATATATATATATATATATGAATTGTATAGAAATATAAAAGATATAAATCTTTTTAAATTATTCAAATTATATTTTTTTTAAATTAAAACAATTCTTGTAAAAAAACATTGTTTATTTGAAAAAAAACAACAACAAACAAACAAAAAGCAACAAACGAACTTATTGTTATATAATTTGTTAATAAAATATCTTATTCATAAAAAGAAATAAAAGCTAATATCATAGTTGTATAACAGATTCCGAACAGATTTACGGTAACTGTGGGCCTTGTTTTATAAAAACAAAATGGATGATTTAATTTCTCCAAGGACTTCTGCTTAGAACTAATATAAAATTTCTGCGCTGCAAAATTTGAGTTTTCAAAAATTCATGTATTAAATAAGTTGGGTTTAGCGGATGTAAATAATTTTTTTAAAAAGAGAAACATTTCTAAAATTATTCAATTCATTTGTGAATAAGTTCTGAGAAATTCATTAAATTCTGACAATTATTTGAATTTTGACAGAAATTCCAACCCAATGTGTTTTTGCAGAAAAAAGATGTTAAACTTTGCAATACTAATCTTTAATCCCGCTTTCCGGATGAAGCAAAACAAACAAGATCTTTAGCCAACATTTCGAACGTTCTAAAAGGAAATTGGAGTAGATAGACTAAACTATCGCCCGGTTTACACTTCACCCATGTCTATTGAACAGATGAAGAGGCTCAAATTGGAGTAGATAGACTAAACTATCGCCCGGTATACACTCCACCCATGTCTATTGAACAGGTGATCTTTCCTGTTTATTATAACTTAAAGATTTTGACGATAAAACATTGTTTAAATTGAACTTTTGGTATTTTTTAATATTGATATACTCATTTAATTGCGTATCTGTGAAGTTACCTAATTTTAAGAAAAATTTTCAATGAAAATTTTCAAGTAACAATTTCTTTTTTATCTTTCGACTCCCACACTAAGAAACGCTTATAAAGTTCTTATAGTTAACTACATTTTTTTAAATTTTTTTTTATAAGCGTTTCACCCCGAGCAAGGCATGTCACTGCCACTACTGTGCAGGGGGCTACGTAGAGTGGAGAAAGGCTGGTTAAATATAGGAAATAACAGAGGGTGGGTGATAGGCGGGTGAGGATACCGAGAATGAGGGTTGGGTAGATGAGAGTGTTGTGAGAATAGTTGGGAGTTAGTGTGATAGGAGGTGTCTATTGACCCTACATTTAAACACCTGGAGATTGTAACTGTCGGGAAAGCAGACTTGTGGAAGGGAGTTCTACAGGCGGGAAGTTTTTTTATATCTCTTTAAAAGATACACAATTCAATCGAGACTAACATTTTTTAGCAGTGAATCGTAAAATTTCTTCATGTTAGTATAGTTTTAAAACGGGAAAATTAAAAAAAATGTATTAACCTCAGGCAGTTTCTCATATTTGTTTTGCAGAGCGACGACGGAAATAAACACGAAGACAGTCAAATACCAAATGGCAAAATATGGCTTCTGAGTTGAAGGAATTGCGCATTCTTCCGTTAATAAATTAATATTTTGAAATAGACATTTATCATTTTTCAAACTACGGGATGTGTTCTCAACAATATAAATGCTTCTTGATCCATTTGAAACGTATTCAAGAAATGTTTTTAGACAAGGGTGTATGTAACGGCAATAATTTTTCGTCGCACGACTTAAACGAAATTCCCTTACTCATTCACCCGTCTTCTTCATCAAGCTACGGGACACTTACACTTTCCTTCTCACTTTCTCCGGTACCACTTCTTCTTCGCACAATACACGCCAAAAAGAAAATGACATTAATTTTCATTTTAATAAACAAATACAAACCAGGAATATAAGAACACAAACAATGAAAAATAGTGGTAAAAATCACGAAAATAAAAATTATCATGTATTTAATCAGATTTTTCCTTTTACTTTGTTTCTTAACGTTTTTAACTTGAGGAGGAATCTATTCTAGATGCATTGTGAGTTTCTAAACGTAGCTTAGATGTACCACAAAGTCAAAAGAACAGAAAAGCCATTAAAGTCTGAACTCATGACACAGTCGTAATTGTTCAACCCAAACAAGTTTACTAAACATTACACCGTGGGTAGGTGTTTCCGATATTATATGTGTATATTTTAACTGGAAATTTACTTCCTGATCATGAAACAAAAATCTGTTTACATGACTTTGCTATGCTGTAAAAAAAGTTTTCATGGAAACGATTTTAATATGAATAAGTTTCACTTTTTCTGAGTTCGTTTATTGTTGCTGTTCAGCTAGTGTGGCATTAAGTAAACACTTAGGCTTACGACCAATACACCGGTTCTCGCTCGCTCATCGAAGTTAACCAACGTTGAGCCTGGTCACTACTTAGATGGGTGACCGCTTAGGAATACTAGGTGCTGTAAGCGTTTAGAGACGGGTGTGCGTTGTGGTGCAGTGGATATCGGCTCGGAAAAAGAAAGTCCGAATTCCAGTTGAATACCCTGCATTCACTTAAGCACTGGTACTCTCGAGAAAGGTATTAATGTGTCCCTTCCCTCTAGTTATGGGTTAAATAACAGCGTAGGATTTGGGGACCCTGACCTTAAAAACAAAATCACAATGAATCTTGATACTCGAAAAGAAAAATGTATTACTAGACCCAAAAACTTATATAAAAAGAACAACAATAAATTGTTGAAAGAAAAGGGTATTGCCAGCAAAAAATAAATAAAATTTAGTTGGCAATAAATGACCCACCGAGGTTGGTATGCCATAAAAACAAAAACAACAAACAACAACCGACGTAAACACTTTCCAAAATAAATCTCTAGACCGTCGCTGCTCTGATAAACAACAAACTTTTTGTATCTTTTCTACTTTCAACTAAAATCTTAAATTACCAATTTAAAAATAAAATATTTGTCCATTTTTCTCTAGAAAACAATGACTCTAAAAAGCTTTTATCGCAAATCGGCAATTTTTTCCCGATCGGATATAGCATAGAAAATGTTTTTTAATATCCAAAAATCTCTTACTGTCAAACTTGATTTGATTAGCTTTAACAAAATTTGTTTATATATATTCCGTAAGATGTAACATTAAAACATAATAACAATCGCATTTTCGTGGCTATACGGCTAGACAGGAATAGCCCTTCTTCACATATTTAAACTTACGGCGACATAGTCGATAAACTTAACAGCACCTCCACTAAATCACTAAAAAAGCATAGTATGAAGACAAAAGATCCCAAACTTACTATAAACGAACTTTTTATATCAAAATCTTTATACTATTATTAAGAGGAAAGATCAAAGTAATTTCTAATTATTTTTAAAAAAAATTTAGTCCCTTCTGACAGGTTCGAAATTTTGACAGAAATCTTGTTTTGATTTGAGTTAGCGGGTAACCAAATCAGAGGGTAGAGAGAGAGAGAGAGAGAGAGAGAGAGAGAGAGAGAGAGCAAGAGGATAGAGAGAGAAAATAGAGAGTAAGAGGGTAGAGAGAGACAGAGAGAGAGGATAGAGAACAAGGTAGAGAGAGGATAGAGAGTAAGAGGTTAGAGAAAGCGAGAATAGAAAGCAAGAGGGTAGAGAGAGAGAGAGAGCAAGAGTACAGAGAGAGAGGATAAAGAGTAAGAGGGTAGAGAGAGAGGATAGAGAACAAGGTAGAGAGAGGATAGAGAGTAAGAGGTTAAAGAGAACGAGAATAGGAAGCAAGAGGGTAGAGAGAGAGAGAGAGAGAGCAAGAGGATAGAGAGAGAGAGAGGATAGAGAGTAAGAGGGTAGAGAGAGAGGATAGAGAGCAAGAGTTTAGAGAGAGTGAGAATAGAAAGCAAGAGGGTAGAGAGAGAGAGAGCAAGAGGATAGAGAGAGAGGATAGAGAGTAAGAGGGTAGAGAGAGAGGATGGAGAACAAGAGGGTGGAGAGAGGAAAGAGTGCAAGATGATAGAGAGAGCGAGAATAGAAAGCAAGAGGGTAGAGAGAGAGAGAGAGCAAGAGGATAGAGAGAGATGACAGAGAGTAAGATGGTAGAGAGAGAGAGGATAGAGAACAAGGGGGTAGAGAGAGGATAGAGAGCAAGAGGTTAGAGAGAGTGAGAATAGAAAGCAAGAGGGTAGAGAGAGAGAGAGCAAGAGGATAGAGAGAGTGAGAATAGAAAGCAAGAGGGTAGAGAGAGAGAGAGAGAGAGAGAAAGTGTGAGTGATAAATAGATATGGGCATAAAAGGAAAACAAAAGCTAAAGTTATTATTTTTTCATAAATTTTTTCTCATGTTTTAATTTATTTTTTGTCTTTGTTGACCATGACCGTACCTCACTAAAATTATATATACGTATTATATTTGTACTCTCGTGCAACTAGTTTCTGCAGTAGGTGAACTTGTAAAAGTTAAAGATGATATTTCATCCACTGTATTAATTAATGTATTTAATGTTGTAATTGTCGAATACTCCCTTATTGCTAGAATTAATGATTAAGAGAAATTGGGTTGATTTATGCACGTTTACAGGATGTGCGTAGTGGTCCAGTGGATATCGGATCGGAACGAGAAATCGGGGAGCTGAGTTCGAATTCCAGCTGAATCCATTGTATTCACTTACGCGCAAATACCCTTAGGAAAGGTATTAATCTGTCTCTTCCTTCCAGTTATGGGTTAAATAACATTCTATAGAATTGGTTGGCAACCAGTCTACCGCAGAAAGCAATAGCAACCTACTGCGGGATAATCTTCTGCCCAGTCAGTCATGTCTCTTTCGAGACATGATCGCCCAAGCGTGTTTCACGTATGGCACTTAACTGACTGATTAATGATACTATATTGGTCATTTGATTCCTTGTTGATGCATTTGGAATGGTTTTAGACGGTATATCGATGTAAAAATATTCTGTCGCCATTTTTAACCGCTAGTTTTATAATAAACATAATTTTATATCCAATCCAAGCCGCATGCACCCTGGTCGGGGTTGGGCCGGCTTTCTCCCCGATGGAGAAAGTTTCATTGGGATTTGTTTAAGGGTAGAGTCCCAAGTCCTGCCCTGTTTTTTAACCCATAACTGGAAAGAAGGGTACCAGTGCGTAAGTGAATGCAGAGTGTTCGACTGGAATACGAACTCGGCTCACCGATTTCTTTTTCGAAGAATGCAAGATATCTACTGCACCACAACGCACATCCGTCAATATACTTAAACAGCAAACTAGGATATATTTACAATTTCTGATTGGCAGAAAAAATCATGGCTTGAATGATTTCTCTTTGTTCTTTGTAGCAGGATGTTTATATTTATAAACTAGCGTGCAATGAATTTTTGCAGTAAATGATTTTGTAAAGTTACAGACTGAATTTGACTCTGAAAACAACCGAGGGTTCGTAATTTTTTATTTGTTTTTTATTGTAACAATCATTATTTCTCTTTTATTATTTCTTTTTTGTCTTTTCTTCGTGTTTTCTTACTAAAATTATTTTGCCTGACTTTCAACATATTTAACATCATTAAAAACCTTTGTGTAAAACGTTTTACGTAAGTACTAGATTATTGAAGTATTTTTACACTGCGTAACCTTTTTTTTTTTTACCAGGCTTGATAAAGAAATTTGCATTTAAAATAAAGCTTTACCATCGCTTTTCTGTGCCTTCTAAGCGGTTAGTAACGACTAACGATCATTTTACATACTGAACGAATACTAAGCGAAACACTTGTTTATGTAGTATTTATATTAAAAGTATATAGTATTTATATTAAAAGTATTCAATTACCGAGTAATCTGAAAAATCAAGGGGAATATTCTGAGTAATATTTTAATGAATCTTATTTCTTACGTTTTAGTGACAAAGACGATTGTTGGAGGAATATCAGAAAATTACCTCGAAATTTTAAATTTACTATAGAGTTGCCAGTGTGTACCCCGATGGGGTGTAATGGTTAGCAAATTTGTCTCACTAGAAACTATTACAACTAAGTAGTGAGTGTAATCCTCACTGAGCACCCACATACTTTCGGCCTTGTGTCACATCCAAGAGACCCTTATAAAATTATCTATCTATCTATCTATCTATCTCAGCTTGTTTATCTATCTATCTATCTATCTATCTATCTATCTATCTATCTATCTATCTATCTATCTATCTATCTATCTATCTATCTATCTATCTATCTATCTATTGGGTCCCCCGACGTGGTGTAATGGCTAGGAAGCTTGTCTCACTAGAAACTATTACAACTGAGTTGTGAGTTCGATCCGCACTGGGTACCTCGTACCTTAGGTCTTGTGCCACATCAGTATATCAACTATTATATACTAGCAGGATAGCCCGGCGTTGCTCGGGTGTAATGAAAGCATTAAAACTAATCCATGGTCCTGGAACTCAGACTCAGCTTAAGAATATTTGTGTGAAGTTTGTGGAGAATCGGATAAAAATTGTATAAAGGACATACAGACAGATAAACAGACTCACACACAAACAAATATCTTGCCTTATATATATATATATATATATATATATATATATATATATATACTATCGATTTTCTGCACTATTGTAAGAACTGCAACTTTGAAACTTCTGAATATCGTTTCTTATGTCTTTGTCTATGAGTGTATCAGATTTTATTAAAATCGGACCACTCCTTCTATAACCCGATTTTTTCGATTATCGATATTTATCGGGGATACCTCGACACAAAATCTAGCTAAGAACACTGGCAGACGTTTCTAGTACAACTGTGTAAATTTTCAAGAAAATCGGTTCAGCTGTAACGTATTTATTTTTAAAATTTCAATTTAAATTTAGGTATAGAAAAATGAATGGAGGCAACTACTTAATATATTAATTGTTTAATTACTTAGTTTTTGATCATAATAAAATTAGACCAGAGGGTTAAACAAATAATAAGTTTCGTTAAGAAGATACAACATTTGATAACACAATTGAAAACCGGTAAAACTGGGCAACGTCAGGGTTAAGCTAAAAAGAAAATAATTTTATGTGATCTTTCGGATACATAGTAAATTATGAGAAGTTTTATTTAGATTTTACAACCATATTTAGAAAAATCGAACCGAATTAAAATTGTTTAGTGATACATTTTCGTTTTTTTTTTTTTTTTTTATCATTTCACTCCGAGCAAAGCAGAAATGCCACTGATGAGTGGGGGGGGGGCTACATAACTGTAAAAAGATTAATTAGAAAACAGTGAGGAGTAAAAACTAGTTAGAAAGGAGCAATAGAAAGCTGAGAATGCAGGTGCGATGACAGATACATAGGTGGAGAGAAAGGGAAGGTTATACAGGGGAGGGGAGAGAGCTAGAGTCCAGTGGTTAATAGATGAGTATTGACATTGCATTTAAATTCCTGGAGGTTGTAGCTGACAGGAAAGCAAGAATATGGGAGCGAGTTCTACAGGCAGGAAGTGCAAGAGAAGAAGCTGCAGGAGTAGAATGGTCGTCTGCATTTGGCTAACCTGACTGTGAATGGGTGGGACACAGTTGCCAGTCTGGTTGCACGAGTAAACACCTCTTGAGGAGGCACCAGTGAATTATATGAAAGCTTCAACAGCATATAAGCGGGAACTTATTGAACTTCAAAGCAGGAAAATTTTGAAAACTTATCATATAGAATATTCCATTTTTGAATTTTATAAAGAAGTAAATTCTTTCAATGAATTTTATGAAATTTTCAATTTAACTAGAAAACTGTTGTGCATGTGATTTAGGACATAACGACCGTCAACAATTTTTTTCGTGCATGAAAAACATCAAAACTTCTAAAAGAAATAGGTTGAATGTTTCCCATGTAATTCTATAACATTCTTTGAATAAAGACTATTACCATAAAAGGAGATATTGACAATTAAAAGGAAAGTTACATTTTTCTATTTTAAATTGATATTAACATTAGTTTTGATACTATCATGATATTAATTTAGGGGTGTTATTTTAGTTTTAATTGAAAGGAAACATTTTTATTCGTTTAGCATATTACCTGCCTTGCCATTCAGTTAAACCTTTATTCATAAATTTGAACTGTAATCACAAACAAAATTTTCAACAGAAGGTGATTTGAAGTCCAGGTCATATGAATTTGAAAACAAAATTGTCGTAATTTTTGTTAAATAGAAGACGTGAATTGAAACCATATTCCCCTTGAAATCTATATAATCTAATGCTTTCTTTTCTTCCATATATCTAAACTCTAATTATATGCCACCAGTTTTTAAAAAAATAGGAAACTTTTACTGAAATATCAAGAAAGCTTTGTTAGTTTTCAGTTGAAATTATGAAAAACGGACATTATTGAAAATGGTCGCATGAGCACCATTTATTCTGCAACCTAAGCAGTAGGCGTGTGTCTAGAACATGGTAACCTGACAGAATCCATCCTTCTTTAGACAAGATTCTATTCAGTATTTTTCGAGTGTAATTGCCACATCAAATGAATAAATTCCAGTCATATTTTTATGTTTTATACCTTTATTTTTTCAGATGTTTCATCAATCATGTGGACCATCATGTAGGCTATCAAGTGGACTATCAACTGACTCATCATGTGGGCCATCATGTGGAACATCATGTAAATTATCATGTGGACCATCATGTGGGCCATCATGTAACTCATCAAGTGGACGATCAAGTGTAACTTTTTTCTTTCACCTATCTTTTTATTTTACTCATATACTGTTTCTCTCTCACTGTAGGAAATACAAGGGAAGGCTAGTCATTTTTAAAATTTTATTTCATAGAAAAAACTCATCAATTTCATTTACAGTTATGTTAACACTGTACGAAACTTTGAGTCACTCGTGATAGAAGCACACAGTTTATACAGATATGTCATCATCATCATCATCATCATCATTTTGCGGCCTCGGCCGAGATTCAAAATCTTGTCAGTAGCTGAATGGTTGATGCTTCGTCAGAGCTACCAAGGGTGTTTTTATCGTGACACCATCACTAGATGGGTTGCCTACCACGGCTTAAGAGAGGCCCATTCACCATAATTAAGAGAAGGATATCCCGCGCCCGTTTCCCAGACTGGTGTTTTTTACAACCTCGCGGTAAAAGAAAGATATTATACATAAATTACTGCTTGTAGAAAACAGTAATTTCTGAATGTTTTTTTTTGTTTTTTTTTATCGTCGGTTGCAACGCCTGTTCCTCTTTGATCATGAAAGATATCATACATAAACTTATGCTTGTAGAAACAATAATTTTAGAAAGGATTTTTTTTTATCTTCTTGCCACAACGTGGGTTGCAACGCCTGTGCCTCTTTGGTCATTAAAGACATTTTTCATAAACTACTGTTTGTAGAAAACAGTAATTTTTGAAAGGATCTTTTTTTATCTTCTTGTTACAACGTCGGTTGCAACGCCTATTCCTCTTTGATCATGAAAGACATTATACATAAACTATTGCTTGTAGAAAACAGTAATTTTAACGATTATGTGGGGAAGGTAACTCTAGGCTTGAACTGGTTTTGATTTTAGTGATCGAAAACAGATCCTGTTGTGATTGGTTCTACAGAGAAATGGTTCGCAGGAAGAATCTTCTTGAGTGGAACTTGTGTCTCCGGAAATGATTTCGAAGTTAATGAAAGTTGTTCGCTGCAATGTGCGTAAAATGTCGGATCCAAAACGCGAAAGTTAAAACTGAAGTAACTAAGGAATGGAATTCGGCAGAACATTTGCCATGGAAATAGGATATAAGCAAAAAGATAGTTTGATGAATATGAAGTCGGTTGTCTTGGTTTTTTTCCTTTTTGCCTCTAACTTTATTATTATAAGTTAGACTAAATGTGATTGAAGAGGAGAAAAACAGGTTTTGTAACGTTTCCCACATTTACTGGCTACAGCATTCAAACAAGCTTGTCCAACCATGACAATTATTAAGTCAGTTCATCTATGTGTGGTAATTCCCATTAGACTAAATTAAGTCCTGATGTTTGACAGTGTCACCTGAAACAGCTGCGACAGTTTTTTTTGTTTGCCTAGTCATTTACTCAGAGATGATATCGCTATTTTGCAGTAAGTCACAAGGTTGTCAAAATACATACGCTATTGTAGGCTACCTAGTTGGAATCATTTCCACCACAAAAACGAACTTATTTGAGCCTGTATAAATAATCTCGATTATTCACTTAATACATCCCAAATCAGGGACGTTATAGAAATTTTGTAACGACCATCTTTTTGGTCGCATACAACCAGCAAACTTCTTTACAAAAATCGTATGTTAATGAAGATTGACATACACGGACAATTTTATATCTTTTTCTCTCATCTGTTTTCTAGGGCGTCTTTGTAATATAGTAAGTGTGACATAATAGCATCAGAATACAGACGATTGGCTGTAGTAGACGTAATTAATAGCAGGGGTGGCTAACAGATACCTTTTATAAACCCAGATTTTCAAAAAGCAAACAAACAAAAAACAACTCTTCTCTTTTTCGTTAGTGTCATAGTATTAATAATTCAGAGGGGTGACGTTTAGACATGATTAAAAAAGAAATTTTCTAATTTGTTTAACATATCGCCTTGTAAATTCCAAATGACTGAAATCAATATATTACAAATTTCAAACAAAATGTTCACAAATAGGGTGTTCTATAATAAATAAAATGTCACCAATAACACTGTTTTATTTACTGCTAACTTCGATCCGTCCTAATAGAACACCATATATATGTTAAATCAGTCAGTCAGATTAAGTGCCATACGTGATACACGCTTGGGCGATCATGTCTCGAAAGAGACATGACTAACTGGGCAGAAGATTATCCCGCAGTAGATTGGGTTCTATAGCCTTGGCTGGTAACCAGTCTACCGCAGAAAGCAATGGCAACCTACTACGGAATAACCAGTCAGTCATGTCTCTTTCGAGACATGATCGCCTAAAGCGTGTATCACGTATGGCACTTAACTGACTGAATGTGTCTAACTTCTAATTATAAGCAAAACCTAGCAGAAAGTTACCATAAAAAAGCAGTTTCTACCTGTGCACACTGATGCAACCATTTAACGTCAGCCAAATAGCTGCGAAACTCGTTTTCATAGAGAGCAGGCTCTTTAGTAAAGCGGCTCTTAAAATTGCGCTGAAACGCCTCGCACATATCGTCGGTTGATGTCCGAGTACGCTCCTCCCGTGCTTTGATCTCTCAAATATATCAATCGTCACTTCGACGGGTCTCTTCCTTGAGAAATTCTGCGCCCATACTCATAGCTTCATCAGACATCTTGTTTAACATATACCTAAATACCTGACCCCGATAACGCTTGTTAGTTAACCGCTCCAGTGCCTGCCTAGCTAATGCTATCTCTAGAGAATCACCCCTGCCTCCGCCCGCTATAAACTATCTTTAAGTGTCTTCAATTCTTTTCTTTTCCTCTCGAGTCATAATATTAAAAATTTAAAGGGCGAACGTTAAGTCAAATTTGAAATGAAATATCCTCATTTGTTTATCATATCACCTTGTTATTTACAAGTCATCTGAAATCAAGATAATACGAATTTCGAACAAAATGGTCATAATATATGTAAAATAGACGACGTTAAGTGAAATTATATTCCTCTTTGAATCTGTTTAAATTGACGATTTTCTTTATCCCATATTATCTAATTATAAGAAAAAATTGGCATAAATTCACCATAAATAAGTCAATTATTTAACCGTACCATAGATGCAATCCTTCAAATGCCGTTTAAGTGATGGCTGACCAAATATTAATGTAAAAAACTAAGCCACTGATGTGAGCTGCAAAATGGATGATTTGAATTTACTAAGATAGGTTGACCAGAATGTCCGAATTCCCTTAGAAAGCAGAAAAAAAAATCAATTCTTAATCATGACTGAATTTCCAAGGACAAACTGAATTTCGTGTTTTTTCCACACGGTCATGCCATCAACTCTAAATTGTATTACCAGAAGCTAAACTGCGTGCACAACAAACTGAAGGAGTATCCTGCTTTGGTTAATCGAGGTCGGTCTTGTTTCAGCAAGACAATGCGTGACTACACACTGCGAAGTTGACTAAGGTGAATTTAAAAAAATGCAACTCCAAAGGACTATTCCGCCTATTCAGCTCAATGGCACACTTCCTTCTCAACCAGTGATTCAGCACATTTAAAGGAAGATTGTTTACAGTTTTTTTTTTTCCAAAATCAACGGACTGGTATCTGGGCCAGATTTGAAAGTTGGCTGATCGCTATGAAAATTTTGAGAATGGTGGACTTTATTTTGAAGGATAAATGTTGATGTTGCTCCATAATATTTTGTTGTTTCCTTTCCGCTTCCTCAATGGGTTACGACATTCTGGATGGCGTAATAAATATTTTCATCTAATTAGTTGTTCTTGGGCTAAATTGAAAATAAACATTATTATTATTGTCTTTCTTTTTCAGATGTCTCCTAAAGCAGCTCAAATATCTTCCTCAGGTAAGTTATTAAATTGAACGTTTAAAATTCAGCGTGCTATTTTTTCTTTCTAAATTGGAAATGTATTTCTGACAGATTTCAATATTCATGAATTGTAATCTAAATTTCTTGAATCATATGACAATATAATATATTTATTGATTTTGTAAGTTTGCATGTAAAATCTCACTTGGCAAAACGGTTCAGAGCTATGGAAGTTAATGTGACTCTAATATGCAATAACTTCTTGTCTTGTCCGTTCAGGACGTAGGGTATCCACGACTTCCTGTCCTTTGTAGCTCTTAATAAATTTTGACTTTCTGTTATTTATCATAAATGTTTAAAATTCTGTGTGATATCTTTTTTATTTCCTATATTTGAAGTGTAGTTTTGACAGATTGCAATATTCTTGGATTAAATGATAATTTATTCATTGATTTTATAAATCTATGTCAAATCTAACTATTCAGAACGGTTCGGAAGCGTTGAAGTTAATTTTATGGTCGTTTATTCGTATTCGAGGATACTCGTCTGCTAGGGTGGCTAGAAAATCCCCATTGCAGACGCCTGCTCAGGCATACTTGTGTTTGTTCAACGCCCACAGAGCCCGCTTGTGGTTTATACTGCAACTATGCTGAGCGGACCTTAGTTACTGTTTCTGAGAGAGATGGTGTTATCTAACGGGAAGAACAGCCTGAACAAGGCCAGGACGTTTATTCCCTCGGTCACGATGACTCGTGACTTTAAGCTAACACAACCATGGACGACTCCTCCAAGAGCCGTCTACCCAATTTCAACCCGTGGTATTGTTTTCAGGCACTTTCCAAATGTGCTTCACGCTGGGATCGCCTCCCTCGGACCATTAACATCAAGAAGTCATCTTCGACTATGGTGAGACTCGAACACGGCCTTATTGGTCAGAAAGCGAACGTTTTAACTTCTCGACATTGCGCATGGGCACATGGTTGAGTAGTTATTGAAGTTAGTGTAATACGGTTACATTAACTTTAATATGCAATAATTTCTTATTCTTCATGTGCCTTGTCCCTTCAGGACGTAGGCTCTCCACATCTTCCTGTCTTAGTAAAATTTGTTTTCCTGTTATCTCTCCTAAATCTCGTTTCACCATCCATTTACTCACTCTGTATGTTATGCGTTGTTTTCCTCTCTCCCTGTTTACCTGTATCTGTCTTATGAGTATCAGATTTTCCAAACCCCCTTTTCTCAATTTGTGTCCTTGAAATTTCAAATGCTTCTTACTCATCTTCAGTATAAGCTTCGTTTTTGCTTCTATTTTTTAAAAAAAGTTGTTTGTTCTCACATGTTTGGTCCTTAGTATTCTCAGCATCTTTCTGTAGAACCGAATTTCTGATGTTTCAAGGCTCTTCATTTTTTGAGGAGATTGTCAAGTACTCACTGCTATACAGGAGGATAAATATCACATAACAGTGTAGTACACTTTTTCTTGTTTCTAACGAGTTTGTTTTTCTATTTCTTAGAATTCTGCTTAATTTTTGAAAAGCATCTTTGGTCACCCCAAGATACGTTCAGATTTTTGTGTTGCACTTACTTCAAAATATTAGGCCGCTTTATAAGGTAATAATGTAGGCCCCGGATTCGCACTGATCGTAAAAAGATTACCCAGAGAAATAGCTACCAAATAATTATATCGTACTCAACGTTATTTATTTAATTTTACTATATAGTTTGAAAAATTGTAACTCTAATTCTGTGTATAATTATTAGAAAGTAACTGTCTGCGAGGGAGAGATTTCAATGATAATTTTTCCTTCATAATTTGTATTCGAAAAGTGACTTTATAAGACACAAAGTTTTCTATAAATTTTACATTTTAATTTTGGAAATATAATATCTATTGTTTTACTTTTAGTGCAAGGATCACAGATGGATTCATCTCTTGTACCTAAATCAGACTGCATGAGATTTTTCAAGGAACGCCTAAAGACATTTCAAAATGCTGGTAAAATCTCAGACCTGGAAGAAGAAGCTGAATATACTATTTATCGATGGAAAGCGGGTTTTTGCCTTCATGAATCCATTGTTTTGGGATGCAAAAGAAAATTCTTTACCATCGAGGTTCGAGTAATAGACGGGCTACTCTATCTCTTTACAACTGATGAAAAGATAGAGGAAGATAAATTAATTAAATGTCGTAATAAAGTTTCGACTGGCTGGAAATTGATTGAGGCAAGCTTGGATGTATTCCATAAAATGGAAAAATATAACTCTGTATACAATAACTGCCAAGATTTTGTAAACAGATACTTAGAAGAAATTGAAATGATTGATCAAATAAAACCCACTGATTTTGAACAGGTTATTACGATAGGTGCAATAGCTGCAGCAGTTGTAGCAGTCTTTGTGATTTTTTGGAATAGAAAATCATAAATATACAACATCCACTGTCATGCACAGACGTGGTATTAAAATTCACGCACATATGATATCCATTGTCATATCAAGAAAGCTAACGAAGAAGCACAATTCATATATCTACACTACCGGCCATAATTATTAGCCCACCCCAGATTTTTAAAGGAAATTATGTATTTCATACTATTTTAATATTTATTGCCAAATGAAATTAGAATGATTCTTTTGTTATTATTACTTTGCAAAATTTTACAAGGCAAGGAAGCAAAGATGAACTCGTCCGAATCACCTTAAATTTTCTTCATTATTTCATTGATGAAACTGTAATATAGATAATTATTAAATATTTATGAATTCATTTGATGCACATGTTATTGTGCAGTATTAAGAAAAGGACCATTCTGTTTTCATTTACAGTTATTAACTTGGCAATAAATACTAAAAAATAGTATGAAATACATAATTTCTTTTAAAACACTGGGGTGGCCTAATAATTATGGCCGGTAGTGTAGATATACACATATTAACCTACCAAAATTATTTTATAATGCCTGAAAGAAGGTACATTTCATCACTGTCAACTTATCGTCAAATAATTCACTAATATCTTACTCAGCGCTACAAAAAATCAACACTGGCGTCGATATCATAGCTTTACTGGTGTTTAATATTTAAGCTTTTCATCATACCGAAAATGGAAATTCTTAGTCAAAGAGGTGAGTCTAGTAGTGAGTTGTCACGGAGATGTGTTGAGTCGGTGGTAATGAGTCATCCCCCATATATATATATATATATAAGTAATTACTTTGAAAACAAGTTTTGGTGGCATAATATGTGGTTTCACGGTTTCTGCTCCGACGAACTTAGCTTATGCATGAATTTGCTCGAGCAACAAGATTAGCAATTAGGTCCCACCCTTTTACTCTGAAACCAAAAAAATGTAAACACAAATTCTACTCCAGCAGCTTTTTTTCTCGCGCTTCCCGCCTGTGTAATTCTCTTCCGCTTACTTGCTTCCCCAACAGCTACAATCTCCAGGAGTTTAAGTGTAAAGTCAATAGTCATCTCCTATCTCACTGACTTGCATCCTCTCTCTCATGCTCCTTTCTCCGTCCACTCCACTCTCATCAGTATTCTCATCCTTCTCTTACCCACTTCCTGACACGCCATGCAGCCTGTCTTTCTCATAACTTTCCTCGTATATAACCTCCTGCGCACTAGTGATAGTAGACTGCCATGCTTGGGGCGATATGATTATAAAAAACAAAACAAAAAAGTTACGAACTCCATATCATTTCAGCCACCGAGCAAAGTGTAACTGCATTCAACACTATTTTCTTTTTTTCTTCTCTGATTATGATAAATAATACAAATATACATGATATCTTTTTTTTTCCTGTATCGATGTAAAATTCTTCGAAAATAAATGTCACATCAATTCATCTTTGTTTTTCTAAACTGCATAAAACTGACTCTTTTATGAAATATTATATTGAAAAAATTTTGATGGATTTTTTTCTCTATTTGTCATGATTTCCTGGTTTCCAGTGCATTTTAAAATTATAAAATGCCGTAATATTTTTGGTTTCACAAGTCATCGTCAAAAAGATTTGTATGCCATGCGTTGTGTTGTGTGTAAGAGAAATAGTTGAGTAAATAATCACAAACAACGGAAATAAAGTAAATAAAATATATTACCGGAAAATAGTATGTACAACAGAGTTGTTAGTAGAGTACAGGAACAAGGGTTTAGTAACACGTATCGTAGTAAGACGTAGAGTCTTTGTATAGCACACTTCCGGTTCGCTACCGGAAATACTCGACTGACTTTATATCTAGCTGAACCGTCAACCAGACACTGAACGCAACCTCGAGGTCTTTCCACCACCACCACCACTTTATGTAGTGATAGGAATAGTCCATTATTAGAACAAAGGTGGAGAGCGTCCTAACACCATGTCTGTTTCATGTTTTTCAAATATCGCGCCTTCAAGTGACAGTTTGTGTTATACGAAAAGATTTAGATTAGATTTAGAAATGTACCGAAAGACAAAAAATTGACCGTTGTATTTTTAAAAATTTCTAAGCATAGAACGTTTGTTGGTTTTAACCAAACTTATAGTCATGTAAGGATGCGCGTTGTGGTGCAGTTCATATCGGCTCGGAACGAGAAATCGGAGTGCCGAGTTCGAATTCCAGCTGAATTCCTTGCATTCACTTACCTTGGGAAAGGTAATAATCCGTCTCTTCCCTCTAGTTATGGGTTAAATAACAGGGAAGATTGGGTTCTATGGCCTTCGTCGGCAACCAGTCTACCGTAGAAAGTAATGGCAACCTACTGCGGGATAATCTTCTGCCTAGTCAGTCATATCTCTTTCGAGACATGATCACCCAAGCGTGTATCATGTAGGGCACTTAACTGACTGACTGATAGTCATGTAAATATAGCTGCCCAAATACAACCTTTATCTCTGATTTTCGGAAGGTTGCGTTTAAGCATAAAACAGCCTGTCGGCCTTGATTGTTAGGCGTTTGCCTCAATCTCTACGTTGACATATATATATATATATATATATATATATATATATATATATATATATATATATATTCTGCATTTGTAAACGATTTATTACGCGACCTAGGTTTCTACCATGTGGTGTGTTCAGGCGATTTTCAATAACTAAATAATTAAAAAATTAAAATATAATAATTAAACAATCAATCAATCAATCAATCAATCAATATATATATATATATATATTGAAGGAGAGTGGAAAGCAACTAAATAATTTGGTAGATGTTTACATACGATTCCTTTATTCAAACAGACCATATTCTAGACGACTACTACTCCCGACTGAAATTTTGATAATCTCCCATATTTAAAATCTCAGCTTATTAGAATTTAGAAATTAATCTTCCCTCTTTTAGGAGAGACCACACACACACTCACTATTTTGAGTGTGTACCTCCGTATTCCTCGGGTGGACAAGGTTTTCCTTGTGTATAATAGGACTGTCTGTCATTTTTATCGGTTATTTGTGGAGATAACATTGTATGGTGGCTAACAATCTGAAATCATGTTCCTGGAAAAATATGTTCTTCAAATGATGAAAGCAATATTGTTTTGGTTGTTGTCTGCAATTGATTCAATAAAACACCTTCTCAAGTTACTTACAATTCTAACAAATACCCACTTTTCTTGGTACACACTTCCTCTCTTATAATTAATTTTCCAAAATATATTTATAGAATACAAATCCTATACCACCCAACAATTAATTCAAACGAAAAAAGTGAAATTGCACATTCACCAAAAAGGATCAGAACGACTGGAAACATTTTGAAAAATCCCAGAAGAAGGGAAAATTCACAAGTCAGTGTGAAAACTAAGATTCTGGATTCTGAATGGATAGGAAATAACAAATTGAATTATGACTCCAGTTAATTTTTCTTAAAACCTAAAAAAAATGTCTATGGGATTTCGATCCAGTCACATTATTAAAATACACGATTCAACCACTTTCCGTAACCGTACAAATCAGTTAGGAGGGCGCAGAGATCAAAGAGACCAGAGAACCGACAGACAGGGGTCCGTCGCAGACTCAACTGGACATAAGAGAAGAAGAAGAAAAGAAAAGCAACAACAACAACAACCACAACAAAACATTTTCAACTGACGCATAAAACTAACGTCCGTCCATCTGAAATCATTTCCCTGGAGAAATATGTTCTTCAAATAATGAGGCAATGTTGTATTGGTATGGTCGTCGTGGCCGAGTGGTTAAGACGATGGACTAGAAATCCATTGGGGTCTCCCCGCATAGGTTCGGGATGTGCGTTGTGGTACAGTGGATATCTGCTCGGAACGAGAAACCGAAGAGCCGAGTTCGAATTCCAGTTGAATCCATTGTATTCATTTACGCGCAAATACCCTTGGGAAAGGTATTAATCCGTCTCTTCCTTCCAGTTATGGGTTAAATAGCAGGACAGATTGGGTTCTATAGCCTTGGTTAGCAACCAGTCTACCGCAGAAAGCAATGGCAACCTACTGCGGGATAATATTCTGCCCAGTCAGTCATGTCCCTTTCGAGACATGATCGCCCAAGCGTGTTTCACGTATGGCACTTAACTGACTGACTGACTTATCAGAAATTGTTCCAATAAAACAACTTCCCAAGTCTCTTCCAATCCTAACAAAACCCCACTTTACACACTTCCTCTTTTATATTTCCTCTTTCCAAAATATGTTTCATCCACTTCAGTTACATGTCGCTTTTACCAAGTTTAATTGGATGGCACCATAGATGTTCTTTGTCTTCCATCCTGCAGTTTCAGCCCACTGCAATGCTCTTCTTATCAAATTACAGTTCCAGCTTCAGTCGCTGCATCTTTTGGTCCAGTAGTAAATAAAAACGTTCACTTGAATGAGATCCCCGCAAAAAACCCTTCTGTAAGAGTAGTGACTGTCCTCATCTAGTCTTCTGATTGTAGTGTAGCAATTACTGAGTCTTCCAGCGGGTCATTTTTTCTTTGGCACTAATCTTGACAACCCGTCTGCGTGTCCGATCTCATTAGAGGGTAGGCATTCTAATTTGAAGTTGTAGTTAAGCAAGATGATTCCCCATCATAATAGCCTGTTTGCTGTATTTATTGGTAAGCTGAGAAATTGTAGGAGGATTTGAAATATTAAATAAGTAATTCATCGAGTTTTATTCAACCTCAACAGAATGCAGAAAGCACTGGACGGCGGTTATTTGGGATTCATCAGCAGTTAGCATCTACTACAACTTGGTGATAGAAGTCGTTGCCCTGGGATGCACAGTCCTATGGTTAAAAGAAGCTCAGTAGAGTTTCACAACGGAATATGTGAATGAGCGGCGCTATATCGAGTTTAATTCGTTGCCTCTTCGTCACCGGGGCCTGTGGTACAGTTAGTATGACATTCGCTTAATAACGCAACTGTCTGGGTTTCAATTCCTGGTAGTGGATGCGAACTGCTGATGAGCCCCAAATATAGGACGAAACGACCGTCCAGTGCTTTCTGCATTCTGTTAAGGCTGAATAAAACTCGATGAATTACTTACTTAATATTTGTAAGCCTTTCTTCGAACCGAAGATTGTCAGCAACGGTTTATGATTTTTTTTATGATTTTTTTTAATCATATCACCCCAAGGAAGGCGGTGACGCCACTGATGCGCATGGGGCTACTTAAGAGTAGAATGATTGGAAAAAAGAAAGCCGGGAACCACATCCTAAACAGGAAACAAGGGATGAGCCTATTCACCTGTTCAAAAAGCGTGGGTGGAGTGTGAACCGGGCGATAGTTAAGTGTATCTACTCCAATTGAGAACAAAAAAAAAGAGAAAAGAAAAAAAGTGAAAGAAGATTGGGGAAAAAAATAAATAAAAAAAAAGAAGAAAAGAAAGCCTGGAATCACATCCTAAACAGGAAACAAGTGATGAGCTTCTTCACCTGTTCAAAAGACGTGGGTGGAGTGTGAACCGGGCGATAGTTTAGTCTATCTACTCCAATTGAGAACAAAAAAAAAGAGAAAAGAAAAAAAAGTGAAAGAAGATTGGAAAAAAAGAAAGCCGGGAACCACATCCTGAACAGGAAACAAGGAATGAGCCTCTTGATCAGTCTACGGAGTAAAATGTCTTCCATGGATGTACCTGTGAAATCTGGTTACAGCAAATATGATCCCTAGAGTCTCTTTCTCGATCTGGAAATAGTTTTCTCCGCTGGAGAAGCGTGTGCGATAGGTCTTTTCTTTCTGTCTGCCATTTTGTGTAGTAGACAAGCACCTACGCCATACAAGTTCACATCACTCGCTATTATGAGTTCTAAATTAGGATCATAAATTAGAATCATAATGTGTCCAAAACAGATCAGGCGTTAATGTTTTAATAATTTCTTCTGTTTACTATGTGCAACGCCCCATTCTTCGATGTCCCTTGAGTCTTGGCATTGTGCTGTCCAATTCCATTCTTTTTCTTTTTTTTAGTAATTGATTTAATGGAGCACATAATTTATGCATACTGGCGATGAATTCCTGCTAATAATATACGAATCCAAGGAAATTTTGTAGTTCCGCGATATATCTCGGCGCAGGCATAAGTTTTATTGCTTCAGTTCTTTCATGATCCGGCCTTCTTCTATCCTTGTTTATAATATGCCCTAGGTATTTAATTTCTTTCAAGAAAAAGTCGCACTTTTATTCTTTAATTTTTAATCCATAGCTTTGGATGTTGTTCCACGCTGTCGCTCTTTAATAGTACGTCGTCTGGATATGCTACTGTGAATTCTAGTCCAGCTAACATTGTATCCATCGTTTGTTGGAACATCGCTGGTGCTATTTTAATTCCGAAAGCCAGCCTTTGAAATCTGTACAATCCCTTGTGTGTGTTAATACATAGTAGCTTAGAGGTTTCCTCATCCACTAGTACCTGTAAATAGGCCTCCCTTAGATCAATGTTTGAAAAGTATTTACCACCGTTTAATCTTGTGAACACTTCCTCCGGGTTGAGAAGCGGGTAGTGGTAGTCCTTTATTGCATTGTTAAGAGCAGTTGAAAAATCCTCGCAAACACGAATTTCACCTGATTTCTTTTTAACGTAGACGGTTGGTGCCGCCCACTGGCTAAATTCTACTTTTGATAATATTCCCGTTTCAATGAGCCTGTCCAGTTCTTTGACAATTTTTCCTATTGATGCGAAGAAAACATTTCGTTTCTTTTTGAATATTGGTTGTGCGCCATCTTTCAGTTCTATTTTTGCCGTTACGTTTTTTCATCTACCAAGTTCCGGTGAAAACACGTCAGGGAACTTTTCTTTTAATTTTTCAGCTTCTGTTGATTCACTTTCCACTTTCTAAGTTGAATGTTTGCATCCAGTCGGTACCAAAAAGGTTCTCTGTATTTTTAAGAATATTTTAAGTTTTTTCGTTTTTCCGTGAAATAATACATTAGTAATTACCTCTCCTTCAAATTTTATTCTTTTATCCTTTACCGATCTTGCGATTTTGTCTGTACGTAACATGGTGGGATTGTTTAGTTTTCTCCATGTTTGCAAAGTGATAATAGTAAAATCAGAGCCAGAATCTAGCTGTAATTTGATTCTTTTGTTGAGAATTTCTACTACTACGTATTTCTTTATGTTCACTCCGTCCTCATGCTCCGTTCTGGCAGCTCTTACCCTGTTTCTGTTTCCTTTTCCAGTTCTGAAATGAGAACTTTTGTGTCCCATTCTGTTACATGCTGAACAGGTTTTATATCGATACGTGCAGTCTTTACACCAGTGAAGAGCTCCACATCTGTAACACGGACAAAGAGGATTTTTTTATCTTTATCAGTGACGTAATTGTTTTGATTTTTCTTTGGGGAGGGTAAAAATGGATGTCTGTTTACTTTGCGTACATGTGCAACGCCCCATTCTTCAATGTGCCTTGAGTCTTTCTTCACACTTAAGCACATCTGACAATCTTCTACTAGTTTCTGTAATGTTAATTCAGGTTCGTTTTGTAGTTTTGTCAGTATTCTCCTTTTAATTTTAGCGTCTTTTGTTGAGCCTAGTCCCTGGACAAAGATTAAGCATTTGAAATTGTCCGAAGAGAGCTCTGATAGTTTGAAATCGTCGCAGTGTTTATTGACAATTGCCGCAAACGTTGTGTAATCTTCATAGTCATTTTTGTTTTGCTAAAACATTTCCACTTTTTATGGAAAAGTGACGTTTTTGAGCTAAAAAGTTCTGTTAGGCATCTAACTGCTTCTTCAAAAGTTAACTCGTTAGTCTTCTTGGGTAATATATAATCGACGAACTTCGTATGTTTGGAAGTCCCCAGTTTTCTTAAGAGTAACCTTAATTTCTTTGTGTCCGACCAGTTCTCGCAGTCAATTTAAACAAAAATCTTCATACCTCCTAAAATAGTCTTCAAAAGTTTTGTCCTCGTCATGAGAGTATGTGAAATTTTCTATAGAATCCCATATGGCGTTCTGTGAAAATATAGACTCTTTTCTACTGTTCTGCCCTTTGTTAGTTATGTTAAAGCTTTCAGTAGTAATTCCTCCAATTCCAATTGTCTTGTTTAATTTTTAGCTGCATTACTCCTTGTTTTTCTTGTAGTCTCTGTTGAAATTCAAATTATTTTTTCATCAGTTCCAAGATTGCTGTTTGAAACTCCATTTTTTCCACTTCTGTGAGGAGGGGAAAGAAAAAACTTCTTTTTTCACGTAGTTATGTGAAGGTAGAATTTTATATCTTTGCTTTGAAGTTTTTGCATAACCTGGTCGCCACTTGTCGTATGGCGACTGCAGTCAAAAACGTATTTTCTTTTTATCTCTACTTGAACGTTTTGAATATCCTTGTCGCTTCTTGTTATTGCGACTGGTGGTAAAAAATCCCTTTATATCCTCGTCAATTTTTTAAATATCCTCGTCGCCACTTGTCGTGTGGGACGGCGTTTTTCTTTTTTTATATTTCCTCGTGAATTCTTTCAAATTTTCGTCGCCATTTGTCGTGGACCCGGTTAAAGGTCCAGCAAGAATAATACAAAACAACCAAAATAGGAAATGACGAATATATTAAACACGGCCAAATACAACACTTGGAATTTTTTTAGTAGAACGACAATACGGGTTAGTGTGTAATACTATAATTCCACCCCCGAACTGGGACTCGTAATGGTCGTTACGGTAGCAGTGTTCGTAGACGACTCTCGGCTGAGTTCAGGGCGTTCTTCTCAGACTAATCTCTCAGGCTACATAGGCCATCTACTCTCACCTCTTGTGAGGGGAGGTATATGTAATTGTTGGAAGAGTTCATTCCACTTAATGGGTGATGCCGCCATGAAACCATCATTATTCATTACTTGATGAGACATTGTTCATTCGATGTCGAAGCAAAATGTACACTTTTGTAGTATATTGTAATTTGTACATGTTCTAAACTATAATTTATAATAAATATTCATAACTCTATTTCTATACAGAACAAAGTTTTAAACTAATGTTTTGAACGCTGTCAATATTTTCTTCATTCTTTATTCACTTGGATATATATATATATATATATATATATATATATATATATGGGGGGGGAATGGGGACTTTGTAAACAATAGCTACTCCGGCATATACGCATCGCTCATTCGATGATGAATTGGAGCACGCAAGCTATTGGGCGTGTTTATACGCGCTAAAAAGCCTGCCTTCGTCTACTGGAGGCGTGTGGCCTAGGGGTAGAATCGCCGACTGACGCTGATTCGGTCGGGTTTCGATCTTGGGTTAGGAAGCGAACGGTGTCTAAGCCGTACTGATGAGCTGTAATACACCGAAGCAGATGTCTGCGGATGACTATATATATATATATATATATATATATATATATATATATAAAGGAAAACTCAACACGTCATTTCAATTGGTTATAAACTATAGTTCATTTCAATGAGTTTAATTAGCTCATTTCATCAGACCTTACAATATTCCTTTCATCTGGTACAAAATTTTTACTGGAATAAGTCTTTTCTTAAAATGAAGAGAGGATAACAATAAAAATAAAAATAAAATTAGAAACAAAAATAACAATAAAAATTAGGAGAAAGAAAGAAAGAAAGAAAGAAAGCAAAAAGGAAAGATAGTGCAGTTCCAAGTATTGGCGTCGAATCTGTCTGGAATAGTTCAGGCCGTCATGAAGGGGTTGAACCGGCACCTATAAAGTAGATAGAGATAACTTGACTGTATCCAAAATCAATACAGATGCGGCTAAATGCGCAAATAAACTTAGAAAGACAGAATGGGAAAGATCTACCTGAAAGATACTTATTTGCTCTTTAAAGATCACAAACGCAACTTTATTAGGACTGATATCAATAAAAATAAAAATTAATAGACCACATACAAAAATACAAAAATATTCCGCTATCAATTTGTGGAAATGTTCTGCAGACACCATAAAATGGTTCAAGGACATCCAAAATAAAAATAAGGCTACCTTCATTCAGTTCGACATTATGGACTTCTATCCATGCATATCTAAAAATCTATTGTTAGATAGTTTAGAATTCGCTAAAAACTTTGTTGATATTACTGATGAAGAATCGAAAATGATAGTAGCATCTAGGATATCTATTTTGTCCAGCAATAACTCTACTTGGATAAAAAGTCAAGGTGATAACTTTGATGTACCAAGGGGTGCTTTTGACTCTTCCCAAATCGCAGATTTAATAGGAATCTATATTCTAAATACCCTTAGTAGGATAGTGAACCCCAAGCAAATAGGTCTATATAGAGATGACGGACTAATAATTATACCTAACAGTAGTGGTCCACTATCATCTCGTGTAGAGAAAAAAGTAATTAGGGCATTTAAATGGCTTGGATTTAAAATAGAGATTTCCTCTAATTTAAAAATAGTCAACTTCCTAGACATTACCTTAAATTTAACCAAAAACACATTCAAACCGTACCAAAAGAATAATGAAACCCCAACCTACATAAACGTCCACTCCAACCATCCAAAACAAATAATTAGACAAATACCCACAATCGTAAACACTAGAATCAGCAAAATATTTAAGAAGAATAAGACACTTTACAACATCGCCTTAAAAAATGTGGCTTTAAGCAGGAATTGCATTACTTAAAGCCCCCCTCCCCAAAGTTCCAAGAACAAAGAACTTAGAAATAGAAAAAGAAGAGTGATATGGTTTAACCCCACCCCCATTCTGTAAACTATCTGATATTAATATCGGGCAATACTTTCTAAAATTAGTTGTCAAACACTTTAAACAGAACAACCCACTAAGGAAAATATGCAATCGAATGACATTAAAAACTAGTTGTTCATGTACTAACAACATTAATAACATCATTAATTCCCATAATAATAATATATTAAAGAAATTTTACAACAATGAAAAGACAGAAAGTGCAACGGTAGAATAAAAAATAAATGCCCAGTTGGAGGCATATGTAAGTCAGAAAAAGTAATATACCAAGCCACCATCTATCCTAGCGTAGACAAAAGTCACAAAAAACATATACAGGAATTTCCGCTGGTCCATGGAAACAATGCCTATATAATCACACTCAATCATTCTCTAAACCCCACTTAAAATAACAAACCGCCCTCTCTAAATATTTCTGGAAATTAAAAAGCAAAAGTCTTTCCCCTCAGATTGAATGGAAGATTATAGGGAAATCCCAAACCCCCAATAGCTTTAGAGGCAGATGCAACTTATGCTTAGATGAAAAGATTAGAATTATCAAATTCAGAGAATCTAGCCAGTTGTTAAATCAGAGAAATGATAAAATTTACAAGTGCCGTCATAGAAATAAATTCAAACTATCCGACACATAAAATCCTGGAATCACCCACTTCCCACACCCTAACCAGCTCTCCCACAATTGTGTGGATCATTCGTTGGAAGAATGTGCAGACCAAATGAAGTGTGGTTAAGAACCCACCAGCCAATAGAAAGACACACCCATCTAAGTACACAATGACTTCATATTGTTATTGGTGTACGTAAATCTGAAAGAAATATCCTACCATGAACTATGTAATGAAAAAATGTTCACTATACTGACTTCAACATAAACATTTCCCGTGGGAAATGGAGCACCCAAATAAGAGGTGAAATATATCTCTCATAGAAACGGGTGCACCTAATCTTGTGCATGCTTCTATGAAATATTTGTGCACGTTCGTATGTATTATTGTATGCATTATGATATGTAAAATGGGGGACCTAGATAGATGTGTGTTTTATAGGTAAGAACAAACTTAATTAGGTAAAATTTTTCCATCGTGTGGGAACACCTAATTAGATGCGAGGTATGTTAATTTTAGATAAAATCAATTATGCATGCTCGAACTAAATTTGCCCTCGTGTAATGATTTCCTCCCCATATATGGATAAATCAAAAACCTAAATGAAGTAGAATGTTATATATAGACATAAACAAGTAATGTTTATAAAGAAATAGAAAAAGAAAATTACCACCTCATTTGGAAATTAAATGTAAACAAACGTACAGGGTCTTTATAGATGGGGATATAGAAAGCTACTAGTATACATATATATATATATATATATATATATATAGTTTTCATTGAAGCCGAAAGCCAAGACCTGATAAAAATATCAACAATTACAGCGATTTCTTGTCGTCTTTTCATGACAACACTATCAAGCTAATCAGATCATAAAGAAATACGTAGTAGTAGAAATTCTCAACAAAAGAATCAAATTACAGCTAGATTCTGGCTCTGATTTTACCATTATCAGTTTGCAAACATGGAGAAAACTAAACAATCCCACCATGTTACGTACAGACAAAATCGCAAGATCGGTAAAGGATAAAAGAATAAAATTTGAAGGAGAGGTAATTACTAATGTATTATTTCACGGAAAAACGAAAAAACTTAAAATATTCTTAAAAATACAGAGAACCTTTTTGGTACCGATTGGATGCAAACATTCAACTTAGAAAGTGGAAAGCGAATCAACAGAAGCTGAAAAATTAAAAGAAAAGTTCCCCGACGTGTTTTCACCGGGACTAGGGAGATGAAAAAACGTAGCGGCAAAAATAGAACTGAAAGATGGCGCACAACCAATATTCAAAAAGAAACGAAATGTTTTCTTCGCATCAATAGGAAAAATTGTCAAGGAACTGGACAGGCTCATTGAAACGGGAATATTATCAAAAGTAGAATTTAGCCAGTGGGCGGCACCAACCGTCTACGTTAAAAAGAAATCAGGTGAAATTCGTTTTTGCGAGGATTTTTCAACTGCTCTTAACAATGCAATAAAGGACTACCACTACCCGCTTCTCAACCCGGAGGAAGTGTTCACAAGATTAAACGGTGGTAAATACTTTTCAAACATTGATCTAAGCGAGGCGTATTTACAGGTACTAGTGGATGAGGAAACCTCTAAGCTACTATGTATTAACACACACAAGGGATTGTACAGATTTCAGGCTTTTTTTTCTTTCTTTTTTTTATTTTTTCCCCAATCTTCTTTCACTATTTTTCTTTTCTCTTTTTTTGTTCTTAATTGGAGTAGAGAGACTTAACTATCGCCCGGTTCACACTCCACCGACGCTTTTTGAACAGGTGAAGAGGCTCATCCCTCCTTTCCTGTTTAGGATGTGGTTCCCGGCTTTCTTTTCTTCTTTTTTTTATTTATTTTTTCCCCAATCTTCTTTCACTATTTTTCTTTTCACTTTTTTTGTTCTCAATTGGAGTAGATAGACTTAACTATCGCCAGGTTCACACTCCACCCACGTCTTTTGAACAGGTGAAGAGGCTCATCCCTTGTTTCCTGTTTAGGATGTTGTTCTCGGCTTTCTTTTTTTCTTATTTTTATTGTTATCCATCTCTTCCTTTTAAGAAAAGACTTATTCCAGCAAAAAATTTGTACCAGATGAAAGGAATATTGTAAGGTCTGATGAAATGAGCTAATTAAACTCATTGAAATGAGCTATGGTTTATAACCAATTGAAATGACGTGTTGAGTTTTCCTTTATAAATTTCATATTGCTTTGGGCAACATCCATCGAGCTCTCTATATAGATTTACCACTTACTTTTTTATATTAAGGTAATCTTGTTTGATTATCCTCACCGTTTCCGGACTGGACACCTATACCTATATATATATATATATATATATATATATATATATATATATATAAGGCAATCTGCGAGTCTGTGTGTGACTGTTCCCTATGCACGCATATATTTTTTAAGCTACGCCATTCAAACTTTCTAGGGAGACATATCTACAAGGAAGCCAGGTAGACAAATACTTTTTGTGTTTAAGTACAGCAATTTTCCCTTTAGCACTATTTGGTCAATGGAGCCGATTGTTTACATTTGCTCCGTAAAACATCTAAGATCTAAATCACGTCACAGAAAACAAATCACACGTGTCAAACGTGACTAAAATATTTTTTTATTAAAAAATCAGTGTTTATATTTAATTTTTATTCCGCCGTTTTAAAAATTCATTTGGTCAACAAAAAAAATGTGAATATTTTTCCCCGTAATTTTGAAACAAAAGAAATATTTTTTAAAAAAGTGTTTTTTCAAACAAAAACAAAATATGTAAAAAAAAGTGCCAATGGTTAATTTAGTTATGTCTTTCTTTTTCAGATGTAATATTTCATACTTCAGAAAATAAAATTTAAAAAAAAAATAAAGCTCTTTTCGCTAAATATTTCATGCAGGAAATCAACTGTCTGTAATTCGTGTGGCATTAATGTAACTTTTTCCTCTAAAATTAAATGTCTACATTTTTAAATATTCTTCGAAAATTTCTGAACGGAGAGCGTATTAGTTTTTATATTTCTAATATGAGTAAAACAAAATAAATAATTTTGATTTTTATGTTAAATTCATTTAGTCAACAAAAAATGTAAATATTTTCCCCCGTAACTTTGAAACTGTTAGGGCGCTCTCCACCTTTGTCTTATAATGGACTGTTCCTACCACTATATAAAGTGGTAGTAGAAAGACCTCAGGGTTGTAGCGTGGTGCGTCGTGTTGGCGTTTTTCAGTCCAGTCTGTAACGGAGTACTGACAATACTGACCTTCTCCTTCTGACTTACCCGCTTTTCTGCTAAAGACCCATTTTGTATCGCTAAATTTTTTTTATTTAATTTTATTTTTTCGTTTCCTTGCTTTGTTCTATTCTATTCATTTTATTTTCTAGCTTTTTTGTGCTTTATTTTTGTATTTTTTTCCCGCCATTTTTGTTTTTGTTTAGGTCGGCCCGAGTGATTTGATTTTTGGTTTCATTTTACAATTTCTGTTTGGCCTTACGTGCCACATTTATTTTTGTTTAAAACTTTCTTTTTTTTTGTAATTTTCTTTGTTGACTAGTAGCTGAGTATCATCTGATTTTTTTTCCACTTTAACTTTTTCTTTTCCAGACCCTCCCCATATTACATTTACGGAAGTAACCTTTTAGGCAATTCTCTGCTCTTTTTGTTTGATTTATTTCATATTTGTTTTCTTTGTATAGTTAGTAACTTTATTTTATTCTTTGTACAATTTTTTTTTCAGGTTTATTGAAACCTATTAACATTTAATTTTTTTTTAGACCCTCCCCACATTTTCTTTTACTGAAGTAGCCTTTTTAGGCGACTCTTTCGTTTTTATTTTTGCGTATTTAAGTTTATTGTAAACGTGTAAAGTTTATTTTGTAAATTTCTTTTTGTAAAATTAATTTAAGCCACTTAACGTTTATCACATTTTAAGCGACTCTTTGTGTTTTCTTTGTTAAACCTCTCAAGAGGCTAGTTTTTGCCATTTAAGGCTATTTTCTTTTTTCTTTTTTTAGAGTTTAATTATGCCGCTAAAGGCAAGTTTTTCTTAATTTTCAAGCCGTTTTGTTATTTTTAATTTTAATTTATTGGATGATTTTATTTAGTATTTATTGTTCAAACCGTTGTTCTTGTCATTACCTTGCGAGGTTAATTTGTTTATTTTTCTTTTCTTTTATATATTCCCCCCATTTTTCTCCCATTTTCTCCTCTCCTCCCTATTCACCTTGTATTTACGGAAAAAATTGGTTCCGTTGTTTAATTTTTTAAAATGAACGACTCAAGTTGGTCAGTAAAGAAAAAACTGATGTTCGGCCCGCCTTGGAAGGGTCCAGCTGATAAGAATGAGGAATCTTTTCCCCCTCTGACTGCACACAATAATAAGACCAATGATATAACGACCCAAAATATGGTGGCCGAGAATTGCCAGAATAACAATGTTCCTGACAAGACAGAAGAAACTAAAGATAAAACCAAAGATGCCGAGTCCGGGGAATCGCCCTTGGGCTGGAAGTCCCCACCAAAGGTAAAGATCAATATGACGGAGTTCTTGGAGAAAACCAAGAGTTAAGCACACCTTGTGACAGAAGGTGGATTCTTGTAGGATCCCCATGAATTAAAAAAATTGAGAAAAGAATTGTGTCAGTCTTTGTGGTGGACAAACGTTCGCGCAAATTTTGTCGCTCAACAAAAGACACAGTGTTAAAGACACTGCAGTCCATGGGAGTCAAGCCTTTGCGTATCGTTAAAGGTGCGGGCTTTTTCATGTGGGACGTGCTGCTGCTCACGCCGGAAGACTGCCAAAAAATGGTCACGAAAGATCTCATAGCAACAGACATCATTATAAGAATGGTGTATCAAGGCATGCGTAGGACCAACGTAGCAGTATACGAGATCCCTCCTCAGGTCATCGGGGAGCATCTCGCGGCCTTTTTTTCTCAATTCGGTAAGATTGTAGATGCCTCCTGCGATGACCTAATCGGGGGGGATGGTCTTTCGACATAATGATCAACAGTCAAGCCTTCATGACTATCCCCAACTGTGTTGACGTTGGGGGCCTGGGCCTACCAGTAATTGTTTCCGGACGCAAACCCAAATGCTGGAGATGCGGAGAGATTGATCATCTCTCCTCCTCTTGCCCAGAGAAGAAGGCCTCTGGAAGCCAGGCTCCTGAAGACCAAAATACCCCTCTGGCCACTACTTTGACAAAATCCGTCCCGTCTGTAGTGGGCACGCCAGGAACCAGGACCGGTTTGGTAGTACCCCCGGTTGGGTCAAAACAACTGTCCTCATTCCCCGAAAAACCCTCGCCTGCTACAAGTGTAGTTACGGAGAAGGAAAAGGGGGAATGGCAGGTTGTTGGTAGGACCAGAGGGAAGCGTCAAGCTGCAGGACCTCAGTCCCCTGATGCTCCCAGGACTAAAGGAACGTACAGCCCCACTCCCTCTACCAGCAAGATGGGCGACACCGCGGCCTGGTCCGCACCGACAATCAAAGAAATGAGGAAAGCTTTCAATCCTGGATACGAAGGCATGCGAAGGATACAAAAACTGAAAGACGAGTTCAGTAAGAAACCAACACATCCCTCGGCCTCTTCCCCGTCCTCCCCGAAAAAAAATCAACAAAAAAACGCACTCCTCTCAGCCCACCCCCAGAAAACTGACCCCTCTCAGTAGAGACCCTAGCCCTTTCCGTTTACCCTCCCAACCAATTCCCAGTCCTTCACCCCCCCCCCCCCCAAAAAAAAATTTACCTCCACCATCAAAACGCTAAAGGAGCTCCACAGCTAAAGATCGGGAAGCTCGCAAAAAGGCAACAAAAGCACCTTACGTTTTGGGGGAAGATGTCTGTAGACTTTCCACATCTTAAGGGGAGAGAGCCAGAAATTTTGGCAACAGAATTAATAAATTAAAAATATTACTGGCCATGAAAAAATGCAATGACAAGAACATTGAGAAACCTAAAAATTTCCAGGATGTAAAAAGATTGCTAACAGTAATCAGAACTGGAACAGGAGCAGGAAAGGTGTGGGACATGCTGTTGGCGGCAGAAAAAAATATTAAAATGTCCCCACCTATTGTTACGAAAGAAAATGAGAACTTAGATAAACTTAAAGAACTCTGTGTAGGACGGGTCCCAATTTTGGTTCACCCCTCCCTATACAGAGCTTTAAAACTAACATTTCCCTGGGATGTTGGAGGCATCTCCCGTGATGGCACCATTGACAAAGAAATGGGCAAAGGATCTATGGGAGAGGCTGTCGGCATCCTTTCCTCGTCCATGTTCTGTCCAGGACCCCAACCCTAATCACGTATCACAATGGCTCTCTGGTTAGCAAGCTTGAATGCCCGAAGGCTGAGGTCAGAGTCTCGGAGGGTGAGACTCACTCATGTTCTCCAGCTCCTCGGTGAGGATGTTTGTTGTTTGCAGGAGACCCGGTTTTTAGCTGGCGACTATGAGGGCATACTGTCTAGGGATTACGATCTCTATTGAGCATGTTTTGATGGACGTTCTAGAGGTGTTTCCTGGCTAGTGAGCAAGTCTTTGGGTGCGGTGTGTGCGCTTGTCTTCGCAGATCCAACGGGCAGGATTTGTGTGCTGGATATTACCTTAAAGGAGAAGTCTTTTCGGCTTATTGGGGTTTATGCGCCCAATGACCATGCGGAGCGTCCTGTTTTGTTTCGGCTGCTCGAGTCGTTCTTTGGAACATCGAGGCGGGTAATTTTAGCGGGGGATTGGAATGCCGTCCTTGACCCTGTGAAAGATCGTATAGGAGAAAGATCTTAAGTTTGCGATGCGGTTTTATGACGTCACACCGCGGGATAGGACAAAATGACAACAAAACCGTGTAGTCAAATGCAATGTAATATGTTATTTCTTATTTTACCATGTCACACAAAACATCAAATCACGTTTACGTCATAAAAATCAACTTTAAAACAGGAAATAACATATTACATTGCATTTGACTAGATGGTTTTGTTGTCATTTCGCGCTATCCCACAGTGTGACGTCATAAAACCGCATCGCAAACTTAAGAACTGCGTTTATTATTTTTGGTAACTATTGCCGTTGCCAAGCGGAGTTTTATGTCAACACAAAATAAAATCGTCGGTGATGGTGGATTTTATAATATTTCAGTTTAAACAACCTCTCTGAAGATGGCTCATGTGAGCCGAAAGCTTAGAAGAAAACCAATAAATAATTATCCAAATGTTGGAGAATTTTTGTCTTTATTTTCAACTGAAATTAAAGCAAAAATACGACGTTTAGAACGGCTCATGATTAAACATAATAGGCATTCATTGTCTCTTATATTTAACAGCGTATGGTTAGAAAATATATATATATATATATATATATATATATATATATATATATATAATTCATAAAGGAAAACTCAACACGTCATTTCAATTGGTTATAAACTATAGCTCATTTCAATGAGTTTAATGAGCTCATTTCATCAGACCTTACAATATTCCTTTCATCTGGTACAGCAACATGCATTTAATGCCTTCTTCTTAATGCAGAAAATGGTTACTAACAGCCTCAGCTGTCCTTTCTAACTTTCCATCTACTCCTCTCATTGGCATCTTCTTCTACTACAAAAACGTTCTGAGTTGCACGTGCAACGACGGGCTATGATGCTAGTGTCTAATAAAACAAAAATTTCGAAATCTGAATCCGTTGGATAGCCATTTCTACGAGGAATTCCTCGCTTCTTCAGCAACGACTGAAACCAAAACTTTATTTATTCAAATTCAAATGTGTTAGATTTTTTTACTGGTAGAAGCCCCCCAAAACTCATCCATACACAGGAAATAAAATGGGGGTGGGTTTAACAATTTTTAAATTTAAGGGACTAAGAAGGAGTAAACAGACAGTTTTTATGTTTTTAATCATATCACCCCGAGCAAGGCGGTAACGCCACTGATGTGCAGGGGGCTACGTAAGAGTGAAAAGATTGGAGAAGAGAAAACCGGGAACCACATCCTAAGCAGGGAACAAGGGATGAGCCTCTTGACCTGTTCAATAGACTTGGGTGGAGTGTTAACCGGGCGATAGTTTAGTCTATCTACCCCAATTAAAAAAAATGAAAAGGAGTGAAAAGATTGGAAAAGCGAAAGCCGGAAACCACATCCAAGGAGGGAACAAGGGATGAGCCTCTTCACCTGTTCAATAGACGTAGTTGGAGTGTGAACCGGGCGATAGTTTAGTCTATCTACTCCAATTGAAAAAAAATGAAAAGGAGTGAAAAGATTGGAAAAGAGAAAACCGGAAACCACATGCTAAGCAAGGAACAAGGGATGAGCCTCTTGACCTGTTACTTCTGTCTCATATCAGAAGACTTACTCCTCCCCCGTACAAGTGCCAAGAGTTTAAAAGTTAAAATTTAACCATGTCAGAGGGAGAGAAGTGGAAGGGGTGGTTGACTGGGAAGTAAGCTATAAAAATTTTTTTTTAGAAATAAAAGAAAACTGCTGACTGACATCAATGTTGGGGGGAAAAAAAGCGATTGAAAATTTACCACAGAGATTTTAGTTTAAATAAATAATGACTGGGGCAAATGCTATAGAAAATTTTGGACATACAAATTTAAGAACAAATCTTAAATTTTAAATTTTAAGGTAGATCTCAAAAAGAACCCATTTCTATTAATAAAAGTACATCCACACACATACACACATACACACACACACACACACACACACACACACACACACACACATAATTTACTTAAATATCTAAAGTATATTCGAAATTCACGAATTAAATTTAATTTTAACTATTTTTTTAAATTTAAGGAACTAAATTTATGGCGGCTTAGTTTAAAAGGAACCGAACTGTTATATATATTATTTATAGGGCTTTGCTAAGAATTAACCAAAATGAATCTTTTTGTACAAATTAAAAGGTAATGGATTCAGCATTAAAAAATATATAAATAAATAAATTTTATTTTAAGGTAATATGGATTTAGCATTAAAATAAAAAAATATAAGTAAATAAATAATTTTTTTAAAGATAATATGGATTTACAGTTAAAAAATATAAATAAATAAATAAATTTTAAATATGTAAATAAATAAATAAATTTTATATTAAGGTAGGTTCAACAAAGTTCTATATCTAAACATTTATAAATGGAACTTTGTCTGTGTGTGTGTCTGTGTGTGTGTGTCCGTTACCTATAGACTCCGAAACGGCTGAACCGATTTTCTTGAAAATTGACACAGTTGCACTTTAAGCGTCTGCGAGTGTTCTTAGCTAGGTTTTGTGTCGAGACACCCCCGATAAATATCGAAAATTGATAATCGAAAAAATCGGCTTATAGAAGGAGTGGTCCGATTTTAATCAAATTTGATACACTCATAGACAAAGACATAAGAAATGATATTCAGAAGTTTCAAGGTTGCAGTTCTTACAATAGTGCAGAAAATCAATAATATATATATATATATATATATATATATATATATATTGATTGATTGATTGATTGTTTAATGCTTAGTTTTTGGTCCTAATAGGGTTAGACCAGTACACATTTGTATTAAAAAGTATTCTATACAATTATATTGTAGAACTTTTGAATATTTTCCATTTTTAAACGAATTATTTCGCTACCCAGGTTTCTACCATGAGTGGTTTATTCAGGGTCTTTTTAATAACTGATTTTACCTTTTACCGTTTTTCTTTTTAAGAACACTCTTGTAATGGTGTTTTATTTGAACGTTCACGTGGCAGAGAATTTATGAATGCGCATTGTTTAAATTCGTTTGAATTTAAACAATGCGCATTAATTATTAATTAATAATAAATTATACCTCTGCCTTATTAATTATTTCTTTTGCAACACAAAAGAAATAATTTATAAGGCAGAGGTATATGACCCCCAAATGGCCAAAACAAAATATATTTAGGCTCAACCAAAGACACCTTTAAGACCAGGTGATTTAATCACAGATGAACATTTAAAATAGAAAAATTAAAAAACAATACAAAATTGGCTAACCACGCCCGGAAATTGAAATCAAAATATGAAAAAGATCCACACATTGGAGCATTGTAAAAACGGCCACACCTTACAATGGCGGACAAATATGTAGACTGTGCCAAGAAAACAAATTATAAATTATGGCATACCCAAATAAAGACAAACTGTTAAATGAAAGAACAGAAATTATAACAAAATGCATCCACACTAAGAAATACCTCTTAGGTTCATACAAACATGGATGAAAAAGTCATAATTCGTTTGAATTTAAACAATGCGCATTCATAAATTCCCTGCCACGTGAATGTTCAAATAAAACACCGTTACAAGAGCGTTCTTAAAAAGAAAAACGGTAAAAGGTAAAATCAGTTATTAAAAATCGCCTGAAGACACCACTCATGGTAGAAACTAAGGTAACCAAATAACTCGTTTAAAAATGAATATATATATATACACAAATCCTTATAAAAGTACATACACATTAATATATAAACGCACCCACTCGTTACAATTCTAACAAGACGCAGGAAAGTTATATGAGCAATTGAGTCATAGAAAAACGAAAATGAAAATAAGATTCAAGGCAAAAACAAAACTGAATTTTATAAAGATGCAGGAAAAGTAAGGGCTAAAGAGTTGGTCTATAGGTTCTTATATGTTAAATAATAGATATTTAGATAAGAAAAGGAAGAAGGAATGTATCTATAATGCTGGGTTTAGTATTTAGTAATGGGGTCTAAAATAACTAGCTTAAAAAAATACAAAAATAACAACAAAAAATCTGTAAATTTACCAAAATCATAGATTAAATTTAAAATTTAAATTTCTAAGTTTTAAAATTCAAATTTCTAAGTTTTAAAATTCAAAATTTACAAATTTCGACTTATGGCGGCATTTGCTTATGAATTCCTTACGTAAATTTAAAAGTAGGTGTGGATTTGGTTACTTTAATATTTTAATTTTTTCTCCTAAACATAGATTGCACCTATCGTGAAGCTTTCTGGGAGTGCAGGCTGAGCCTATCTGTTTCCAACTAACTATGGGGTTTTATCCTTCTTCTTCGGAAAAGGGCTGTTTGATATTTTTGATTGGGGTTGGGAAAAGAATGCTTATGATTATAGTAACGCTGCTTAAATTCCATCGCAGATATACCGATATATGTTTGGTGATTTGTTCTATTGATGGTTAGTGAGATTGGAGCATCGGAGATGACCTGGATGGATTTACACTTGCTTTCCACCGGGAAGATATTCACGGATCTACAATTACAAGCATTTAAAATTCCTGATTTCGAGTTGGTATTATATAAATTCTTTGGAGTCTGATTATTGTGTGAATTAATAATATCGACCATATTTGGAGTACAGGATTAGCTATTTTTTAAAGTGTTCCTATGAAAGATTTTAGGTAGTGGATTGTTGCTATTGAAATGTTTACTTATTAGTTTGAGAAAGTATTTTCCTATATTAATATTAGTTAGTCTACAGTATGGGTGGAGTTGAGCCTCTTAACTTATTCAATAGACGTGGGTGGAGTGTGAACCGGGCGATAGATAGATCTATCTACTCCAACTGAAAAGAAAAAAAAACAAAGTGAGAAGATTGGAAAAGAGAAAGCCGGAAACCACATCCTAAACAGGGAACAAGGGATGAGCCTCTTAACCAGTTCAATAGACGTGGGTGGAGTGTGAACCGGGCGATAGATAGCTCTATCTACTCCAATTGAAAAAAAAACAAAGTGAGAAGATTGGAAAAGAGAAAGCCGGAAACCACATCTTAAACAGGGAACAAGGGATGAGCCTCTTAACCTGTTCAATAGAGATGGGTTGAGTGTGAACCGGGCGATAGATAGATCTATCTACTCCAATTAGATATGGGGGGTTAAGCCGTATTACCTTTCTTTTTATACACTTATTTTTATTTTTGGTATTAAATGGTTCAGTGTTAATAGTTGGTTTTACGTACATGAATTTCTTTTTGTATCCGCTCTTCTGAAGTGCCTTGTAAATTTCTTTGTTTTCATTGAAAGTTTTGCTGTTACTTGACAAACGGTTAATTCTAGTATTTACGATTTTGGGTATCTTTTTTAAAATAGTTTTGGGATTATGAGAGAATATATTAATATAACTGGGGAAACTATATATATATATATATATATGTTTATTTAAATACTTTAATCCAAGCGGAAAAAGCAGGAAGGTAAATTCCAAAACCCGATCCTAATTAATATTAAATATTAAATTTTAATATTAAAAAAAGATTCAGGAGGAGAGCTCCATGTAATAAAAATTACAGGGCAAATATAAATTAAATTAAATTTTTTCAAAGATGTTGAATGACCATTTCGACATGAAATCCCCAAAGGGATAACACATCACCTCAGCAACCTGATCATCATCACCTCAGTCTATTTTCTCTTTTCAACTCATGAGATGAGTTAAAAAGAGAAAATAGACATAATTTACTTCGAATTATCTCCAGTTTTGGGATAGCATTTGTTGCTGAGGTGATATGTTATCCCCTTCGGGAATTTCATGTCGAAATGGTCATTCAACATCTTTGAAAAATTTAATTTAATTTATATATATATATATATATATATATATATATATATATATATTTGTTTTTCTTTTATCCGAAGTGGAAGAGTAGGAAGGTAAATTCCAAGAACCTGATCCTAATTAATATTAAAACATTTTTAATTTTTAAGGGCCTTCTTCATTTGGAACAAAACAATGTCGCTGGGGTGACGTGGAATCTCTATTAGAGATCCCATGTCAAAATGTGCATCCGACACCTTTGAATTTTGAAAATTTTCTCTAATTTATATATATATATATATATTGGTAATGATGTCAAGTCCGTGAATAGCGATAATAATCCAACAAGATCTACTTAATATAAAATATCTTTATAGAGAGCTCAATTGATGCTACTCAGAGCAATATGATACTTATAAAGGAAAACTCAACACATCATTTAGATTGGTTATGCATTAGAATTGATTTCTATGAGCTAAATTAGCTCATTCAGTCAGACTACTCAATATTCGTTCCATTCTGTATAAATATTTTCCCGAAAAAATCATTTTTTTAAAAAATGAACTGGAAAAAAGTAACCTGATTTAAAAGAGAGACTGTAGCCGTATCTCAGTTGGCGATCCCTGGACCTGTCGAAAAGAGGTCATCATTCTTGTATAATGGCCATAAACTCATTACACGCCCAATCAGAAGCACATGAATACATATATACGTATAACCCTTCATATTAACACACTCACGTATACTTATATCCGCATACACATATGCTCTTACATTCATATATGTACATACAAATGCGTCTGTGCATATACTTACATATACCCACAGGCACCCATCCATCCATGTTCACACACAAATCTTTCGTTCGCACACTCACATATATATTTTTATGAAGACCGGATTTCTACACGTATAATTAGTCGTAACATATACTTACGCAAGTATATAACAAATCTCACATATACTCAGAAAATACGTATATATTTGCATACTTACACATATACATATGTATAATTCCCTACATACATGCCTGTACTGAAATATATATATGCATACAAATGTCTTATTCATACATGTATCCTTCCATCCCTTTATATATCCACATATATCCACATATATCCACATATATCCACATATTGTGTTCACACACTCACATATCTATGAAGAGCGGACACATATATATATATATATATATATATATATATATATATATATATATATAATCAAATTTTCGTTTCACCGTTGCTGAAGAAGCGAGGATTTCCTCCTAGAAATGGCTATTCAACGGATTTAAAAATCGAAATTTTGTTTTATTATTTTGATATATATATATATCCGAGTGAGTACAGAACGAGGAAAGAAAGTTTTTTTCCCGTCCAAAAACATTAATTTAAAAACAGTGCTCGATATATGATGTATAGAGCTGTGAATATTCATTATAAATTATGTTTTAGAACATGTACATAATTTTTAAGTAATCAAACCCCTCCACACACCACTTTCTTCGAAATTCTAACCAAAAGATATACCCGACCGATAAAAACGTACATTCCAACAGATAATACCATTAATCAACAATTTCGCACTTACACACCAAGTTCTTCAAAAGTCTAACGGTCAAAACAAAAGACACATTCCCTTAATTATCAATAACCCAACCAACCCCACAACAACAACGAACCAAATATAAACAGAGGATGATTCCAACTCTTGCTCTTTCCTCCTGATGAAATGTTGGGGACCCAACATTGAAACAAACATATGATTGTAGAGAAGAGGACATATATAGAAAAAATTATGTACATGTTCTAAAACATAATATATATATATATATATATATATATATATATATATATATATATATATAACTTTTTAACGTATACATATTAATTTCTTATCTCTGCACTCTCTCTCCTTTTTTCCTCCACATACTCGCTTATAAAAACTTATGCGTGTATATATAAGAAACATGTGAGCTTGTATACACATACATGTCCACTCTTCACCTCCAAACGAGGTGGTATGTTTCACATTTCATACATCATAACAAACCTTACGTACATATACCGGCATATATCAGTTGGATTTTGATATCAACATGTACAGACGTAAGTAAGCAATAAAGGAGGGTATGATCAATTCAGGAGGTTACAATCGATTACATTCTTAACCCAAAATCAACGCAAACATACATATAATCAGGTGCTCCCATATACACGAAAAACATATATATGATTCTTATAGATGAAGAAAACAGTTATTGTAAACACTATTATTTTGCTAGTTGATGATGCTATTAATGTTGTTAGTGCAGGAATAACTAATTTTTAATGTTTTCCTATTGAAAATCTTACTTAGTGGGTTGTTCTGTTTATTAGATAGTTCACAGAAATGGTGAGAGGCTGAACAATATTACTCGCCTTTTTCTAATTCTAGGATATATATATATATATATATATATATATATATATATATGTGTGTGTGTGTGTGTGTGTGTGTGTGTGTGTGTGTATTTTATTGATCTGTTCCAGTTTTCTAATCTGATTCTTAATGTCATCAATATACTCAAACATACGTGATACACGCTTGGGCAATAGAAAGAGACATAACTGACTGGAATTTCCACTTATCTATAAAGAGTGAAAATTGGCTAACAAATCTTACATTATAAACTTCCTGCTAGACTGGGCATATATCGAAATTAGGTTTTATTTAAGTGAACACCTTTTTTTTTCTCGGAATTCGCGTGATACATGTTCTGCTAATGTCACACCGTGTTCATTTGAAGGTGGGTGTTATGAATAACGTCTGTGTCCTAAAAAGACATGGCTCTTAAAAGAAAAAATGAATACAGGCGCTTTGTTTTGTTCTTGATTTTTCCGTGTGCAAAGTATATCAGGGTCAATTGGGCACCATCTTCGATAAAAAGAGTCCAACAGTTAAGTACCATATGTGATACTTCGGCGATCATGTCTCGAAAGTGACAGACTGACTGGGAAGAAGATTATCCCGCAGTAGGTTGCCATTACTTCCTGCGTTATACTGGTTGCCAGCCAAGGCTACAGAACCCAATCTGTCCTGTTATTTAACCCATAACTGAAGAGAGGAGACGGATTAATACTTTTCCAAAGGGTATTTGCTCGTAAGTGAATGCAAACATAATCCAAGTTTTCTTGGCGACCCCAAACACTTAACTGAAGACAACCCATCCACACCCATGACAACGCTTACACAGAAATAGAATGTGTCCATTTCCACGGTGCCCAGAGCTGTGAACCTTGGAATGACTAGTTATGTTCGATGATGTCGTCATCTCTTAACAGTTAAGGCGAAAGCAATCAGAACTAAAAGATGCTAAATTTTTTTCTCGGTCATCAAGCATCAAGGTGTAGGAAAAGCTCTTGTGTCTGTTGACAAAAAGATTGTAGATTTTCTCGGGTTATTGTATCCGACCCTTTTGATGTTACACCTGATTTTGAGACCAGGAATCCTGGTTCTGTGATTGTCTTTGGTGCCTTGACAAGTGATGGAAGTGTTATAGATCAACAATTGTGGAAAGTTTGAAGTTCGGCTCGAAGATGTATCTGGACAACTGGAAGAATTTTGTTAATTTGGATGTAGTAAAAGTCTGGATTTAACAATGGTATTTATCCAGGACTCTGCACTATGCCATGTCTCAAAAGCAACACAGGTTTTCCTTGCTGAGAATGTAACATTTTTTTTGTGAGAGCCGAAATCTGGCTCAGTAATAAATCGGATCTTAACCTTCTCGACTATTATTATTATATCATTTTTCATCATATTTCGATTTCTGCTTTGGTCTCACTACCAACCAAGTCTGCGGGGAGACCTAAGACAGGTCGTGGCATGTTGTTATGACTCCATTTCATGTTTTTCTATCTTCCCTATCATCCCTAGCATTACATAGATAAAGTTTTCCTTAGTGTGTGGGCTGTACTTAATAAGACAATTTTTTGTATATCTCTTAAGCTGGGGTTTCCAGGGATTCTTTCAATGTGTTGTTTTGTTCCATTTTTTATCATTCCAAGTGCACCTACTATCACTGGCACAACTCTTGTTTTCAATTTCCACATTTTTTCTATTTCAATTTCCAGGTCTTTATATTTTGACAGTTTTTCAAATTCCTTGATTGCTATGTTACAATCCGATGGACAAGCCATATCAATTAATAGACAAGTTTTCTCCTGGTTTTTAACAATAATGTCTGGCCTGTTTGCTTCAATTTTTCTGTCTGTGTAGATGGTGTAATCCCATAGAATGGTTACATATTCTATTTCTGTAACTGATGCTGGGTGATGTTCATACCAGTGTTTGTTTACAGATTTTCCATAATGTTTGCACATTGTCCAATGTAAATATTGCCCAACTCTATCATGGTGATTTTTATTATTATTATTATTATTATTATTATTATTATTATTTTGATTTTGTTCAAACAAGAAGCAATGCTTCATCACCTTCGAGTGTCAACACTGTGAAGCCCGGGGGGTACTGCACATGAGCTACGCAAAATCAAAAGGGGCAGAGGTTGTGGCAGCTTGACGAAAATTTCGTTCTCGTATGGAGGCAGTAATTGCCCAAAATGGCGGACATATTAAGTGATAAATGTTTCTCTAATAATAAATAATGCATTCAAGTTATATCTTTAATTTAGTATCTATAAACTGCTTTATGCTTCTCTATAAATTGTCTCAATTTATCTGCAAGATCTTGTATATATGCATGTGTACATGTATATATATATATCTATGTATATGTGCGGATATATTAACATTTAACATTCAGGCATTAACAAAATAGTGACTCACCTACGAACAATAACTCTAATCCAGGAAATAAATTGATAAAAATAGATAAAAAAAAATTAAAAAAAATAGAGAAAGAAGCTAAAAAGCGATGACTAATCACTAAAACACTCCATAACTACAAAAATAGGAAATATGCACACAAACATATCTTCATACAGACGCCCACACACACGAACAACTCACAACAATATATAAAACAAAGGAAATGTTTGAAAAATATGTCTAGATTTAAGCTGCTTCATCAATCAACTAAAAGACGAAAGTTTTAATTCTATTAATACTAGATCTTTGATATAGAGCACTTTATTATGGAGTCTGCTTGCCTTAAATGCCTTTCTATCAGTATTTCACTGATTATGTAAAGCGAAAATTGCTGCCAATCTTCCACATTGCTGTATATATATATATATATATATATATATATATATATATTGTGTGTGTATTTTGGCAGCATTTTTTCATTAATACAGGTTTCATTGAATAATATAGACAAGTTCTGTCTATTTACTTTGTGTAAGATCCTTTCGTATGATCTGATTAGCTTGATAGTGTTGTCATTAAAAGACGACAAGAAATCGCAGTAATTGTTGATTTTTTAATCAGGTCTGAGCTTTCGGCTTCAATGAAACCTGTATTAATATATATATATATATATATACATATATATATATATATATATATAAACTTTTTAACGTATACATATTAATTTCTTATCTTTGCACTCTCTCACCTTTTTTCCTCCACATACTCGCTTATAAAAACTTATGCGTGTATATATTGGAGTAGATAGACTAAACTATCGCCCGGTTCACACTTCACCCACGTAGAGGCTCATCCCCTGTTCCCTGTTTAGGATGTAGTTTCCGGCTTTCTCTTTTCCAATCTTTTCACTTTTCTTTTATTTCAATTGGAGTAGATAGACTAAACTATCGCCCGGTTCACACTCCACCCACGTCTATTGAACAGGTGTAGAGGCTCATCCCTTGTTCCCTGTTTAGGATGTCGTTTCCAGCTTTCTCTTTTTGAATCTTTTCACTTTTCTTTTTTTTCAATTGGAGTAGATAGACTAAACTATCACCCGGTTGACACTCCACCCACGTCTATTGAACAGGTGAAGAGTCTCATCCCGTGTTCCCTGTTTAGGATGTGGTTTCCGGCTTTCTCTTTTCCAACTTTTTTAGTTTTTTTCTTTTTTCTTTTTTTTTTTTGGAGGCAGTAATTGCCCAAAAGGGCGGACATATTAAGTGATAAATGTTTAATAAATAATGCATTCAAGTTATATCTTTAATTTAGTATCTATAAACTCATGTGACCAAGTACGTACCACCACCATTTCGTTCAGCGCCTGCGGCCATCTGCCACGCTAAAAATGGTCCAGTCTCCGTGGTTTAATTTTCTCTGTTTAATTCCACTCTGTTAATAATTTAAATGTTCTATGTTCACTATATATTAAATGTTCATCCTTTGATAATGGCTTATGTAAGCCGAAAGCTCAGACCCGATAAAAAATCAACAATTACTGCGTTTTCTTGTCGTCTTTTAATGATAACACTATCAAGCTAATCAGATCATTCGAAAAAAATTCCTTAACGGAATAAATTCGTTTAAAAACTAAGAGAAATAACATTTTTATAAAAATGGCTTAAAAATAAATTAATCAAAATATTTACATGTTAAATACTAGTTAAAATAACATAACATTTAGTTAAAATATTTTACTAAAAAATTCCTTAACGGAATAAATTCGTTTAAAAACTAAGAGAAATAACATATAACTAAAATTGCTTAAAATAAATTGTTGTGGGATTTCCCCCTTTTCCATGATAATGGACTCGATTTGAGAATATATATACTCCTGCCATAGACAGATACAAACAGAGATCCGTCAGATAACGTCATATACCGAAAGATACCGAGGTTTCACGGAGAATACAGCGTCAGTAGTTCATAGTAGCTCTGAGCTCTACTCAGCTTGTATATTATTTCACAGCACCCGTCAGTTTCCAACGTGGACTTACTAAACATACAACAGCTTCACTTCAGAAACGTAATAAATAGTGAATAATAAATAGAAATACTGCCCAAAAGATCCTTTAAACCAGGCAAACGTGTCTATTTCAAAATGTTCAGCAATATGGCATACTGGAAACCAGGAACGATGATGAAAAGACTGGGTAATGTGATGTACACAATCCAAGGTGAAGAATTCACCCACAGGAGACATAAACCAAATAAAAAAAAGACGAATAGAGGAGCCAAGCTCGTCACCTTCAGAAAATGAAGACTCGATGGAGGAAATCTTTGAAGCGTTTGAGATTCAAAGACCAAAAGTAGCCACGGAAATTAGAAGAACAATCAGGAAACGAAAATTTACAGAACCGCTAATGATAGACCACAAGCGGAAAAAATATTTACTTCCCCCAAAAAAGAAGCTAGAGGGAGGGTGTTGTATGGTCTTCCCTTTTTCCATGATAATGGACACGACTTGAGTATACATATACTACTGCTACGACAGATACAAACAGAGATCCGACAAATAACGTCAGATACCGAAAGATACCGGAAGATACCGAGGTTTCACGGAGAATACAGCGTCAGTAGTTCACAGTAGCTCTGAGCTCTACTCAGCTTGAATATTATTTCACAGTACCCGTCAGCTTCCGACGTGGACTTACTAAACATACTACGGCTTCACCTCAGAAACTCGTATATATACTTCGTACTAACTGTATTCCTGGATTACTAACCTGCGTTCAAGTTTGTATCCTTTACGTTTGCTATAGTTATTTTTCTATCTCTAATTCTGATTGTTGTTCATTTATTTTGTGCGGTTCCCATTCCCGGAATCCACAACCTAAATTAATCAAGAAAATTATTTACATATTAAATAATAGTTAAATAAAAACAAAATCTTGTAAATTGGTTAAACATACTCCTAAAAGAAAAACATTGCAAATAAAGAAAATGAAAGATTACTTGTACGAATATTTTGTAAGAAAATCAATCGACTCGAAAGACCTGTAAAATAAAAAAATTAAAAAAATTAAAAAAAGAGAGAGAGAGGAGAAAAGAGGGGATGTGCATTGTGGTACAGTGAATATCGGCTCGGAACAAACATCCGGGGAGCCGAGTTCGAATTCCAGTTGAATCCATTGTTTTCACTTACGCGCAAATACCCTTGGGAAAGGTATTAATCTGTCTCTTCCTTCCAGTTATGGGTTAAATAGCAGGACAGATTGGGTTCTATAGCCTTGGTCAGCAACTAGTTTACCGCAGAAAGCAATGGCAACCTACTGCGGGATAATCTTCTGCCCAGTCAGTCATGTCTCTTTAGAGACATGATCGCCCAAGCGTCTATCACGTATGGCACTTAACTGACTGACTGAATATAATAGTTGGAAACATGATTAGGGCTTCTACTGGGCGTAAAGTGGGGGATCAGTTTCATATTGTTATGAAGTAATAAACTGATCCCCCACTAATTACTACTTAATAATATAATTAATTTCTTCCCCCTCTAGCTATGAATCAAATAATAGGACAGATTGGGTTCTATAGCCTTGGTCGGCAACCAGTCTACCGCAGAAAGCAATTGCAACCTACTGCGGGATAATCTTCTGCACAGTCAGTCATGTCTCTTTCGAGACATGATCGCCCAAGCGTGTATCACGTATGGCACTTAACTGACTGAAATAGTTTTGATTTGATTTGTTTGTTGATCGATATCTGAACTTCTTATATGCCATTTAATTTTGAAATTTAATTTTCTTCAGAGTTTTGATTGAGTTGTGTGCTTAAAGGCATATCAGTTTTTAAAGGATCATTTAATGGCGAGATCTAATTTTGTTGAGAACTTCCATTTGATTTGCTTGTTGAACGGCATATCAACTCTTATTGGATCATTTAATACAGAAATTAAATTTTCTTGATAGCATTGATTTGATTTGTATGTTTCACGATATATCATCTCCTTGATGCCGAAATTTAATTTTCTATAAAAGCTTTGATTTGATTTGTGTTTTCAGCGGCATTTCAACTCTTACTGTGTCTTTTAATGACGAAATTTAATTGTCTTGAGAGCTTTGATTTGTGTATTTATCGGTATATCAACTCATTTATGGACCATTCAAAGAAATGAATGCTATTTTTCTTGATAGCTGTGATTTGATTTGTTTGTTTCACGACATATCAACTCCTCATGGTATATTTGTGGCCGAAATTTAATTTTCTATAAAAGCTTTGATTTGATTTGTGTTTTTTATGGCATTTCAACTCTGTGTGGGACATTTAATACGAAAGTTTAGTTTTCTTGAGTGCTTTGATTTGAATTATTTCTTTGACGTCATATTAACACCCTATGTTTCATTTGATGCAGAGATATAATCGTCTTGAGGGCTTTGATTTGAATTATTTGTTTGACGTCATATTAACACCCTATATTTCATTTGATGCAGAGATATAATAGTCTTGAGGACTTTGATTTGATTTGTTTGTTTAACGGCATATTAACACCCTATGCTTCATTTGATGCAGAGATATAATCTTCTTCAGGGCTTTGATTTGATTTGTGTGTTTAACGGCATATTAACACCCTATGCTTCATTTGATGCAGAGATATAATCCTCTTGACGGCTTTGATTTGATTTGTTTGTTTAACGGCATATTAACACCCTATGTTTCCTTTGATGCAGAGATATAATCCTCTTGAGGGCTTTGATTTGCTTTGTTTGTTTAACGGCATATTAACACCCTATGTTTCCTTTGATTCAGAGATATAATCTTCTTGATGGCTTTGATTTGATTTTTGTGTTTAACGGCATATTAACACCCTAGGTTTCATTTGATGCAGAGATATAATCGTCTTGAGGGCTTTGACTTGATTTGTTTGTTTAACGGCATATTAACACCCTATACTTCATTTGATGCAGAGATATAATCGTCTTGAGGGCATTGATTTGATTTGTTTGTTTAACGGCATATTAACACCCTATGCTTCATTTGATGCAGAGATATAATCTTCTTCAGGGCTTTGATTTGATTTGTGTGTTTAACGGCATATTAACACCCTATGTTTCCTTTGATGCAGAGATATAATCGTATTGAGGGCTTTGATTTGATTTGTTTGTTTAACGGCATATTAACACCCTATGCTTCATTTGATGTAGAGATATAATCTTCTTGAGGGATTTGATTTGATTTGTTTGTTTAACGGCATATTAACACCCTATGCTTCATTTGATGCAGAGATATAATCTTCTTGAGGGCTTTGATTTGATTTGTTTGTTTAACGGCATATTAACACCCTATGCTTCATTTGATGCAGAGATATAATCTTCTTCAGGGCTTTGATTTGATTTGTGTGTTTAACGGCATATTAACACCCTATGTTTCCTTTGATGCAGAGATATAATCGTATTGAGGGCTTTGATTTGATTTGTTTGTTTAACGGCATATTAACACCCTATGCTTCATTTGATGCAGAGATATTATATTCTTGAGGGATTTGATTTGATTTGTTTGTTTAACGGCATATTAACACCCTATGCTTCATTTGATGCAGAGATATAATCGTCTTGAGGGCTTTGATTTGATTTGTTTGTTTAACGGCATATTAACACCCTATGCTTCATTTGATGCAGAGATATAATCTTCTTGAGGGATTTGATTTGATTTGTTTGTTTAACGGCATATTAACACCCTATGCTTCATTTGATGCAGAGATATTATATTCTTGAGGGATTTGATTTGATTTGTTTGTTTAACGGCATATTAACACCCTATGTTTCCTTTGATGCAGAGATATTATATTCTTGAGGGATTTGATTTGATTTGTTTGTTTAACGGCATATTAACACCCTATGCTTCATTTGATGCAGAGATATAATCGTCTTGAGGGCTTTGATTTGATTTGTTTGTTTAACGGCATATTAACACCCTATGCTTCATTTGATGCAGAGATATAATCTTCTTGAGGGATTTGATTTGATTTGTTTGTTTAACGGCATATTAACACTATGCTTCATTTGATGCAGAGATATTATTCTTGAGGGATTTGATTTGATTTGTTTGTTTAACGGCATATTAACACCCTATGCTTCATTTGATGCAGAGATATAATCTTCTTTGAGGATTTGATTTGATTTGTTTGTTTAACGGCATATTATCACCCTATGCTTCATTTGATGCAGAGATATAATCTTCTTGAGGGATTTGATTTGATTTGTTTGTTTAACGGCATATTAACACCCTATGCTTCATTTGATACAGGAATATAATCTTCTTGAGGGATTTGATTTGATTTGTTTGTTTAACGGCATATTAACACCCTATGTTTCCTTTGATGCAGAGATATTATATTCTTGAGGGGATTTGATTTGATTTGTTTGTTTAACGGCATATTAACACCCTATGCTTCATTTGATGCAGAGATATTATATTCTTGAGGATTTGATTTGATTTGTTTGTTTAACGGCATATTAACACCCTATGCTTCATTTGATGCAGAGATATAATCTTCTTGAGGGATTTGATTTGATTTGTTTGTTTAACGGCATATTAACACCCTATGTTTCCTTTGATGCAGAGATATTATATTCTTGAGGGATTTGATTTGATTTGTTTGTTTAACGGCGACATTAATATTAACACCCTATGCTTCATTTGATGCAGAGATATTATATTCTTGGGGATTTGATTTGATTTGTTTGTTTAACGGCATATTAACACCCTATGCTTCATTTGATGCAGAGATATAATCTTCTTGAGGATTTGATTTGATTTGTTTGTTTAACGGCATATTAACACCCTATGCTTCATTTGATGCAGAGATATAATCTTCTTGAGGGATTTGATTTGATTTGTTTGTTTAACGGCATATTAACACCTATGTTTCCTTTGATGCAGAGATATTATATTCTTGAGGGATTTGATTTGATTTGTTTGTTTAACGGCATATTAACACCCTATGCTTCATTTTTCGATGCAGAGATATTATATTCTTGATTTGATTTGATTTGTTTGTTTAACGGCATATTAACACCCTATGCTTCATTTGATGCAGAGATATTATATTCTTGAGGATTTGATTTGATTTGTTTGTTTAACGGCATATTAACACCCTATGCTTCATTTGATGCAGAGATATAATCGTCTTGAGGGCTTTGATTTGATTTGTTTGTTTAACGGCATATTAACACCCTATGCTTCATTTGATGCAGAGATATAATCTTCTTGAGGATTTGATTTGATTTGTTTGTTTAACGGCATATTAACACCCTATGCTTCATTTGATGCAAGAGATATAATCTTCTTGAGGGATTTGATTTGATTTGTTTGTTTAACGGCATATTAACACCCTATGCGCCATTTGATGCAGAATATTATATTCTTGGGGATTTGATTTGATTTGTTTGTTTAACGGCATATTAACACCCTATGCTTCATTTGATGCAGAGATATAATCGTCTTGAGGGCTTTGATTTGATTTGTTTGTTTAACGGCATATTAACACCCTATGCTTCATTTGATGCAGAGATATTATATTCTTGAGGGATTTGATTTGATTTGTTTGTTTAACGGCATATTAACACCCTATGCTTCATTTGATGCAGAATGTTATATTCTTGAGGGATTTGATTTGATTTGTTTGTTTAACGGCATATTAACACCCTATGTTTCCTTTGATGCAGAGATATTATATTCTTGAGGGATTTGATTTGATTTGTTTTTTTAACGGCATATTAACACCCTGTGCTTCATTTGATGCAGAGATATAATCGTCTTGAGGGCTTTGATTTGATTTGTTTGTTTAACGGCATATTAACACCCTATGCTTCATTTGATGCAAGAGATATAATCTTCTTGAGGGATTTGATTTGATTTGTTTGTTTAACGGCATATTAACACCCTATGCTTCATTTGATGCAGAGATATTATATTCTTGAGGATTTGATTTGATTTGTTTGTTTAACGGCATATTAACACCCTATGCTTCATTTGATGCAGAGATATTATATTCTTGAGGGATTTGATTTGATTTGTTTGTTTAACGGCATATTAACACCCTATGCTTCATTTGATGCAGAAGATATTATATTCTTGAGGGATTTGATTTGATTTGTTTGTTTAACGGCATATTAACACCCTATGCTTCATTTGATGCAGAGATATAATCGTCTTGAGGGCTTTGATTTGATTTGTTTGTTTAACGGCATATTAACACCTATGTTTCCTTTGATGCAGAATATTATATTCTTGAGGGATTTGATTTGATTTGTTTTAACGGCATATTAACACCCTATGCTTCATTTGATGCAGAGATATAATCGTCTTGAGGGCTTTGATTTGATTTGTTTGTTTAACGGCATATTAACACCCTATGCTTCATTTGATGCAGAGATATAATCTTCTTGAGGGATTTGATTTGATTTGTTTGTTTAACGGCATATTAACACCCTATGCTTCATTTGATGCAGAGATATAATCGTCTTCAGGGCTTTGATTTGATTTGTTTGTTTAACGGCTTATCAATTATTTATGCATAATTGAATGCAGAAATTTTATTTTTCTTGATAAAATTTGTGCGTCACACATGATATGCAAGGCATGAAGAAATTATCTGTTTTAATGGACTAAAGGCAAGAAGAATTGTCTGAAGTTTGTGATTTCTGTTGTTTGGAAGGAGCCGCCAAATCATGACACTGGCTGTTACTTCTGCACTATTGACGTGACTAGGACCAGAAAGCACCGGAACAGCTTCACGAATCCTTATCTTGAATCAGCACGTCTTCCTGTAGTTCACTGTGATGAAATGCCAGTACCTGTCTATGGAGAACTTTCTGATATTAGTAATGAAGATTCGTCTAGTGTTCAAGAAAATGAAAAAAAATGTTGTTCTTAACGATAATGCTCTGCATCCTTTTTTCCAAAAGGAGCTACATGATCTCGTTCACGATTTCAGCTTGTCATAGTTCTCTTCTTATCTGTTGGCATCCATATTGAAAGAAAAAATAACACTTTTCTGACAATGCTCGCATCACCTTTTATCGAAACATGTATCAAGAGAGTCTCCATTTTTTTAAGAGGAGGACTTGGTGTACTATACAGGTATTTCTCTCTCTCTCTCTCTCTCTCTCATATATATATATATATATATATATATATATATATATATAAATAATTAATAACACTATAGTCAGTCAGTTAGGTTCTATATGTGATACACGCTTTGGGCGATCATGTCTCAAAAGAGACATGACTGACTGGGCAGATTTTCTATCCTGATCTTTAAACTATAGCTGAAGGGAGAAGAGATGGATTGTATTAATAAGTAGTAAGTAGTGGGGGTCAGTTTATTACTTAATAACAATAGAAAACTGATCCCCCACTTTTTGTCCACATTTTTGCTTTTACTTATGTTTCCAACTATTATCTACATTCAGTCAGTTAAGTGCCATACGTGATACACGCTTTGGGCGATCATGTCTCGAAAGAGACATGACTGACTGGGCAGAAGATTATCCCGCAGTAGGTTGCCATTATTTTGTGCGGTAGACAGGTTGACAGCAAAGGCTATAGAAGGTAGACAGCAAAGGCTATAGAACCCAATCTGTCCTGTTATTCAACTCATAACTGGAGGTAAGAGACGGGTTATTACTTTTTCCAAGGGTATTTGCGCGTAAGAGAAATTCAAGGAATTCAAATGGAATTCGAACTCGGCTCTCCTATTTATCGTTTCGAGCCGATATCCGCTGCACCACAGTCTAAAGTAAAACATTTTCGATGAATAACGAATTTTTAAATTAATTGTTTTTATTTTTTCTCTTTTAATTATAATAATTTAGAAAGTTTCAATTTTTCAAAATTCTACATGGCTTATCTCGGTTAGATTATTAAGTTACTAAGTGAATACTACATTTAATAATCGAAAATTGAAAAGTTTAAAACAAATCATTGAGCCAATAAATTTCTAAAATAAATTTTAATATTTTTGTGTATAGAAAGTCTTTTGTCATGTATGGTATTTTCTTTCATACATGAAAACATCACATGTTTTACGGTTTCTTCTCCTTACAGGTAAAAATGGACAATTATATAAATTCTGGTCAACTATACTTCGCTATCATCCGACATGTGGCTGTCATCAATCATTTCGGATATGAATAAATTCACGGGTTCCGTGATTAAGAAATATTTTATTTTAAATGTCATGCTATAATCAAATAAAACTTGTGCAAATCAGATTGATTTCACTTTAAATTTGCTAATTTTCCAGAAATAACGTGTGACAGATACATTTTATTTTTGAAAGACTTTTTAAAATGAGAATTAAATTTTGTTTGCAAACAAGCGAAGCTGTCAAAATGCTTGAAAGAATGATAACTTTTGAAAACTCTAAAAACTTGAGATTTCAATCAATAACATTTCTATTTGAAATACACCACAGTATTTTGCTTACCGGTAAAAGTACATTTAGTCATTTAGCTTTCAATTAAAGCTAAAATTAAAACTTCAAGAAAAGGTTTTATTTTAAAAACTTCCGTTGAAAACTGTTATATAGAAAATGAGTGGAGGTGCCTAATTTTACCCAGAACTCTGTGTGTTCATGTAACTTATTTTTGGGTGGCTTCCTTACGCCAAAACAAAGACAAAATGCGTATTGATTCACCCTATCTATCTATCTATCTATCTATCTATCTATCTATCTATCTATCTATCTATCTATCTCAGTCTGTTCAAAACTATCTATCTAACTCAGTCTGTTCAAATCTAAGTCTTTTCATATCTATCTATCTATCTATCTATCTATCTATCTATCTATCTATCTATCTATCTATCTATCTATCTCAGTCTGTTCAAAACTATCTAACTCAGTCTGTTCAAATCTAAGTCTTTTCATATCTATCTATCTAAGTCTCTTCATATCTATCTATCTCAGTCTCTTCATATCTATCTATCTAAGCCTCTTCATATCTATCTATCTATCTATCTATCTATCGATCGATCTATCTATCTATTAAGTACCTCTACGAAATCGCTGAAAAAACAGCATTGTATGAAGAAAAAAGGTTCTAAACTTAATAATAACGAACTTTTCCATAAGAAAAATGTTATTATAAAGAGATAAGATCAAAATATTTTTAATTATTTAAAAAAAGTTTGATCCTTTTTAACACGTTCGATCTTCTAGTAAAAATTTTGTTATTATTTTCGTTAGCGGCAACCAAATCATTACGAGAGTTTACAATGAACAATCTAATTAAAATTATTTGAAAAGTTTAATTTGAAATTAAAAAAGAACGGAAAGAATTGTTGTCCAAATTCATTTTTCATCAGAAATACTTTTTGCTTTAATCAGAAGAAAAACAAAAATGAACAATTGCTCCTTCAGTTATTAGATGAAACGTTCCAAGCCTCTTGAAGTTCCGTCGCTTTTTTATCCAGTCGAACTACATTCTTTAGTTTTGCCGATTATAACATTTACGGCTAAGACCCGATATGCCACGCGAATTTTAGCGAACCACCCTCTCTTCTCATCGAATTATTGAAATCTAATTTCTTCTTGTACAGCTTCTCATGAACTGCATTTTTGTGGAAGCAACTACCAAAAAGATACGGTGGTGAAAACGGTCCTAGACGAAGCAAGAGGCTTAAGGTTGCCTGCGTCTTTTGTGGCCACAGAGCGAGCGCTGGACAAGGCAACAACATGGCGACAAAGCCTGGAATGCCTGTGCGCATGCGCGGGAGAACCGAAAAGGAGGCTCACACGTATGCAAATCATGGACTGTCCGAGAGAGATAAATGGAGCCCCCACCTAACTTGACAGTATATTTGCAAGCATTTGAAGGCGACAGCGATTGACGGTTTTTGACATGGTGAGACTAAGGATGTGCGTCATGGTGCAGTAGATATCGGCTCGGAACGCGAAATCGGGAAGCTGAGTTCGAATTCCAGTCGAATTCCTTGTGTTCACTTACGTGCAAATACCCTTGGGAAAGGTATCAATCCGTCTCTTCCCTCCAGTTATGGGTTAAATAATAGGACAGATTGGGTTCTATAACCTTGGTCGGCAACCAGTCTACCGCAGAAAGCAATGGCAACCTACTGTGGGATAATCTTCGTCATGACTCTTTCGAGACATGATCGCCCAAGCGTGTATCACGTATGGCACTTAACTGACTGAATGAAGATAATAGTTGGAAACATAAGTAAAGCTTCTATTGGACAAAAAGTGGGGGATCAGTTTTCTATTGTTATTAAGTAATAAACTGATCCCCCACTAATTATTACTTATTAATACATTCCGTCTCTTCTCCCTTCAGCTATAGTTTAAAGAGTAGAATAGAAAATCTTCTGCCCAATCAGTCTTTCAAGACATGATCGCCCAAGCGTGTATCACGTATGGCACTTAACTAACTGAGACTAATTTTTTGGAAAGATTTTCTTACTGTTTGAGAACCCTTTCTTACATCTGGAATTAGTTCTAACTTTTTTACGAGTTTTTGCGTTTTCGGTTAATGTGGCCTACTTATTCTTTTTCTTTGTAATCTTTCAGAGTGGAAAAGAGAAAGCCGGAAACCACATCCTAAACAGGAAACAAGGGATGAGCCTCTTCACCTGTTCAAAAGACGTGGGTGGAGTGTGAACCGGGCGATAGTTAAGTCTATCTACTCCAATTGAGAATAAAAAAAAAGAAAAAAGTGAAAGAAGATTTGAAAAAAGAAAGCCGGGAACCACATCCTAAACAGGAAACAAGGGATGAGCCTCTTCACCTGTTCAATAGACGTGGGTGGAGTGTGATCTGAATATTCCTGCAAGGAGAAGCCATTCAATGTGGGACATACTGTTACCAACGGAAGTGGAGGTGAAGCAGTTAGAAGGGGCCACATTAACAACTAAAACGCTTCGTCTCCAAACGGGGTACATGAGCACCAGCGAGCTGTTTTTTGCTTCCAGTATGAGCAGGTGGCCATTAAAAGCCAGTGACACTAACCCGCAAGGATTTCGGGGAAATACCGAACATATTGACCTGCCATAACAGATCCATCTATGTCGTCGTGGAGGGAAAACGACGGTATTGTTGGTTTGCGATGCATCGCGCCATTTGGTGAATACCTGCCCAACAAAAACCCTGCACCAAAGACCCAACAAGGACAACAGAATCAGCAGAGGAGCCATACACAACAGCAGCTGTGGGAAATGAAGCCAAACAAGATAGAGAGTGGCAGGTGGTTTGGCGGAAGAGCCCAAAGGCAAGAACTTCACTGCCAAAGCAGCATGTCCCACAGGATGACAATTGCCTTAAAAACAGACGGGTAGTAGCAGAAGAAAGCAGGGAAACAGGAAGTAACAATCTACCCATGTGGTTAGCTACCCGGACAGAATATTAGTCAGAGAAGCCGATATAATCCTTTTAGAAAGTCCCACGTTCCATTGGTTAGGCTACTCGGAGCACAAACTCGTTTGTTCCCGGGTGGAGTTACAAACTAGGCCTAGAATGGCTGGCTACTAGAAGTTCAATCTTTTCTTACTGGAGAGGCGGGAATTTTGCGCGTAGCTAATTAATGTAGTGCAGCGGGAACTAGTGAGAGGCTGACGGATAAGATTAGGTCCTTCGCTACCGGCTCACACTTAAAGATAGGAGGATCCCCTTAAAGACAGCCTTAGCTAGGGATGTCCTGGAGCGTTTGAATTTCAAGCGCTACATGGCTTAGGTAATTAGGCATAAGCTACATTCGAGAGGTACGAAACCCGGAGGGACACACTCACACCCCAACGACATGTGGAGGAATTTCGTAAGCCGATTTACCAAGAAGCCCCGTCTCTGTGATTGAATTTCGCAGCTATTTGTTGACTTCCCTCGGTTTTCGCCGGTTGAAGCTTCCAGGGAGTGATTACGGAGGGTGAAGTCTATGAGGCTTTGAAGTAGGTCGTCAGTGGCAAGTTTACAGGCCTCAATGTTTTTTTTAATCATATCACCCCAAGCAAGGCGGTCACGCCACTGATGCGCATGGGACTACTTAAGAGTAAAATGATTGGAAAAGAGAAAGCCGGAAACCAAATCCTAAACAGTAAACAAGGGATGAGCCTCTTCACCTGTTCAAAAGACGTGGGTAGAGTGTGAACCGGGCGATAGTTAAGTCTATCTATTCCAATTGAGAACAAAAAAAAGAGAAAATAAAATAAAAGTGAAAGAAGATTGGAAAAAAGAAAGTCGGGAACGACATCCTAAACAGGAAACAATTGATGAGCCTCTTCATCTGTTCAAAAGACGTGGGTGGAGTGTGAACCGGGCAAAAGTTATCTATCTACTCCAATTTTTTGCCCTATGAATTCTACTTCAGGCTGTCGCACATCTTTGTCTCGATTTTTACTGCCAGTGTTCAACAACTGGTTTCGGCAAAGGTCCATCCCTAACCGGATCACCAGGGATGTGGTAACGATGTTGAGAAAGGCCAAGGGATTTAGGTGGTTACAAGCCCATAACTCTGTTAAACACGGAGTTAAAGATTATGCCACGATCCTGACGGAGCGGTTGCATCTAGTTGTCGAGTTTCTGTTTGGAACCGAGAAGACTTGTGCTCAGAGCAACCTGCATCTGATCCGCACAATCCTAGATGGTGTAAAAGACGACGAAGAAGCCGCGCTGATCAATTATGATCAGTCCAAGGCATTTGATAGGGTTGATCATCGCTACCTGGCTACTGCCCTACAGGCCGACGGATTCGCACCCGACTTCTTCTGATGGAATAGCCTCCTGTATCGCTCCCCCACAGCTGTCGCGCGCTTTTGCGGTGTCCAGGTCGGTCTGCCAAGGTTGTCCCCTGTCGCCCCTACATTACGCATTGGCCTTGGAGCCTCTCTTTCGTTGGCTGTGTAACAGGGCTTGCATGTGGACTCGAGCCAGTGTTTCCGCGTATGCCGATGATGTAACTACTTTCGTGTCGTGCCGCAGCGACATTCAGGTGGTATTGAAGGCGCTTAAATGGTAGTACATGTCACAGAGGCTCAGATTAACCGCGACCAATCTTGCGATCAGCCTTGTTCGCATGTATGGAGTGTGGTTTGGGCCCTACTTCCAGCTGGAGAAAAATTGGCCATAAATACAGGTCGACGCGGCAGTTCGGACTAAGCGACGAAGAAGTGTGTCCTTAAAGAGTGGATCAGAGTCGTGTGCCTTGTATGTCTTTCCTCTTGCCCTTTACCGGTTGTCTTTACTTCCTCTATGTAGGGCGCGTGGAGGGGACGTTGACAGAGAAGTCTGTGCCCAACATCCAAGAATGACACACTTATTGAGTCATAAGCTTGCCTCGAGGCTGGCTTTCCTGAACCGCGCGTTGATGGAAAACTCGTTGTTGGCAGAGATTTTGAGGGACGCCGTAATCCTCGGAAGCGATCGAGTTTTCTCAAGTGTCGGGCGGCCTTGTGGGTCATTCCTCGGTTCAGTGACCTTTCACGGCCTAGGAGGGTCTTCTATCGTGGATTAGTGGGTGTCACGAAGGATCAATTTCGTGAACCTCTCGGCTTGTTAGGGGAAGAGTTTAGTTCGTTATGGTTTGGGCGCCAGCGGTGGGTTACATTAGTAATCATGAGATTTCGCTTACCTGGCGACTGACTCGGAATAGGCTGTCTCTCAGTGACAAAGCCTTCACATGGGGTCTAGTGGATTTGCCAGATTGTAAACGATTTGGAAAAAACGCTATGGGACCGTGTCGGCGAGTTGACGGCTCTCATCGTCCCCGAAAAGCTCGTGCTCATTGTCACATGCCTATACACGATCAATGTGTCGCCCTCGTTCTCTGGAGTGAAATAGTGTTTCTGTCGTTACAGGACGACGCGAATGGAGAAGGTCTTGCGAGGTCAACGCCTTTCTCATCAGGATCTAATCCGGTATTTTGAGGACCAGCTCAAAATGAAGACTAGAACTGATAGAAAGCAATTGATTTTGACAGATTTCAGCAAAAGGTGAGCGACTGAGGCGAGCCTAAATTGCGTGAACGGGGCTAGACTTGATTTTCTCTTTTAGGTCTCTTATTCACATCGGGGTGAATTTCTTTAGATCCCTTCCCTGGTTAAGGTAATTCTTTTCTTGTGTACCTAGTTAATGTGAGTGGGTGTTGTTCCTGGCCTGTTCCCGGCTTCTTCTTTGTCGAGATTCCCAAACTCCCCCAGTTTTTTAATCCCATTGTTTCATTTGGGCTGGGCGAGAATTTATTTTCCTAAACCGTGTTTAATTATCTCTCCTCCCCTTCTCCCTTAGAGGGTTTCTTGATTTTGTCATGAAGACAGAATACAGCGGCATCTTTAATTTTGTGGGTTGGACGGGTTCAACAAACATCAATTCATTTTGTATATTAAGTTGGATTTTTTTTTTGTTTCATGTCTCTTCCACTTTCTTTTTATAAACATATGGGGATTCTTTTTTAGGTTCCCTGGGCCCGCGGTTAGTTTCGGAGTTTGGAGGAGCCATGACTGACGAACCAATAGTAGAATGGCTTGAACGCGTATAAATGATGTGCGAGCTGTTGGACTAAGAGACGGTTAAAGGGATTTTGACCCTGCGTTTGACAGGTGGGGCGCTTGCAGTAGTGAGCAAAAATGTATGCCGTTCTTAGGGGCAGAGAAGTGTGGGAGTACTAAAAGCTAACGGGAGAACCCTGACATGCCGTGGTTTCGGAAGGATTAAGTTGGACGTCGGACAGGCCAAATATGTGGACATCGAGGTGCTGGTTGTTGATGGAATATTGTTGGGCTTTGACCTTCTTGGGGTTGATGCAATTAAAATCCTCGGAGGCGTGCGCCTAACTGAATTAGGCGAAGCATGTTTTGAAGTAGTAAATAGATGTGCCACTATTTTGATCGTCGAACCCGACTTTAGTGTGATGTTCGATCCGAACAAAAAAACTCGGACTGCGTCATGGAAGTGAGTAAATGGCCAAAACCCCAATGGACTGAAGAACACAGTACTGGAAGTATGCGGTGCCCAAGCGTGTTCGGGCCGCATACGAGAAAGAGCTTGTTTCGTGACAGCAAAATGGATGGTTGATACTGTACCCTGAAAAACTTGACCCACCCAAGTGTTTGGTTCCCTTAATAGCAGTTGTCCAAGAACATAAGCAGGAGGTCCGCCCACTCCTCGACTGTCGTGAGTTAAATGGATTCGTGGAGGCATTTACCGCCAGTGCGGATGTCTGTGATGTGTCGCTTCTAGATCTGAGAAATGCTTACCCGCAGATCCACGTAGACAAGGCTCTCTGGCCTTTTCAAACGGTCGTGTTCAAGGGCCGTCGATTCTGCCTTACACGACTGGGTTTCGGTTTGAATGTGGCGCCACTCATTATGAAGTCTGTCATCGACGTAGTAAAGTCACAGCGATCAAGAACGCCACTTTAGTATATATCGATTATATTTTTATTAATGAAGATCTGGAGCCTGCAGCCCGCGTTTTGCAACACTTCGCAGATTGCGGGCTAGGAGACGAGGAGGTGAAGTGCCAGACGTTCCTAGTATTCTCACTCGGCGACCAGTGTTCTCTCTCTGCGGAAAATTGGGTCATTTTCCTGCGTGTAGCTTGCTCCGAGTAGCAACAGTGTTCATCAAGCGCCAGGCAACCGCGATGTCCAAAGGATCAGATGAAGTCAACGATGTCTTACTTGGCAGCATGCCGAATGAAACTGTCTCCAGAGTCCGTTAATCAGACCTTATCGGCGGTGAGTAGTGTGTAAACAGCGGTGAAATGAAGATCTACGAGGGACGCTCGTTCTATGTCAACTGGAGTGGCGTTGGAAGTGAATGGGAGCATCGTGGAGCATGCTGTTTGGTTGCGCCTAGCCAATGACGCTAAACATATCAACCTAGCCGAAATGGACGCATCAATCAACAGTATAAATCTGGCCCTTCAATGGCAGGCATCTGAGCTACATTTAGTCACTGATTCGGTATGTGTACATCGCTGGATGGAAAGGCACGCGTAAATTCGAAGCTACTGGCGTGATGCTGGTGAGAAGGCGTTTAGGAACGCTGAAGGCGTTAGCAGAAGAATAAAGATGGATATAACATTTGTGAAATCTTGTGTCGACTGCCTCACAAAAATTCCATAAAGATGGCTAAATATGCACAAGGAAGGCAGAGAGCCAGAACTGGAGACTTGCGCTACTGCAAAGAAACGTTTGAACGAAGGTCAAGTGGCTAACATTCACCAGCTTGACCCACTGGTATCTTAAAAAAAAACGCCAAGCCAGTCGACAAAACTTGAAAAACCTGTCGGTCGATTGATCCAGTCTCGGTTCGATGAAAGAAAGAAAAGCTAGAAGTGAAAAATAACTGGAGCAGGCTAGCAATGGATGCAACCCGTCACGGCAGTGAGCATTTTTTTGACTCTGATTGACTGTGGTCCCTCTCAGTTGACAATATGGCGACCTCTACGACGACAGGATTCCATCAGTGTCATCTGTCAACTGGAATTAATTCCACCAACCGAGATATTCATTGTCGCTGGTTTGAAGATCGACACAATGAAGTAACTAGACAATTTGAATAAATATCTGTGACGTTGGATGGAGTGAATGTTTAGGCTTGATAATGGTATTTATACAGAATTCTGCACTATGGCGTGACTCAAAAACAACACAGGCTTTCCTTGCTGAGAATGTAACATTTTTTGTGAGAGCCGACATTTGGCTCAGTAATAGCCCAGATCTCAACCGTTGTTGTTGTTGTTGTACACTCGTCACAGAAGCTGGCCCCAAGACGTCTATTACAACAACAAACTTACTACCCACGCTGTGATTTGAAAGTCACGTTGTGCAAACCCGGTAGCCGTATTTCTACCATATCCAAACCGGACACTTGTGTACACTTGTGGTTAAAATAAAACAGTTACGGCAACAAAAAAAAAAAAAATTAAATTAGTCGAAGACGCCTGGATGAGTCACGGAAGATAGTCTTTATAATAAAAAAAAAACTATGAGTTACAAAAGCAGAAAATTACAATTGTCGGAATTTACGACGGAGAGAGGATTCGTTTAAAAATATCAGAGCTTTTCAAACTTCAAATAAAAATGTCCATTCTAAGTTTCCTTAACAACTATTCAAACTTTTCAAACTATTCAGAGCTGTCAATTCTCCGGAAAAATACGCCTCTTCGACCTTTATCAATCTTTACATTAACAGCTTTTCTACGTTTCTTTACATCTTCAGCCGTGGGTCGTGGCTCTCCAGTTGGGAACATTTTTCACAGTCGTTACATTTTGACTGCAATTTCAACAACTCTTCAGCCAACACTCTAAGATCTTTAAAAATTCTGATTTTTCGCACTGAGTTCGGATTTTTATAGCCATTCCCAATCCTCTCAGGAAGTGGGGGGGTTAGCCGACTCAAAGCTTTTGACCAATGAGATTATTTTCTACCCACACGATTTGCGGGGAGCCATGGCTCGACGAATGAAATAACAGCTAACATGACGTAATGTCTTTGTCTTTCTTCTTTCTTTCGATTACATCATCCCCAGGTTTTCGATTTTTAAACCCTTTTTTCCCAGGAATACTTTTGTGGATTTAACCCTACCTGACCTCATCAAGTAAATCCTGACATTGTTATGGCTATTTCCATATTACAAACTTCTAGCTGGCTTAAAACAATTCGTTTCGGATATGGAAATGAAAGAAAACTATATTTTTCTCTCTTTTTTTCAACTATCAGCCAATTTCTCCATTCCCCGGATTTTACAAGTACATAACAGTATTAAAAATAGTTATTTACGTAAGCTCACATCGCGGATTACAATGAAGCACAACTAATAGTACCACTAATATCAATTTCTCTCTCTCCGTTGAATTAAAACAAACAAAAAGGCGGGAAATAGTGTTATATTATTATTGTTATTGTTGTTGTTATTATTATTATTATTATTATTATTATTATTATTATTATTATTGTTGTTGTTGTTGTTATTAAGCAGCTCAAGCAAGAATGAATGTTTCACCAACTTTCGTTTTCGTATGGAGGCAGTAATTGCCTAAAAGGTCGGCCATATTGAGATGTAAGTGTTTCTGTAGTAATAAATATTATAGTAATGGATATTGCATTCAAGTTACATTTAATTTAGTATTTATACACTGTTTTATGTATCTCCATTAATTCTCATATTTGCAAGACCTGGTATATCTATATATAAGTATCTCGTCGAGTTTTATTCGAACGTCATACCAACTGTATCAAGCAACGAACCGGCTTCTAATGCTCCAATGTGGGCAGCTTGGTGATAGTAGTCGTGGCTCTGAGAGACACAGTCCTATGGATAAAAGGAGCTCAGGAGGGTTCCACCATGAAATATGCGAAAATAGCGGCGCTATATCGAGTTTAATTCGTTACCTCTTCGTCACCTGGGCCCGTGGTAGAGTTGGTATGACGTTCGCTTAATAACACAACTGTCTGGGTTTCAATTCCTGATAGTGGATGCGCACTGCTGATGAGTCCTAAATAAAGGATGAAATGGCCGTCCAGTGCATTTTGCATTCTGTTGAGGTCAAATAAAACTCGACGAATTACTTAATATTTCAAATCCTCCAATTTCTTATATATATATATATATATATATATATATATATATATATATATATATATAAACACCCCAAAATCCAACAAGAGGGAATGGGTCATCACTCTCTCGTTACAACTTTGTGCCTCCTTCAGCTTGACAAAAGTTTCGTACTCGTATGGAGAGAGTAATTGCCTAAAAGTTCGGCCATATTGAGATCTAAGTATTTCTGCAGTAATAAATATTGCATTCAAGTTATATTTAATTTTGTATTTATACACTGTTTTATGCATCTCCACAAATTCTCACATCTGCAAGACCTTGGGTGTGTGTGTGTGTGTGTGTGTGTGTGTGTGTGTGTGTGTGTATATATATATATATATATATATATATAAGTAGCTCGTCGAGTTTTATTCGAACGTCATACCAACTGTATCAAGCAACGAACCGGCTTCTAATGCTCCAATGTGGGCGGCTTGGTGATAGTAATCGTGGCTCTGAGAGACACAGTCCTATGGATAAAAGGAGCTCAGGAGGGTTCCACCGCGAAAATAGCGGCGTAATATCGAGTTTAATTCGTTACCTCTTCGTCACCTGGGCCCCATGGTACAGTTGGTATGACGTTCGCTTAATAACACAACTGTCTGGGTTTCAATTCCTGGTAGTGGATGCTCACTGCAGATGTGTCCCAAATATAGGATGAAATGGCCGTCCAGTGCATTTTGCATTCTGTTGAGGTCAAATAAAACTCGACGAATTACTTAACATTTCAAATCCTCCATTTTCTTATATACCATAGATCTATATTGAAGCATTTATCATTAAAAATCAGTGACACATTTTCGAACAATAACATTAACACAACAAATTCCAAAAGAAAATACAGAAATAAAGCTAAGCACTTTATTACGATTTTTTTTATACGTTTCACCACCAGTAAAGCAGTACCGCCACTGGTGTGCAGGGGGGCTACATAAGAGAAGAGTAAAAGTTTAATCAGGAGAGCGAAGAGAAAGAGGAACCATTTATTGGGGATGACAGAGAAAGGGCAAGAGAAGGATGGGAATATCAGTGTGAAGACAGTTGCGAGGGTAGAGTGAGAAAGGAAAAGAACAAGATACACAAGGTGATGGAATAAAGGACAAGAGAAGGACTTAAGTCAAGTGGATAAAAAATGGGAATTGACATTGCATCAAAATTCTTAGAGAACAAGCATACAGAATGAAGTTCCATAAGCAGGAAGTGTAAGAACCTCCTGGAGTAGAAGTGGAGGCTGAATTTTGTTGACTTAACTGTAAAAGGGTGGGATCTTGTCTCCAGTCTGGTTGCTCGAGTAAATCCTTGTGGAGAGGGATGTCAGTGAGCTAACTTCTTCGGAGCAGAATCCATGAAAATATTTGTAGAAGAGACAGGGGAAAGCTACTTTCCGTCGGTGAAAAAGTGGCTGGAGTCAATCTGCCAGATCGGGACCGATCACAGATCCTCCTTTGGAGCTTGTCGAGAACAGTGAGATGAAATGCAGATGCACCCAACCAGATACAACAGTATTCGATGCACGATTGGATGGTTGATTTGTATATGTGCAAGATGAACTTAGGCGGAAAAATAACTTGCTGGTTCGAACCGACATTCTTAGTAGCGGATTTTGCTATTGATTCAATGTAATGGTTAAACTTGAGGTCGGAAGAGGGAGTGAGGCCGAGGAGGCGAAGTGTGTTGCTTTCAGGAAGACTCTCTTAGTCCATGTTTATGGGGGATAGGACTGCCAGTGGTGGTTGACAGATAGCTTCGTTTTAGAAGCATTAAAATTTACAAACCGTTTCTTACCTCAGTCTACCAGAGAGTGGACGTCCTTCTCAATATCTGCAGCTAAGTTATGTTTGGCCACCTACTGAGGCGGGAGTAAACGTGGTGTCATTAGTGTATATGCCTACTTGGGATTAAATCACGTCATGAGATAATTTATGAAGATCAGATAGATCGTCGGGCCTAGGATAGATCCCTTGGGGACACCAGCGTTTGTGTGGTACGATGTGTATGCATGCCCGTTCAAGACGATTTTTATGATGCGGTTTGATAGGAAAGATTGGATCAAGTGATACCATAACCCTGTAGCTTGCGCAGAAGGTCAGCAAGCCATCTTCTGTCAAATGCTTTGGAGATATTCAGGGCAACAGCTCGAGCTTCGTCGAACTTATCGATGGCCTGGTACTCGGTATTGGTTGTTAGCATATCGGCAGTAGACCTGGCAAAGCGGAAGCCATACTGTCTGTCTGAGAATAGTTTATGGGCGGTGAAATGTTGAACTATTTCAATATTAATGACAGCCTCGAACAGTTTGCCAAAAATTTGTTGGAGCCTGATAATTGGATGGGTCCGAGGGTTCCTCTGAATTCTTAAATACAGGAATCACAGAAGAGGGCTTCCAGCGGGCAAGAAAACAGGAAGCAGAGACGCAGTGATCATAGAGTTTAGAGAGGACAGACGCAAGTTCAGGGAGTACATTTCAAAACAATGATCGCAATCCGCTACCTCCACTCGCCTGATGGAGGTTCAAGTTCGGAAATTATCTTAGATACCGGATAACGGGTTATAGGAAAATGTCAGTTGAGCCTCTTGTAAAATCCTTTGTAAAATAAAAACGGAAGCTGATGAAGTTTCGCCTGAAATAGTGCCAAACTTCCGATTTACCATGAAATAAGGTGTCAGCCTTAATTTTTCTTCTGTATATATATATATATATATATATATATATATATATATATATATATGTTATGTCGCCAAGTATAAATGAATAACTCAACAACAGAATCAGAATATAAGTTGTATTCCACGGAAAGACGGTTAGTATGTACAGAAGTGATTAGTAATATTTACAATAGAAAGATACAAGAGTCAAATCCGTCGTAAGACGTGTGTATACGTGATTACTTCCTGTACGCCACCGGAAGTGTGACTAACTCTTCACTGACTCGCACTGACTCTTCAATAACTCATTAGAGACTCTCAAGTGACTCTCTACGAATCATTATTTAGTCGTCCCTCCCAGTAAGGGCAACATATGACACATGGTCAGTTTATATCTGGGATTTCCGGGCTATATGGCCCGGCCAAAAAATGTCTGTCTATTTTTGCCCAGTCGTGCTTCTACCCTTCGGCGGAACCACGACTGGTTTATTGGTCGTATTATGACTAATTCAATTTTAATTAATCGTAATGGAAATGGTAATGAATCCTGAGGAAATCTAGATATTTTATTTAGGCTTTAAAACAAAGCAGGATTATCATAAAAACATTTTGTCAGTTTGTCTATCATTTTATTTCATTTTCTTTATTCATCTCTATCTCACTGCGCATGTGCACATATCCACTCACTACACGCTTGGAACAAAATTACTCAGTCTTATATTTCGACAGAATTATATTTCTGGGAATATAGTGACCTCTCTGGTTGTCACCTGTTAAAAGTTGGCAACTCTTTAATAAATAGAAAATCTCCAAACCTGTAATGTAGCGCCATCAGAAGGGTTTCCTGTTTTCTCTTTCTCTTCATTTTTCTTTTCGTTGGGCATTTTTAACAGAAACACCAACAGCTTCAGTTGAATTGATTAAATTAAAATATTTTTCAAACGTTCAAAACGACTTCTCCAAGGAAAATAAGCCTTTTATTTTTATTTTTTTCACTCAAACGTAGAGATGTATTTGTTTGCTAGCTGTTGACTACGTTACTAAGCAGCGTAATGGGAAAGTATTTTTTATTTCTAGGGAATCAAACGAACTGGTAAATCTTGTTTAATAATTACGTAATATGCAACGTTTATATATATATATATATATATATATATATATATATATATATATATATATATATATATCCTTTGAGATATCACTCGCCCGATCAACTCAGTCGATTAAAAAATAATTGGGCGATTAAAGTTTATTGCTTTACTCGCCCGCGGTCGATTAAAAACCTCACAATGAAACGTGTTACTTAGAATGACCCACAATGACATTATTGAACTTATTGATCTCGCTTTTATCGTCCCGGTTAGTGTAAACATTTTTACTTAACGCTTCCAGCGTGGAGCCAAAATTTCTCTGTCGTCCAGATTAAAGATACTCACACTGATTTTTAGAAACTCATTTTTTTACGAAAAGTAAAAACGAAAAAAACGCATACATCTTTCAACCACGCACCGAAAAACAAATTATACAATTTTTTTTTTTAATCATTTCACCCCAAGCAAGGCATTCCACTGCCACTATTGCGCATGGGGCTACATAGGGGAAGGTAAAGAGAAGGAGTGGTTAGACATAGGGAATGTCAGGAGGAAGGTGACAGATGAGTAAGGATAGCGAGGATGAGGGTTAGGCAGATGGGAAGAGTGCTAGATAGAATGGGAGTAGGTTAGTGTGTTAGGAGGTGTCTATTGACCTTACATTTAAACTCCTGGAGATTGTAGCCGTCGGGGAAGCAATCGTTTGGAAGAGAATTCCACAGTCGGGAAGTGCGAGGAAAGAAACTGTTGGAGTAGAAGTTACGGCTGCATTTTATCGGTTTCACTGTAAAAGGTTGGGATCTAGTTGCTAATCTAGTATCTCGTGCAAATTCGTATTTAGGGGGCACCAGTGATCTAAGTTCATCTAAGTTTGATCAGACAGTATATATATATATATATATATATATATATGAAATGTGTATGTATACAAATATAACTATGAAATGAATTGTTTGAACATTTTTTTATTTATCGATACTCGTATTTAAGTAGATATTCTGTTTTTAATGAAACAGTAATATATATTTATTTCTACCGGCCTGTAAGTAAGTAATTTTTTATGGAAAATCTTTGAGAAAATCAGATTTGTTATTTTTTATCATCTATGAGATGGAGGTTGTAGCTAAACAGAAGAAAGAAACTACGAATTTAGGTACCTCCACTCAATTTTCCACCCCCACCAAAAAAATGCTTATCATGATGTTAAAAAGGGCTCAAACTTAATAAAAATAAAGTTTTATCATCAAAATGTTCATGCTGTTATTAAGAGGAAAGATCAAATTTTGTCATTATTTAAAAAAAAATCAAGTTCTTTCTAAGGCGTTCGAAATATTAATTAAAATTTCATCATTTTGTTCTGTCAGCGATTCACGCTATATTTACGTAAAGTGACTGTTAACCCTCTAGGGCCATTCGTATCATATTTGATACAGTATGAAAACAAGCCTTGAAAGAAATATTTTCCTGAAAAATTTTTGAAGAGAAATATTTTATAAATTTCAAATGAAAGCAGTACTAACTGCTCAGTCAATGAATACCAAATGTTTCCTTATAGGGAAATACCAAATGTTTCCTTATAGGGAAATACTGTATCAAATATGATACGAATAGCCCTAGAAGGTTAAGAAAAAGGAGTCGGTCGAGTAAATGATTTTGGGGCGAATAAATTTTCCTTCGTTCTCGACCGCCAGTCGAGTGATTTCTTTTTCAAATCTCAAAGGCTGTATATATATATATATATATATATATATATATATATATATATATATATATATTAGCAACCTCTACTCATTTTCGATTACTAACTTTTAAATTGAATTTTAGAAATAAATTTTTTTAAAAACTTTTATTTTAGCTTTAATTGAAAGCTAAATTATGAAATTAACTATGTACAGTAAGCAAAATACTCTATTGTATTTCAAACAGAAATTGCATTGATTGAAATCTCAAATATTTTAAATGTTTCTTTAACTTTTCAATTTTCGGCCATTTCTAAGCGATTGACTCACTTGTAGCAGGATCACTTATTATTATTATTATTATTTGCTGCATGCAAAAATGTATGACGTCTTATGAGAGCTTTATTTAATTTATAATTTTGATTAATACCGACCATAGAATAACGATATCTGAGATGTGATGAAAAGCAACTGAAATTTCTTTTCAATCATTTCATCCCAAGCAAGGAAATAATGCCACTAAGACGGAAGCGGTTACTGGATGTGAAAGACAATGAGAATACTTTAGTAAAGAGAGATGACAGTTACAGAACAGATTTCAGGGAGACAGATACTTTCCGCAATGTAATCTCTAAGTTAGGCATATTAAATTCCGAGACGCGGTGGACATCACAACGTAGTGTAATGGTTAGCACTAGAACAATTACAACCGAGTAGTGAGCCCAATTCTCACTAGGTTCTTTATGATTATGCTACATCTAAGCCACACTTAGAAAATCACCATTCTGAGACACGTGAATACATAACTTATTAGAGAGAATTTATTTCGCGCATATTTTTGTCAATTTCAAAGTTTTCTGCACATCTCAAAATCTAATCATATCCATAAGTGTCTTATAACTTCATCTCCCACTGCAATATCATACCCCTTTTCAGTTAAGAATTAACTCTTTTTTTATCGTTCCCTTTTGTTCCTTTATATTTTTTTATTATTTCCATTTATCTATTCATTCATTCGGTGAATCCAATCTGGTTCTCACACTGTTCGTCACTCCTGTCAACTAAAGGACTGGTTTGCTTCAGTATTCTTTGAGTTTTTAGCGAGCTTTTAATCGACTTAGCAGCATTGACCAACTCCTGTGATACCCAGAAGAAAATCTTAAATAAAGAAAAAATAAATAAATATTACGTAAAATGCACGGAAAGAGAAAAGTGAGAGAGCACCTACCTATTTCTGTTATTATTATTATTTTCTATAATTTTCTTTCAAAATTCTCGTTTTCGAATCTATCAATTCCTTGCAGCTTTTTTAAAAACACATGCGTCAGAAGAAATCCTGTAATGTTCCATGAGTTTGTTTTTTATTTTATTTTATTTTTTGTTTTTTAAGAACACTCATGTCAGGAAAAAATTCCGTAATGTTTAAAAAACTTCATTATTCTTCGCGTTGTCTCATACCAATAGACCTCTTCTTTATGTACGACTATACGATCATAGGCAGTAACCGCGATCCAATTTACAAACTGACATCGGGTAAATGACCTTCGAATACACTATGCGTTCCTCTGCTCGAGTTCAATGTCACACAAGTAGTTTCTTAATTTCAACCATACTATGTTTGAACACAAAAATCTGCCATTATCTACAGTGCGTGTCATTCAAATTCTGATAAAAAAAAAAAAAATAAAAATAAAAAATGAAGCAAAATTACCTAAAGACCTGATTCTATCTGTTGATTATAGGCATGTGGTTTGCTTGGGGTACTAGTCGTATCACCTAGAGTTCTTAACCCCCAACAATTTTACAGCATATCCGCCAGCGAGTCTACAAGACTTTTCAATTGTTCTTTCTTAGTTTTGCGTTTATCTGTAGAACCCATATGTGCATAATATTTTTTTTTTTTTTGCTCCAACAGACGTTTCTCCCACCTGGACAGCATCGCTTACATCCTTGCCTGGTAATCCATCTGTAACTTCCACATCTACATAAGTAGACTCTGATGTTCCATACTTTTGGGCAATCATCCTTGAGAACGGATGAATAACTGGTCATTCCTCCCATTCCAACACCTTTATCAACAGTTGACACGTTTTTATCCATCGATTTACGTCGTGTTCTGATACGGTGCTCCATTAATGAAGCATCATCTTATTTCTTGTGCACTGGAAAATCTGCCTGGTCCGCCCCGGATTCATTGTCAGAAGCTCTGGAATCTACCGGAGAAGCCAAGACTATTTTCAGTAAAGGCCTCTCTGTAGTAGGAATTTTCAATACCTCAATGAACATCACCGGAAGATGCTTAGCGTGCGAATTAGTGACTGAGTCGATTAACTGATCTCTAGTTCTATAAGAAACGGGGGCCAGTCACTTCAATTACCGCATGTCCTTTTTTCCATTTATTTTGGTGGTTCTTATTGTACAGTAAATCAACAGCCTTAAACTCTACATCCTTAGTCTATCGCGACTTCTTTCAACATTTTTATGTTATTCCTAACTAAAGTGAAACTACGTTGCATTTCTTGTAGGGCGATTTCGTGATGGCCATCATCCTGATATACGCAACGAGGCCTCAGTATATTATTATTATTTTTATTTTTATTTTTTTTAATCATAACACCCGAGCAAGGCGGTAACACCACTAATGTGCAGGGGGCTACGTAAGAGTGAAAAGATTGGAAAAGAAAAAGCAGGAAACCACATCCTAAACAGGGAACAAGGGATGAGCCTCTACACCTGTTCAATAGACGTGGGTGGAGTGTGAACCGGGAGATAGTTTAGTCTATGTACTACAATTGAAAAAAAAATAAGAAAAAAAAGAGAAAAGTGAAAAGATTGGGAAAGAGAAAGCCGAAAACCACATCCTAAACAGGGAACATTATCCAAAGGCAAAAACGAAATAACTAGGCTTCAAAATTCGTGAAGGTTAGGCGTTTCACGAATGGAGCTGTGCCGTTTCCCTGGACTCGTCGTCTACAAAACCTCCCTTTATGTCCTTCTTCGCCACAATCCATCAACTCGCCCCATTCTTGCTCGCGAGTTTTATATTTTGCCACATTATCAATTCCCTTTTTTATGGTTCTCCTACTACATCATTTTTTTGATGTAGTAGGACTCACAGTTTCTACGTCTTCATATTCCAAGCAAGCATCGAGTCGAATTTTCCATAGAGCTTCTGATAAGCAGTTTCTAAGGTTTGTGGCTCGTTTTCCATCACTGTCATCCACGACTTCATTTCTCCCGTCAACTCCCACGTATACAAACTCTGCAAGGCGCAGTCCTGTATTCCTTCTACTTTACTTTGTCTAATGTTTGCTAACTCAACTAGCCAAGCATTTTAAAAATCATTGCATGTAAGTTGTGGGTTATCGGACATCAAACTGTAGAAAGAAATCCAAAGAAAGGTCAGCAACATTATCGGTCATAACTTGGCATCTCGACTTTAGTCACATTCTCACCGACGTGACGTGGCTTTCCTCTGGCTACAGTGAACCTGGTGAGGGTGAAGCTCACTGCACGTTTCTAATTGTTCTGGTGCAAACCATTAGTCCACATTAGGATGCCAAATCGTCTCAATATGTGTAGACGGACGATCTACTCAGTGGAAGTTAAAAACAATAAAGAAAAGGAAAACATTTCTTTTTATGTAAATCGTGTTTTGGACTGATTCGTTGTTATGCCTTAGGAGACTACCTTAAAATTTTTCACGTCATTAAAATTAATGATCTAGACTGATACGCAAAATGAAAGGGAAATGGACGTTAGTTTTGAGATGATGTCTATTTTTTTTGTTGTTGATGTGTTATTCTGATTTTTTATTATGCCATATTGTGTAAATTGTTGTACGGTGACGTCAGTGAGGTGGAGAGGTTTTGTTCAGAAAAAAGTCACTTCAATACCCAGAACTCTGCGTGTTCATGTAACCTATTTTTGGCTTCCTTACGCCGAAACAAAGACAAAATGTGTATTGATGCACCCTATCTATCTATCTATCTATCTATCTATCTATCTATCTATCTATCTATCTATCTATCTATGTCAGTCAGTTCATATCTATCTATCTATCTATCTATCTATTTCATTCTGTTCATATCTATCTATCTATCTATCTATCTATCTATCTATCTATCTATCTATCTATCTATCTATCGATCGATCTATCTATCTATTAAGTACCTCTACGAAATCGCTAAAAAACAGCATTGTATGAAGAAAAAAGATTCTAAACTTAATAATAACGAACTTTTCCATGAGAAAAATGTTATTATTAAGAGATAAGATCAAAATATTTTTAATTATTTTTTTAAAAGTTTGATCCTTTTTAACACGTTCGAAATTTTGGTAAAATTTTATTTTTATTTTCGTTACCGGGAGCCAAATCTTTACGAGAGTTTAAAATAATAAAAAAAAAAAACGAAAAAAATTGTTTTACAAAGTCATTTTTCATCGGAAATACTTTTTGCTTTCGTCAGATTAAAACCAAAAATGAACAATTGCTGCCATTAAACCTTCAGTTTATAGATAAAACCTTGCAAGCTTCTTGAAGCTCTATCGCTTCTTCCAGTCGAATAACAATCTTTAGTTTTGCCTATTATAACATTTACGGCTAAGACCCGACATGCCACGCCTATTTTAGCGAACCACCCTCATTCACTTGTCATCGAATTACTGAAATCTAACTTCTTCCTGAACAGCTTCTAATGAACTGTTATTTTGTGGAAGCGACTCCTAAGAGGATACTGTCACGACCTCCGTTAAGAAGGCCCTCTCGTTACCCGCAGGGTATAATATGCCTACAAATTTATGAAATTATATTGCTACTTAATAAGGCCATTTCCTAAAATGCATGCATTGAAAATTAATTTAAAAATCTTTGACAAGTTTATTTTAAAATTCTAAAAAAAAACAAAAAAAAAACGGAAACTATTGTTGTACAAATTTATTTTTCATTGGAAATACTCTTCGCTTTAATCAGATTAAAACCAAAACTGAACAATTGCTACCATTAATCCTTCAGTTTTTAGATAAAACGTCGCAAGCCTCTTGAAGCTCTATCGCTTCTTAAAGTCAAACTACATTCCTTGGTTTTGCCTATTATAATATTTCAGGATGAGACCCATTTTAGCGAACAACCCTCATTATCTTGTCATCAAATTTTCTAAATCTAACTTCTTGTTGAAAAGCTTCTCATTAACTGCTATTTTGTGGAAGCGACTCCCAAGAAGATACGTTGGCGAAAACGGTCCTAGACGAAGCAAGAGGCTTAGGGTTGCCTGCATCATTTGTAACCGCAGGGCGGGTGCTGGACGAGGCAAACAACTTGGCGACAAAGCCTTGAATGACTGTGCGCATGCGCGGGAGAACTGAAAAGGAGGTACACACATATGCAAATCGTGAATTGCCCGAGAGAGACAAAAGAAGCCTCCCAACTTGACAGTTTACCTGCAAGCAGTTGAAGGAGACAGCGATTGACGGGGTTTTTGAGGACTCTCAACATGGTGAGACTAATTTCTTGGATTTTTTTGTTTTTTCAGTTTTGAAAGACTTTCTTACTGTTTGAGACGCCCTTGTTACATTTGTGCTTAATTTTTGTCTTTTTTCTTTCTTTCTTTTTTTTTTTCCAGATTTCTCTTTTCGCCGTTATATTTTGTTTATTTTTGCTAGCAAAACTATTTTTTCGTATTTAATTTTTATTTGAGCTGTTAGATTTTTACCCAGTTTTGACCGCCATATAGGGTTTTTTTTTAAATCAACTTCTGTCGCATTTTGTTTTTGTTATTTTCTGTTTTTTTTTTTTTTCGGTTTTATTTTTGACAAGTTTTCTTAGATTTTTTTTTCTTGTGCGCATTTTTTTATCCCTTCTCCTAAGTACTTTATTTTTTAATCGTTTTTAGTTTACCCTTCTTGTTTCCCCTCGCCCGTTACATTACAACTGTTTTTGTAATTTAATTTTTAGACTTAATTTTCATTTAACCATTTTTCTATTTTAAGGCTGTTTTTAGTTTTTCGTTCTACTTTTTGTTTTACTTTAATTATAGATTAACTTTTTCCCCAAACTTAACATTATTTTTTTTATTTAACCTTTCAATGTTTGATAGTTAACCGGAATTAGTTTCAACTTTTTAGGTACCTCCATTACGTCAATGAAACAAACGGCATAGTATGATTTAAAAAGGTCCCAAACTTAATGAAACAAACTTTTTCCCTCAATGTTTATATTATTTTTAAGAGGAAAGATCAAAGTAGTTTTTAAAACCTCTGTTGCCCTCCTTCATGTGAGTCCATGAAATGTTAATAAATTTTACGCGGATGTCAACCTTTTTTTTTTATGAGTTCAACACAGGACTCATTGGGGAATATAAATCATCTATTTTTTTATCTTAAGTTTGCAATCACTCTCCGAAAACCTTCTCCGAAGAATAAAATAAAAAATGCAATAAAACTCTGATATAATTAAATTTGATAATATTTTAATTACTGGAATAAATAACTATTGAGGACATTATACTCTGAAAAAATAATTTTTTCGATTAATAATAAAATTTTAAAACAATTGTTTTCATTTTTTCAATATTTTATTAAATTTAATAATATATAAGCTTTTAAAAATATTTTTCAAATCTCCAAAAATTGATTGCGAGTAGACTTTTTAGTTAGGCAATATGATAATCAGCTCCTATCTAAAATTGAAAAGTTTAATAAAAAATCGTTTAACCTATTTATTTTAAATTAATTAAATAAAAAAAAATTGTGTGTAAATATGTTCATTTACGTTCCATAATTTGCAGTACTATAAAAATTAAATTAGATATTTTTACCATAATAATAGAAAAAATACATAATAAAAATATTAATAAATAACATAAAATAATTTAGTTTGGTTATTTTAATTTCATTCTTTCTTATTACATTAAAATTATTTTAAAAGAAATTTAATTTTTAAATTTTTATTTATTCAGAAAGCATATTTAAATATCTGGCTACAAATCAAAACTAAAATTCTAGTAAATATTATATAATTGTGACATTAAATTTTTAATTTTACTATTGTATCTTTCTGGCAGTCAGGAATTATTACTTGATTGAAATCAGATAAAGGTAAGTTTCAGTTTTAAAAATTGACTTAAATGACGTGTCAGCGAGGTATATTTTATTTTTTCATGATTTTTAAAACAGAAATTGGGCTACTGTTTACGTAATGTTCACAGAATGTGTCGATCAATCAAAAATTGTGGGAAATTTAATTTTTTTCCGATTTAGAAAAACAATTAGATCAAAATCAATATAATTTCGGTTTTCTGGAATTAAAATTTAATCTCTTGGCTTTCAACTAAAGCTAATTTTAAAGCTTGAAGATAACTTTTTAAAATTTCAATTTAAATTGAGATATCGAAAAATCAGTGGAGGTTCCTACGTCCCACGAGTTTTTGTTTTCGGCCAATGCACTTTATTTTCTTTTTAACCTTTCTAGGTTACATTTTTCTTTTTCATTCTAAAGTTGCATTTGTAAGGATTTTTTTCTGGAACTTTTAATATTTTGAAACCTTTGTTTTGTTTTTGTTTCTTTTTAAATTCCATTTCTGTTAACCTTTCGATGTTAATTTTTGTATTTTTGATTTATTCGGGTTTAATTTTTTCTCGTTTATCACCATTTTCTTTACCCCCCCTCCCCATACATTGAATTCTGCGAAAAAAGGTTCGGTTTAAATTTCTAGATGGCCGACACAAGTCGGTTCTTGTAAGAAATTGCCTTTTGATCCTCCGTAGAAATGTCCTCTCGATAAGGATGAAACGTACCCCCTCTTACAAAAGACTTTCAAACCTATGGAGACCGAAACTGATAAAACGTCAAAAAATATGGTGGCCGAAAATGTCCAGAATATAAAGGCCTCTGGAAGCCAGGCCCCAGTCGACTAAAATCCCCCTCGAACCGCTTCCTTAGAATCCGTCTCACCTGTAGTGAGTATGACAGGACCGGAGCGTTAGTACCCCTGGTTGGGACAAAACTTTCCTCACTCTCCGAATAACCTTCGTCAGCTATAAGTGCAACCCTGGAGAAGTAGGGTATGGGATAGGTTGTTGGTAAGACCAAAGAGAAGCATCAAGCAGCAGGACCTCTGTTCTCTGAAATCTCCAGGACTAAAAGCACATACAGCCCCAATCCCACTACCAGCATGAAGGGTGACGCCTCGGCCTGGCTAACATCTTCCTTCGAAGAATTACGAAAAAAAAATGACACAGGATATGAGGGGACAGAAAAGATAAACTCACTTTAGGAGCTAAGAAACCATCCAACTTGCCCCTCGGCCTTTGCCCCGTCCTCCTCTGAAAAGAAAAGCCGTCTTCTTCAAAGGCGTATTCATCTCAACCCACTCCCATAAAACCTACCTCTCGTAGTAGAGACCCCCAGTCCAATGAATAATTCTACTCGTCCTTCTCTCTGTCCCTCTCCCAAGAAACAATTGCCACCACACAATAAGACAGTCCAACATCGGAATCCAAAAAGAAAAAAGCTTCTAAATTGCCATATAGGCAAGGGGATGACGTCTGCCGCATTTCCCCGGCACAGGCTGAGCGCGCCAGGAACTACGGTAATTGCATAAAAAAAACTTGAAAGCTCTTTTAACCATGAAAAAAAATTCGGAGATAAACAAAAAAATAGAGAGTAACATCTAACATTCCAAAGGCCTAGAAACTTTTAACCGTAATCCTCACTGGGTCGGAGGCACGGCAGACACGGGGCATGGTTAAGGAGACCATCAAATCTATCCCAATGACCCCCAACTGTTGCCATCATGGAAACTGATCATTAAAGTAAAAACATTTTTTTTAACGAAGAGTCGACGAATGGCCTCTGTAACGTCTGTGAAGTTGCCCTCGGGTCGCTAGTCGTAATGGCTTCGACACAGTAGCTGGCTTTCAAGGCGTCTATTACAACGGTGTTCTTCTTCGCCCACGCTGTGAACTTTGATCCTAAGGAAGGCACGTTGAAAACTTGCTGTCTTTTTCCCACGTTAACCAGACCGGATGCACGCGCACAGTTGGATTAATGCAAACGGCACCGAAGGATCCCTGAAGGATTTGCGGAAAAAAATCGTTATATACAAAAAAAAAAAATAGTTGTCAATTTCTTCTCTTTACAACGGAGCGAAAGTTTTCATTTAAGAGTAATGTTCGTCTTCTCAATATTAATTCAAATTTTCGGTTGGTGACGTCTATCACTCCACTCGGAGTTTTCAGTTGTGACTGTTCAAGATGTTTGTGGGGGGGATTAAGATGGTGGTAAATTCGTCTTATCTGCCTTAGCTCAGTGATGGACACGGGGGTGTACATGCAAATCAGATCTTTAGCCAAGGAAATGACTCCGCCTCCACACTGAGGTTGAGTTACTTCCTTGGTTCCTTTCTTTTATTTTATTTTTTCCAATCTTCTTTCACTTTTTTCTTTTCTTTTCTCTTTTTTTTTTGTTCTCAATTGGAGTAGATAGACTTAACTATCGCCCGGTTCACACTCCACCCACGTCTTTTGAACAGGTGAAAAGGCTCATCCCTTGTTTATTGTTTAGGATGTGGTTTCCGGCTTTCTCTTTTCCAATCTTTTCACTCTTACGTAGCCCCCTGCTTTCTCTTTTCCAATCATTCTACTCTTAAGTAGCCCCATGCGCCTCAGTGTCGTCACCGCTTTGCTTGGGTTGATATGAATAAAAAAAATAAAAAACAAGGGAATGATGTAACAATATTTGTTAATGACATCATTTCTTTTCGTCGTCTACCCTTTTGATTACATTTACTTTTCCGATTTAAAAATGTTCTGAGGATTAAATAATTTTGAGGATTTAACCTTACTTGACCTCATCAAAAGTTTGTGACAGTCCACAAACAGTATTTTGGCTAAAGTTTTATTTTTCGGTTTTACCAGCTGCAAAAGCTTCCTGCTTTATCACATAATGGCTGACAATATGACGACCCCATCTGACCTGTCACTTTACACCTGCAAAATGTTTTGATCAATTCACTTTCCAGCCATTTTCCAAGATTTTGAAAATTTTCAATATATTTTTTCACAATTTCTTAGCTGCATTCATATTGCGATAAACATTTTTATCATCTATTAGATTTATTTTTCTTTCTACTCATATTGTAATCTGCAGAATTAATAATACCACTAGTCATAATTTCTTTCGCCCCGTCGTACTAAACTTAGGATTAAAACTCTAACAGACGACACAAGACACATTCCCTTCATTATCAATAACCCCAACCAACCTCCCACAACAACAATGAACCAAATATAGGGAGCAGACGAATTCAGTTTTGCTTTTACCTCCCGAAGAAACGTTGGGCACTCAACGTTGAAACAAACATATGATTGTAGAGGACATATATTAAAAAATAATGTACATGTTCTAAAACATAATGTATAATATGTATTATATTATTTTTTTTTTCACATACTAAAATACTAGGATTAATTTTTTTTTTCCACATACTAATATAGTTATAGTCCAGGCGTTGTCTCTTCGGGAACTATATCTGGTGCTAGTGAGGGGGTGGTCCGTTCAAGGTGATCTGATCGAGCTCGTTTGACGAACCAGGAGACTCGCTCTGTATGAGCTGGGGCGTCCGGGATGAAATGCCTGACTAATAACGAGGCATCGCTCACCTGGCTGATGATTCGAAAGTCTCTCTGGGTCAGCAAAAAGCTTTCTTCAGCGGGTTTGTGTAGTGCGGTGAGTCGGTGGTCGACACTTTCTCACGTCTTTCACTGTAAAGTCGTATTACCGTTGTGCAAGTGACTTGAAAACTTTATGGTTCGCATGTTGCGCGGAAGGTTTTTTGTCCTTGAGGTCGCTTCTGTTTGTAGCAATGTGGTACCGTCCTTGATTAGCTCTAAGCATTGTGTTCGTCTGCTTACTAGGTGTTATGAGAGTCGTGATATGAACGATGCGACAGAAGGAATTCTGTGGGGACGGGAAGTTTTCTTCTTCGCAACTGATCTTGTTCTTTAAGCATTAGTTTAGTTAAGATCAAAACGGAAAGGTGACAACTCCCTCCATCAGAACTTGGCAAAACGTTGGTAAACTTTTCGCGAATCTGTCGAGTGAAAGGTACTGACTTGGAGAGGCATTTTGATATTTAGGATATTGGGGATTTTGGAGTAAATATTGTCAACCACACCCGAAAGTAGGATAGTTTAGGTTTTTTTTTTTTTTTTTTTTAATTACGCCATGTTTAAACTTAGATTCGTCGAGGCAGCGACCGGTACATTCGAGAGGTACGTAACCAGGAGGGACACTCAGAGGTCGAATAACGATATGTGGAGGCATTTCGTGAGCCGATTTACCAAGAAGCCCGGTCTCCGTGATTAAGTTTCGCAGATATTTGCTGACTTCCCTCGGCTTTCGCAGGCTGAATCAGCTAACTGCGAGGGAGAGATTACAGAGGACGAAGTCTACGAGGCTTTGAAGAATGTCGGCAACCAGGCTTACCTCCCAGAGAGTAAAACACTACGCCTCCTTGGTCTCACACTTTCAGCGGAACTCAAATGGAATGACTATATCGAATCCATTGCTAAATCCGCTGCTATGAAAGTCGGTTCTCTGTGTAGGGCCCGGAAGTTTTTTTCCGTCTGAATCTATCCTGCACATATATAAATCTACCATCCGCCCGTGCATTGAATACTGCTGCCATATCTGGTCGGGTTCCCCTGCTCTTCTCCTCGGGCTTCTCGACAAAGTACAGCGGAAGATCTGTAATGTGATCGATACCGACTTGACAGACCGCCTGCAGTCTCTCTCTCACCGGCGCGACGTGGCTTCCCTGTGTCTCTTCTATAAATACTTTCACAGCTTCTGCTCCGATGAACTTCAATCACTGGTGCCTCCTAGATACGAATTTGCATGAGATAATAGATTAGCAAGTAGGTCCCATCCTTTTACAAGTGAAACCGATAAAATGCAACCTCAACTTCTACTCCAACAGTTTCTTTTCTCGCACTTCCCGACTGTGGAATTCCCTTCCACATGATTGCTTCCCCGATGGCTACAATCTCCAGGAGTTTAAATGTAAGGTCAATAGACACCTTCTAACACACTAACTCGCTCCCATTCTTTCCAACACTTTTCCCATCTGCCCAATCCTTATCATCGGTATCCTTACCCATCTATCACCTTCCTTCTGACATTTCCTATATCTAACCACTCCTTCTTTTTACCTTCCCCTATGTAGCCCCATGCGCAATAGTGGTAGTGGAATGCCTTGCTTGGGGTGAAATGATTGAAAAAAAAGTGGCAAGTTTACAGGCCTCAATGGTTTGCACAATGAATTATACTTGAGCCTGTCGCACATCTTTGTCCCGATTTCGACTGCAGTGTTCAACAACTGGTTTCGGCAGGGGTCCATGCCTAACCGGATCATTAATGGTGTGGTAACGCAGTTGAGAAAAGACATGGATGTTGGTAGAGATTTAGATGGTTACAAGCCCATAACTCTGCTAATCACAGAGTTAAAGATTATGGGCTAAGATGCTGAGGATGCGTTTGCAGCTTGTTGCCAAGATTGTTGGGACCCGAGCAAACTTGTGCTCAGAGCAACCTGCATCTAATCCGCACAATCCTAGAGGGTAGAAAAGACTACGAAAAAGCTGCGCTGATCAATTATGATCAGTCCAAGGTATTGGATAGGGTTGACCATCGCTACCTGGTTACTGGCCTACAGGCTGGTACAGATGAGTGGGAAGCTGTCGTGCACATCTGTGCTGTCTCGGTCGGTCCGCCAGGGTTGTCTACTGCCGCATCTATATTACGCTTTGGCGTTGAAGCCTCTCCTTCGCCGGCTGAGGAAAAGGGCGTGCATGGTCGACGCAGCAATTCGGGCTAAGCGTCGAAGAAGTCCGCCCTTAAAGAGGCGGATCAAAGGCGTGTGCCTTGTATGTCTTTCATCTGATCCGCCCTTTTAGGAAAAAACTCCTTCTACGCCGCGTCGACCTTTTGCCTGTACTTATGACCATTTTCTTCTCCAGCTGGAGGTTGGGCCCAAACCACACTCTAAGCATGTGAACAGGGCTGACCATCTAACAAAAGGGACCCGGAAGATCAACCCCTTTCCGGGCACCTAACCGCAACCTGGAAGACTGGTCGCAGTTAATCTTGGCCCCTGTGACATGTACTACCGTTCAAGCGCCTTCAATGTCGCTGCGGCACGACACGAAAATAGTTACGTCATCGGCGTACGAGGAAAAACTGGCTCGAGCGCCCATGGTGTTTCTGTCGCTACTGGCCACGGCCCGGATTATGATATGGACGACGCGAATGGAGGAAGACTTGCGAGGTCAGCGCCTTTCTCATCAGGATCTAATCCGGTATTTTGATCACCAACCCAAAATGAAGACTAGAAATGATAGAAAGCGATTGATTTTTGACAGATTTCAGCAAAAGTTGAGCGACTGAGGCTATCCTAGTTCGCGTTAACGGGGCTAGACTTGATTTTCTCTTTTAGATCTCTTATTCACATCGGGGTGTATTCCATTAGATCCCTTCCCTGGTTAAGGTAATTCTTCTTTTGTGTACCTAGTTAATGTGAGTGGGTGTTGTTCCTGGCCTGTTCCCGGTTTCTTCTTTGTCGAGATTCCCAAACTCCCCCAGTTTTTTAATCCCATTGTTTCATTTGGGCTGGGCGAGAATTTATTTTCCTAAACCGTGTTTAATTATCTCTCCTCCCCTTCTCCCTTAGAGGGTTTCTTGATTTTGTCATGAAGACAGAATACAGCGGCATCTTTAATTTTGTGGGTTGGACGGGTTCAACAAACATCAATTCATTTTGTATATTAAGTTGGATTTTTTTTTTTGTTTCATGTCTCTTCCACTTTCTTTTTATAAACATATGGGGATTCTTTTTTAGGTTCCCTGGGCCCGCGGTTAGTTTCGGAGTTTGGAAGAGCCATGACTGACGAACCAATAGCAGAATGGCTTGAACGCGTATAAATGATGTGCGAGCTGTTGGACTAAGAGACGGTTAAAGGGATTTTGACCCTGCGTTTGACAGGTGGGGCGCTTGTAGAAGTGAGCAAAAATGTATGCCGTTCTTAGGGGCAGAGAAGTGTGGGAGTACTAAAAGCTAACGGGAGAACCCTGACATGCCGTGGTTTCAGAAGGATTAAGTTGGGCGTCGGACAGGCCAAATATGTGGACATCGAGGTGCTGGTTGTTGATGGAATATTGTTGGGCTTTGACCTTCTTGGGGTTGATGCAATTAAAATCCTCGGAGGCGTGCGCCTAACTGAATTAGGCGAAGCATGTATTGAAGTAGTAAATAGATGTGCCACTATTTTGATCGTCGAACCCGACTTTAGTGTGATGTTCGATCCGAACAAAAAAACTCGGACTGCGTCATGGAAGTGAGTAAATGGCCCAAACCCCAATGGACTGAAGAACACAGTACTTGAAGTATACGGTGCCCAAGCGTGTTCGGGCCGCATACGAGAAAGAGCTTGTTTCGTGACAGCAAAATGGATGGTTGATACTGTACCCTGAAAAACTTGACCCACCCAAGTGTTTGGTTCCCTTAATAGCAGTTGTCCAAGAACATAAGCAGGAGGTCCGCCCACTCCTCGTCAGGCCTAGGATAGATCCCTTGGGGACACCAGCGTTTGTGTGGTACGATGTGTATGCATGCCCGTTCAAGACGATTTTTATTATGCGGTTTGATAGGAAAGATTGGATCAAGTGATACCATAACCCTGTAGCTTGCGCAGAAGGTCAGCAAGCCATCTCCTGTCAAATGCTTTGGAGATATTCAGGGCAACAGCTCGACCTTTATCGAACTTATCGATGGCCTGGTACTCGGTATTGGTTGTTAGCATATCGGCAGTAGATCTGGCAAAGCGGAAGCCATACTGTCTGTTTGAGAATAGTTTATGAGCGGTGAAATGTTGAACTATTTCAATATTAATGATAGCCTCCAACAGTTTGCCAAAAATTTGTTGGAGCTTGATAATTGGATGGGTCCGAGGGTTCTTCTGAATTCTTAAATACAGGAATCACAAAAGAGGGCTTCCAGCGGGCAAGAAAACAGGAAGCAGAGACGCAGTGATCATAGAGTTTAGAGAGGACAGACGCAAGTTCAGGGAGTACATTTCAAGACGATGATCGGAATCCGCTGCCTCCACTCGCCTGATGGAGGTTCAAGTTCGGAAATTATCTTAGATACCGGCCGGCGGGTTATGGGAAAATGTCAGTTGAGCCTCGTGTAAAATCCTTTGTAAAATAAAAACGGAAGCTGATGAAGGTTCGCTTGAAATAAGGCCATACTTCCGATTTACCATGAAATAACGTGTCTGCCTTAATTTTTCTTATATATGAAACTTAAGAAAATTTTTCCCTTGTCTTTAGTCATATATTTATATATATATATATAATCTTTTTTCAGAAATGATTTGACGACATTCCTTGAGTACCTGTTTCCCTTTATACCAGAAGATAAATAAAATGAATAAATCATGAAACTATTATTTTTTGTAATCTTCTTTTTGTGTGTCTGGTAAGGTATGAAAATAAATAAGAGAAAAAATGTCAGATTGATACGGGCAACAATAATTTCACAGACAAGTGGTAGCTTTTTTTTACTCTCGCTGGACGAGTATGCAGGAGACCACACCCAAAACACGCCGAATATAGAATTCTAAGGGTTTTATGCTTTGAAAACATTTCTAATACTAATCTAAAATCACCATCGCCTTCCGATTGGGACAAAAAACTATTTCCTTTGTCATATGACAGGTTCACCTTTTAATTCGTATTACAGTTAGTCAGTAACCTGGTATTATGACTATTTCAATTTTAATTAATCGTAATGGAAATGGTAATAAATCCTGAGGAAATCTAGATATTTTATTTAGGCTTTAAAAGAAAGCAGGATTATCATAAAAACTTTTTGTCAGTTTTTCTATCATTTTATTTCATTTTCTTTATTCATCTCTATCTCACTGCGCATGTGCACATATCCACTCACTACACGCTTGGAACAAAATTACTCAGTCTTATATTTCGACAGAATTATATTTCTGGGAATATAGTGACCTCTCTGGTTGTCACCTGTTAAAAGTTGGCAACTCTTTATTGGAATTTTTGTCAATGTCTCCTGATAAGTTTCTACCATCAGGACATTTCATTATGTTTGAAAAATCGTGGAGAAGGAAAGGAGATTATTGTGTAAAAGCTATATCAGATTTTAACTATTTTGGTATGTACTCGAATCAGCAGTAGCGGAAATAATCAGTAGGTTACAATCGGAAGTCCAAGAGGTCACGAACGCCTATCCGTGCTCTTTTCTACCTACTTGTTCGGCAGCCTCTATCTCAAAGCTAATTTACTTTTCCATTTTCTATTTCGGCGGCATCTACATTTCAGGCCATCTCTTTCCAATTTTTTCAGTTTCATCTGTTTCTATCTTCAAGCCGATTTTAAAGGGCTACACACAACCATGGCTGCAACAGACGTGACCTGTCTTATAGCTTCATTCAGATTTCTCACTCCACCCGTTCAAAACCAGCGTGGAAATTTCCCTTCGAAACACCAATCAAAAGAAAAAAACTACACTCATCCCTTGTTTTAAAAGATGAAGCCAGTCCTAGTAGTTTCACTCTTAAATTTCTCGTTTCTCCCGTGGAAACAAGTAATCTCTCTGAACTAAAAAAATACTATACCCAAGAATGCTAATTGGGAAACCTCATTTTTGTCCTTTAAAATACTATTTTGCATTCATTTCTGTCAAAAATAAAAGCTGTTGAACAGTTTTTTTTCCTTCTCCTTACATTGCTGAGCAAAACACACTCGCAAGAGGTAAAATACCAACAGTTTGACGGGGATGCTGATGGTTGTAACATTGATTCATCTTGTCTGGAAGAAAACAAAATCAGATGATTTGACGATAATATCGGAGTTAGACATCACAAGTTAATAGCTTTGGATACAGTAAATATTTTGGTAAGAGCTTTGTCATCTGCCCCGTATGAATGATTTCCATAGATATTGAAAGAATAACCATCGTATCCACATTAAACAAAGGAATTAAAAGTTTTAAATAAAAATATAACACGATCCCCGGGCGTACCCGAGCCAACCCTTCCTGAAACTCGACTAATTCGCCGACGTTGTGTTTGTTTGATCTCAGACTGGCCGAAAAAGCATTGCCTGTTATCACCTGGCTAGGTTAGTCCAGATATGCACGAGGTCGGTATATTGTTAAAACCAGGTATCATGTGATCTGAGATCCACGGTAACTGGTAAACTGGATATAATCATTACAACACTCAACACCATGGATTTAGACTTTTATCAGTTGGCTGTTATTTCACTAACATTACAGTAACAATGTTCTCGGGGCTGTGGTTTGCTCAGTCGACTCTAGCAGCATGCCGATTTCAGATCGACCGTCTTTTTCAAATCACGGGCCCAATTCTGCTAATTTCGTCTTCTACCTCGGGTTTATTGAAAAGGCACAAAACTGGGGTGCTATAGGTATCTACGGAAATTCATTTTACCCTCTCTGTATAATTCTTACTTGCTCGAAATTAAACTAATATCAGTTATCCATTTCGACTGAGTCTTCAGACTTTCACTGCTGAAAGAGGAGTACTTACTCTCTCTTATTGCTTCCTAGTCCATCTCAAAAGCTCAGGTAGCACAAGACAGGAAATTCTCACATTCCAGTTTGGCCTGGGGTCACGCAATCTTCAAAACAGGGTGACATGTTTTGTCTATGATTATTATTCATAGATTCTATCAATTCGTTTACTTTTCCCGATAAAAGTAATTGTATTTATCAATTTTAGAGAAATATATTCTTATCTTTAAAATGAATAAAAACTTAATACCAACCATGTGGAAATAGGGTTTCAAAAATCCATCATTTTGCGGAAAAGATTTGAAGAGCTTGGAAGTTTTGCAGCACGTCCTCAAGTTTGCAGAAGACAGGGAAGCTTGGAGATGAGTGATGAATTGTTATTTATAAATGTGCTGACGATGGGAAATCATGTTGATTAGCATTGTGCCTTCAAGTTGAAACAATCCTGTAAATGATGACCGTGATATTTACAATATTAGAGATATCTTAAAAGCGTCTTTGAATATAAAATAGAAATTCAACACTATTTTTCTTTCATGGTTAAAATTGGAAATTTCAAACGGAAGCCAGGGTATTGGTCACTGAAGTTAAAGATAATGTTGCAGTTAGTGCAAAATAAATAAATAAATAAAAATGAAGTCAAACAAGGATTTACGAATCATTAACAAGCGGACTTCCAGCTTAAGGACAAAGACATATTTGGAGCAAAATCAGCCTCGAAAACTAATGAACTGAGAGGAATCATCAAGGTGTAGCACAAGCTCACAGAACAACGTGTGGTAAATTATATGCGTGCTGGAAAATTGATTGCTTTTTACGGCTTATCAACCCTTTTTTGGCTTATATTATTATCGAAAGAATACTTTCAACAGCAAGAAGAATTATTTTGTTTTGAGTGAATATTGTATGTTTTTTTATCATATCACCCCGAGCAAGGCGGTAACGCCACTGATGTGCCGGGGGCTACGTAAGAGTGAAAAGATTGGAAAAGAGAAAACCGGAAACTACATCCTAAACAGGGAACAAGTGATGAGCCTCTTCATCTGTTCAATAGACGTGGGTGGAGTGTGAACCGGGCGATAGTTTAGTCTATTACTCCAATTGAAAAAAAAAGTGAGAAGTTTGGAAAAGAGACAACCTGAAACCACATCCTAAACAGGGAACAAGGAATGAGCCTCTACACCTGTTTAATAGACGTGGGTGGAGTGTGAACCGGGCGATAGTTTAGTCTATCTACTCCAATTAAAAAAAAGTGCGCAGTTTGGAAAAGAGAAAACCTGAAACCACATCCTAAACAGGGAACAAGGAATGAGCCTCTACACCTGTTCAATAGACGTGGGTGGAGTGTGAACCGGGCGATAGTTTATTCTATATACTCCAATTAAAAAAAAGTGAGAATTTTGGAAAAGAGAAAACCGGAAACCATATCCTAGACAGGGAACAAGGTATGAGCCTCTTCATCTGTTCAATAGACTTGGTTGGGTGTGAACCGGGCGATAGTTTAGTCTATTACTCCAATTGAAAAAAAAAGTGAGAAGTTTGGAAAAGAGACAACCGGAAACCACATCCTAAACAGGGAACAAGGGATGAGCCTCTTCACCTGTTCAATAGACGTGGGTGGAGTGTGAATCGGGCGATAGTCTAGTCTATATACTCCAACTGAAGAAAAAGTGAGAAGTTTGGAAAAGAGACAACCGGAAACCACATCCTAAACAGGGAACAAGGGATGAGCCTCTTCACCTTTTCAATAGACGTGGGTGGAGTGTGAACCGGGCGATAGTTTAGTCTATCGACTCCAATCGAAAAAAAAGTGAGGAGTTTGGAAAAGAGACAAAACCGGAAACCACATCCTAAACAGGGAACAAGGAATGAGCCTCTACACCTGTTCAATAGACGTGGGTGGAGTGTGAACCGGGCGATATTTTAGTCTATCTACTCCAATTAAAAAAAAAGTGCGCAGTTTGGAAAAGAGAAAACCTGAAACCACATCCTAAACAGGGAACAAGGTATGAGCCTCTACACCTGTTCAATAGACGTGGGTGGAGTGTGAACCGGGCGATAGTTTAGTCTATCTACTCCCATCGAAAAAAAAGTGAGAAGTTTGGAAAAGAGAAAACCTGAAACCACATCCTAAACATGGAACAAGGAATGAGCCTCTACACCTGTTTAATAGACGTGGGTGGAGTGTGAACCGGGCGATAGTTTAGTCTATCTACTCCAATTAAAAAAAAGTGCGCAGTTTGGAAAAGAGAAAACCTGAAACCACATCCTAAACAGGGAACAAGGAATGAGCCTCTACACCTGTTCAATAGACGTGGGTGGAGTGTGAACCGGGCGATAGTTTAGTCTATATACTCCAATTAAAAAAAAGTGCTCAGTTTGGAAAAGAGAAAACCGGAAACCACATCCTAGACAGGGAACAAGGTATGAGCCTCTTCACCTGTTCAATAGACTTGGTTGGGTGTGAACCGGGCGATAGTTTAGTCTATTACTCCAATTGAAAAAAAAAGTGAGAAGTTTGGAAAAGAGACAACAGGAAACCACATCCTAAACAGGGAACAAGGGATGAGCCTCTTCACCTGTTCAGTAGACGTGGGTGGAGTGTGAACCGGGCGATAGTTTAGTCTATCTACTCCAATCGAAAAAAAAGTGAGAAGTTTGGAAAAGAGAAAACCGGCAACCATATCCTAGACAGGGAACAAGGGATGAGCCTCTTCATCTGTTCAATAGACTTGGTTGGGTGTGAACCCGGCGATAGTTTAGTCTATCTACTCCAATCGAAAAAAAAGTGAAAAGTTTGGAAAAGAGACAACCGGAAACCACATTCTAAACAGGGAACAAGGGATGAGCCTCTTCACCTGTTCAATAGACGTGGGTGGAGTGTGAACCGGGCGATAGTTTAGTCTATCTACTCCAATCGAAAAAAAAGTGAGAAGTTTGGAAAAGAGAAAACCGGAAACCATATCCTAGACAGGGAACAAGCTATGAGCCTCTTCATCTGTTCAATAGACTTGGTTGGGTGTGAACCGGGCGATAGTTTAGTCTATCTACTCCAATCGAAAAAAAAGTGAGAAGTTTGGAAAAGAGAAAACCGGAAACCACATCCGAAACAGGGAACAAGGAATGAGCCTCTACACCTGTTCAATAGACGTGGGTGGAGTGTGAACCGGGCGATAGTTTAGTCTATCTACTCCAATTGAAAAAAATTGAGAAGTTTGGAAAAGAGACAACCGGAAACCACATCCTAAACAGGGAACAAGGGATGAGCCTCTTCACCTGTTCAATAGACGTGGGTGGAGTGTGAATCGGGCGATAGTTTAGTCTATATACTCCAACTGAAAAAAAAGTGAGAAGTTTGGAAAAGAGAAAACCGGAAACCACATCCTAAACAGGGAACAAGGGATGAGCCTCTTCACCTGTTCAATAGACGTGGGTGGAGTGTGAACCGGGCGATAGTTTAGTCTATCTACTCCAATCGAAAAAAAAGTGAGAAGTTTGGAAAAGAGAAAACCGGAAACCACATCCTAAACAGGGAACAAGGGATGAGCCTCTTCACCTGTTCAATAGACGTGGGTGGAGTGTGAATCGGGCGATAGTTTAGTCTATATACTCCAACTGAAAAAAAAGTGAGAAGTTTGGAAAAGAGACAACCGGAAACCACATCCTAAACAGGGAACAAGGAATGAGCCTCTACACCTGTTCAATAGACGTGGGTGGAGTGTGAACCGGGCGATAGTTTAGTCTATCTACTCCAATCGAAAAAAAAGTGAGAAGTTTGGAAAAGAGAAAACCGGAAACCACATCCTAGACAGGGGACAAGGTATGAGCCTCTTCATCTGTTCAATAGACTTGGTTGGGTGTGAACCGGGCGATAGTTTAGTCTATTACTCCAATTGAAAAAAAAGTGAGAAGTTTGGAAAAGAGACAACCAGAAACCACATCCTAAACAGGGAACAAGGGATGAGCCTCTACACCTGTTCAATAGACGTGGGTGGAGTGTGAACCGGGCGATAGTTTAGTCTATTACTCCAATTGAAAAAAAAAAGTGAGAAGTTTGGAAAATCAAATCTTAGGGTTTACCAATGATATTTCCCAATACAAATTGTCTTAGTCAGGGTTAGGGTTAGGGTTAGGGTTAGTTGTCATAGCTACAAGGGAAGGGTCACCTCGACTCGGTGTAATGGTTAACTAGCTTGTTTCACAGGAAACATTACGACTGAGTAGGGAGTTCGATTCTCAGTGTGTTCTATGTACATTCGCCCTTGCCCCACATTTAAGCTAAATTTAGAAAATCAGCATAGTTGGTGGTAAAAAGATGGATTCATACTTTTCCCGAGAGTAAACCAATTTCATCCTTTCGAGTAAAAGCCACGCGAGACGTACTTGTTAAGTCTGAGCAAATGGTTGACGGAGCGGGGCTTGGAAGAGATGCCAAGAGACAAATTACATAGAGCGACAAAAGACAGAGCCAAATCCATGATCGCCTACGTCCTAAACACACACGGCGCATGAAGAAGATTTACGAGTAATGGAATCTGGTGTACTCGAACACGCCTCTCCGATTTCTCGACTCTTGTCGCCATGCATTGGACCAGCTGTAAATTCTTACTTACAGAAACAATACTAGAAATTAAATTGTAATAAATGTACTACAAATATTTGGTAAGGTAAGTTTTCAATTTTTTGGTAAAAATTCAGATTTTAGAAATGACCATAGGAAATAGAGTATAAAAAAACAACAAAAACAAAAAAAACAAAAAACACTATTTTACTGACTTTGATTTATAGCGTTCCAAACGATATTTGTACTAAAATGAATGCAATGATCACTGTGGGAATTTGACAAAAAATCACTCATCTATTTATTTCCAGTCCTTATTGCATACTTTATTTTTCGCGAGAACTTTATAGAAAATATTTAAATTCTCAGAACTGATCCTTTAGAATTTCGCAATTGATTTGATAGATTCGAGAAATTTAATTAAAGTTATAACGAATTAAAATGCAATTTGAATCAAAAGAAACCAAAATAATATTTTATCTAATAATGTCTTTCTCGTCTTCTTTATTTGAAAAATAATTTAAAAGACAAATTACAAGTTTTGAGAAAACTGTTGTATTGGTTGGATGTGCATTGTAATGCAGTGGATATCGATACGAAACGACAAATCGGGGAACCGAGTTCGAATTCCAGTTGAAATCCTTGCATTCACGCGCGCACAAATACCCTTGGGAAAGGTATTACTCCGTCTCTTCCCTCCAGTTATGGGTTAAATAACAGGACAGATTCCGTTATATAGCCTTTTTCGGCAAACAGTCTACTGCGGAAAGCAACTTACTGCAGGATAATCTTCTACCCAATCAGTCATGTCTCTTTCGAGACATAATCTTCCAAAACGTGTATCACGTATGGCACTTAACTGACTGAATGAAGATAATAATTGGAAACATAAGTAAAGCTCCTACTGATTAAAAAGTGGGGGATTAGTTTTCTATTGTTATTAAGTAATAAACTGATCCCCCACTAATTACTACCTATTAATACAATCCGTCTCTTCTCCCTTCAGCTATAGTTTAAAGAACAGGATAGAAAATCTTCTGCCCAGTCAGAGACATGATCGCCCAAGCCTGTATCATGCATGGTTATTAATAGAACAAAATGAATGAAACATAGCCACCTTGAACGGAATGCAATTCAAACGTGAGTTATATGATAGGGAACGTGATCATCAGGCAGTGAAATATTTGAAAGCCTCTTTCTTTTTTCCAGTTGACATTAGAAGCAATAACAGGTTTTCTTATCTTTTCGCCGACACACCAACACCTTTTGTGTATTTAATGCTGAAATTTAATTTTCTTGAGAGATCTTGTAATTTATTTTTTTTACAAAAGTGTATTGTTGGTATATTTTTTGCTATGAAGATGTCTTGCTAATATTTCTACTATAAAAGATATTTCTATTTTATCATAATTTTTAAACCATGTTTGGTGGGGTTCATTATTTGACCAGTGCGAACAACAGTGGGTGGAAACAACAGTAATTAAGAGGTCATTTCACACTCCTCAAAACCACACAATGACAGATCTTGCTGCTGGATGTAGTTTATCGTCATGCTCAGGAATGTAGTAACGCGATCATGTAAGTACTTCAGAGACAAAGACGGAAGTCTTAGTGATTTCCTCATAGCTTAAACGTCGTTTCTTATATTATCCATCTGTAGTATGTCTGTTTATAGGTACCTCCACAAATTCACTGAAAAACATATAGTCCCAAACGTAATAAAAAAGAACTATTTCTATCAAAATGTTTAGGTCATTACTTAAAGTAAAGATCAAAGTATCTTTTAATTATTCTATAAAATTGTTTAATCCTTTCTAACACATTTGAAATCTTTGTAAAAATCTTGCTTTTTATTTTTCATCAGCGGGTAACCAAATTGTTAACAGAGTTAATATGACATAAACCATTTTTTTTTTCGGTGAAAAACATTAATTTAGAAATTCTTGCAAAAAATCAAATAATTGTCGGATTTAAATGAAAATTTCATGACTTAATCACAAATGAATGAAACTTTTTTTTATTATTTTTAGAAATATTTTTGGCATCGGTTAAAACACCCACCTGAATGTAAATTCATGAAATTATAAGAAACTAAATTTTGTTTCGAAAATTTAATTGGTTAACCGCAGGAACTCTTGGGAAATGTAAATCATCTATTATTTGCTTTTCAAACATTTGGTCGTTTACCCACAAATCTTCTCCAATTACTAAAATGAAAAAATGAACTAAAACTTTTACATCACAGCTCATCAGCACGGTTAGACATCCGATTGCTTTTAGCCAGGATTGACACCCGACCGAATTGATATCAATCGGTGATTCTATGAAATACATCATTTCTTTTAATATACTGGGTGGTAGTTAGTGTATATACATATATATACGCACACTACCTGCCATAATTATTAGCCTCCCGCCAGTTTATTAAAAGAAATGATGTGTTTCATACTATTTTTAGTATTTATTGCCAAGTGGATAATTCTAAATTAAAGTAGAATGGTTCTTTTGCGACTATTGCTTGACAAAATTTTAAAAGGCAGCAAGGAAGCCTTTGCTTCGGCTAGCCAACAGGAAGAAAAGACTAGCATGGGGAGGAGATAAAAAAAACTGGACATCAGAACAGTTCATTTGATGCACATGTTATTGTGCAGTATTAACAAAAGAAACATTCTATTTTCAATTACAATTATCCACTTGGCAATAAATACTAAAAATAGTATGAATACATCTTTTCTTTTGAAAAACTGGGATGGCCTAATAATTACGTCCGGTAGTATATATATATATATATATATATATATATATATATATATATATATTACGGACATTATAGCCTGAAGAAAAAATTTCGATGAATAATCAATTTTTGTGAGAATTTTTTCTTTTTTTAAATATAATAATTTATAAAATTTCAAATATTAAAAATATTCATCAAAATCTAGTTATGGTTAGGTTATTAAGTTATTAAGTGAAGACTATATATACTACTAGAAAATTGAAAAGTTTTATACAAATCATGGAGCCGGTATATTTTTAAAATATTTCAAAACTTTTTGTATTGGAATTTTTAAAAGTATAGTATTTTCTATGTTATATTAAAATGGTACATGTTTCATGCTTCCTTCCCTTCCAGTAAAAGATTTGACAATTATGTTAATTATGGTTAACTATACTTAGTTTTCATTTGACATTTCTCATCCTTCAGTCGCACTTTACTTTGTTCGTAGCTCGGTGATTATGAAATACCTTAATTCTAAATTTAATGCTACAAACAACTAATACTTGTGTACATCAGATAAATTTAAATTTGAATTTGTTGATTTTCCAAAAATAACTTGTCACGGATATCTATTTTATATTTGCAAGATTTTTAACAACGTAATTAACTTCTATTTAAAAATGTGTCAATAACTCAAAAATAGCCGAAAAATTGAAACACTTTTGAAAAATTGAAAATTTTTGAAAAATTGAAAAATTTTAAATTTTAATCAATATAATTTCTGTATGAAATACACCGGAGTATTTTGTTAGTAGATTTTAATTTAACTTTCAATTAATTTAACTTTCAATTAATTTAACTTTCAATTAAAGCTAAAATTAAAGCGTCAAGTTAACTTCTTTATTTTTAAAAAAATTATTTAAAACTTAGGTATCGAAAATTAGTAGAGTTATCTAGTTTAATACATTGATTAATTGTTATTTGACTAAATTACATGTTTATTTTTGTCCCATTTTCCAAATATTGTTTGAGGGATAAATGAACCATGAGGCACAAAACAAGCAGCTTCCGTTCGCGTAACAAGATTTTAATTCAGTCTGTAAGAATAATAAGAGAAAATTAAACGAAAGAAAATGAAAACAAGTTATTCATATGCATTATTTATAATTGTCGTACGAAATATGAAACCAATGACATGAATAAAATAAAAATAGTAACATTGAATATAAAAAGAAACTACAGAAATGAAAGAAAAAAGAAGGAATATTTAAGAAATGAGTCATAAACACAATATCGCACTTTATTTTAACTGGAAAATGTACAAAATGCGTGGATATACATTTTTTAGCTTAAGGGTTTAGGATGCTGGTAGAGAATGAATGAAATGAATGACGGGGAAATGTAACTTTTTATTAAGCAAAGTAATACTTCGGTAATGATAGGGAATTTTAACTTTTTCTTAAACAAAGTATTCCTTAGGTAATGCTGAGAAATTGTAACTTTTTTAAAGCAAAGTAATATCGGCTCAGAACGAGAAACCGGGGAGCCGAGTTCGAATTATAGTTGAATCCATTTGGAAAGGTATTAATCCGTCTCTTCCTTCCAGTTATGGGTTAAATAACAGGACAGATTGGGTTCTATAGACTTGGCTGGCAACCAATCTACCGTAGAAATCAATGGCAACCTACTACGGGATAATCTTCTGCCCAGTAAGTCATGTCTCTTTCGAGACATGATCGCCCAAGCGTGTTTCACGTATGGCACTTACTGACTGACTGAATATTTCGGTATTGATAAGGAATGGTAACTTTACATTAAGCCCAGAAATACTTCGGTAATGATGGGAAAATCTGAATTTTAATTAAAAAAATACATTATTTGGAAAAGATGAAGAATTAAGACTTTTTATTAAACAAATAATACATCGATAATGATAGGAAATTTTGACTTATATAAGCAAAGTAATACTTCGGTAATGATGGGGTATTTTGATTTTTATTAAGCAAAAAATGATACGGTAATAATGGGGGATTTTGACATTTTATTAAACTAAGTAGTTCTTCGGCTGTGATTGGGAATTGTGACTTTTTGTCAAGCAAAGTAATACTTTGGTAATGATAGGGAAATTGTGATTTTTTATTAGGCAAAGTATGTGCGTTGTGGTGCATTGGATATCGGCTCGGAAGAAGAAATCGGAGGGCCGAGTTCGAATTCCAGCCGAATTCATTGTATTCACTTAACCGCAAATACCCTTGGGAAAGGTATTAATCCGTCTCTTCCTTCCAGTTATGGGTTAAATAGCAGGACAGATTGGGTTCTATAGCCTTGGTCGGCAACCAGTCTACCGCAGAAAGCAATGGCAACCTACTGCGGGATAATCTTCTGCCCAGTCAGTCATGTCTTTTTCGAGACATGATCGCCCAAGCGTGTATCACGTATGGCACTTAACTGAAAACTGAGAATACTTTGGTAATAAAGAGGAATTGTGACTTTTGAAAATAAACTATAGAAAAGAAAGAAGAAAAAAAAACGAATATTGAAGGAATAAATCACAAATAAAATATCCGTCTTTATTAAAACTGGAAAATGTACCGAAATCAGTGTCTGTACATTTTTGAGTTCAGGAGTTTACGATGCTGGCACAGAATAATTGAAATGAATGACGAGAAACTGTAATTTCTCATTAGACAAAGTAATACTTCGGAAATGATGGGAAATTGTAACTTTTTATTAATCAAAATAATTCTTTGATAATGATAGGGAGTTGTGACTTTTGATTAAGCAAATACTTAGGTAATGATGAAGAACAGTGACTTTTTATTAAGGAAAAATTGTTCGGTAATGATGAGGAATTAAGCAAAGAATACTTCGATAATGATGGAGAATTGTGACTTTTTAGTAAGCAAATTAATACTTCGGTAATGATGAAGAATTGTGCCTTTTTAAGCAAAGTAACATTTTGTTAATGATGAGAATTGCGAGTTTTTATTACGCAGAGTATTACATCCGTAATAATGTGGAATTGTGTTAGAATGGATTTAAAACCTTTAAAGCATCTTCAAAAACACGTTGGTCGTTCCTCTTAATAATAACATAAACATTTTGATGATAAAACTTAAGTTTGGGGTCATTTAACATCATGCTATGCTGTTATATCAGATAATGAATGGTGGTATTAGATTAATAATTTTTTTTATAAAAATTAAATACACGGTAACTATAAGCAGGATAAATCTTCTGTTAAAAACATCTTAAAGACATATGTAACTCCAGTCAACAAAAACAAAAAAGTTAAATTAATTATCAAGTATAAAACTGTTGTGGAGTAGTTTTTGCACTGAAGACAATCGTGCTATGTCGGTTGCTAATCGACTTAACGCACACAAAATGTTAGGAACTTGGTAATCTTCCACTGTAAGCTGACTCCTTAGTATTCGGCTAACTGCCGACTAATATCAACTGCTTAGTAGTTCTACCGAACTTGAATAGAACTCTAAAAAACTTTCTAGAACTTCTAAGAATTCCTAAGAACTTGCAAAGAACTTTACGGTTACATCTGACCAATTCAACTGTAAATTGATGAGACCTAGCTGCCAATATAGTACTAAGCTTAAGTTCATAAAGCTTATGTAAGACAAAAAGCTCATCGAAACAATTACCATTTATAGAAAAGATACACTGAAGCCACTTTATGGCGGTGGGACCTGTAGGACAAACCTGCCGAGAAATTCAAAGCTTTAACTTTCTTATCTAAAACAAATATCTACTTTAATTTTTAACTGGAAGTATGCTCGAATTATCTGACTCGGAATCCATTTTTTGAGATTCGGTATTTGGCTGTCTTGGTGTTTATTTCCGTCGTTTCTTGACAAAACACAAATGAGAAATCGCCAAAGACCAATTTCCACTTTAATTTTTAACTGCAATGATGCGAGAATCTTCTGACTCAGAAACCATTTTGTCATTTTTTATTTGACTATCTTGGTTTTTATTTGTGTTGTGTCGTACCATGTGACATCCGGTCGCCCAGATGTATAAAAGACAATGTGCCTTTAGCAGGAGGAGTTATCGTTATCACGGACTTCGTGGAGTAACACCTACTACTGCGTGAGACTGTAAATATTATATATACCTCTTGGTTGTACCACCCTGTTAATAAAGTAGTTTATCTACATTTCACTATGGATCTCTTCATTCCACGATACAACAATCTGGTGTATATATATATATATATATATATATATATATATAAGAGAGATATATATTAAGTACTTTCGGTCAAATCGGTAACAAAACAGTATAGTATGAATAAAAAAGGTCTCAGACTTAATAAAAACAAACTTTTTTTTCCTTCAAAATGTTTATATTATTATTAAGAGGAAAGATCAAAATAATTTTTAATTATTTTTAAAAAAATTTAATCCCTCCTAACATTTTCGAAATTGTGTCAGAATATTTTGGTTTGATTAAAGTTAACGGCTAAGAAACGTTTACGACTGTTATACAATGAAAACCTAATAACCCACTTTTTTTCGGTGACAAACACATTAATTTGGAAATTCTTGCAAAAATCAAATAATTATCGGATTTTAATGAACCTTTCAGTACTCATTCACAAATGAATAAAATTATTTTTGAAATGATTATTTTTTAAAAATCTTGATAATATTTTTTTTTATCTCTGTTACCCAACTCCACGTAAATCCATGAAATCTTAATAAATGTTACACTTTTGTTTCATGAGTTCAAAGCAGGACTCATTGGGGAATATAAATTTTTTCATTTTAAGTTTGCAATCATTATACTCTGAAGAAAAAACATTTTCTATTAATAATAAAATTTTTAAAGAATTGTCTTCATTTTTAAGGTTTTTTTTTTATTATTAAATAATTTAATACTATATAAAATTTCAAAAATATTTTTAAACTCTCCAAAGAATTGATTACGAGTAGACTTTTTAGTTAAGAACTGATGATTATATTGCCTATCTAAAATTGAAAAGTTAAATAATAATCGTTTTGAAGAAATATTTTAAATTGGTAAAAAAAATTGTGTATAAATGTGTCCATTTTAAAATACGATGTTCTATTTGATTAAGTACGATGTTCCATAGGAGTCATAACATGTTTCCATAAAAATTAAATTAGATATTTTATCCATGTCTTAAACTTGATAACTTATTAATAAATAACATAAAATAACTTAGTTCATTTATTTCAATTTCATTTCTTTTAAAATAATTTTAATTTAATAAAATTAAAATTATTTTAAAAGATTAAAATCAATTAAAATTAAAATAATTTTAATTTAATAAAATTAAAATTATTTTAAAAGATATTTACATTTTTTAATTTTTATTTATTCAGAAAGCAAATTCAAATGTCTGGCTATAAATCGAAACTAAAATTCTATAAAATATTATATAATTGCTGGAAATATTACGTTAATTTTTTAATTTTGTTATTTACTTAAAAACAAAAAAAAGAAATTAAATTTTGAAAATTTTATGTTTTAACGTCATAGAAATTTTGGCACGTGTAGTCGCCACCCTTTTAGCGTTCTTGACAAATTCCAGCTGTCATATCTTTCGTCACCCCGATAACGCAGATAAAAAATGGCTACTGGAGTTAAAATGTTTTCTTATTGTAAATTTCTGGCAGTAAACAATTATTACTTGATTGAAAACAGATAAAGGTAAGTTTGAATTTTAAAAATTGAATTAAATGAATTGGCAGCTAGGCATATTTTATCTTTGCAAGATTTTTAAACCAAAAAATTGGCTACTGTTTACGTAATGTGTCGATCAATCAAAAATGGTGGGAAATTAAAATTTTATTCTTTCAATTCAGAAAAAAATTAGATTAAAATCAATATAATTTCGGTTTAAAATACACCAGCGTATTTTTCATTCTGGAATTAATTTAATCTCTTAGATAGATAGATAGATAGATAGATAGATAGATAGATAGATAGATAGATAGTAAGTGAGTGAGTGAGTGAGAGAGAGAAAGAGAGAGAGAGAGAGAGAAAGATATAGGATGCTGATACTTCAATGTACTTCCGTATATTTCGGAAATTTCCGAAGATTAACGAAATAGTTTTACAACCGATATATTTAATTAATTTGAACATTATTTTCAGTAGATACCCGTGTTTGAGTAGATATTTTGTTTTTAATTAAACAACATATTTATATTACTCTCCCAGCTTTAGTATTTTTGTTCAAATCTGCGACTCTTAGCAGCATAGGGGAAGCCATCAGTTGATCTGATACTTCTTAGACCACTCGACCACGAATGATTTCACAGTTGAAGTTTATAAGGCTTTATTCAGCTTCGCTTAGACTGTGAAACGTAATGGATTCATAGATTGTGAAAGAATACGAGAAATAAAACACTATTGAAGAGAAATAACAAAAGACCACGAATCAAGAAGACTTATAACTCTTGACATTGCTTTGAAATTTATGGAGATGAAAATTGAATGGGAAGCAAGAAGCCGGAAGGGAGTTCCCCAAGTGAGAAGTACAACAGAAGAAATACTTATCATAGAACTTACGGCTTCATCTGGCAATTTCTACTGTAAAAATGATGGGAACTTGCTACAAATCTAGTACTACGTTTAAAGCTTATTATCAAAAGTAAAAATAACATCGATTTATAATGAGTCAGCAAATCTTTATAATTTTATTCATCATTAGGAAAAGCTTATTTTTTTTATTGTAATAAATATTCAACACTTGTTAGGGAATAGGCATTCGATATCTAAATTACCAATGAATTTTAATGTTCTACGCATTTAAATCTATCGACTATGTCGCCGTAAATTTAAATATGTGAAGGGCTATTCCTGTCTAGCCGTATAGCGACGAAAATGTGATTGTTATTATGTTTTAATGTTACATCTTACGGAATATATATAAACAAATTTTGTTAAAGCTAATCAAATCAAGTTTGACAGTAAGAGATTTTTGGATATTAAAAAACATTTTCTATGCTATATCCGATCGGGAAAAAATTGCCGATTTGCGATAAAAGCTAATTAGAGTCATTGTTTTTTAGAGAAAAATGAACAAATATTTTTTATTTTTTTAAATTGGTAGTTTAAGATTTTAGCTGAACAGCGACAATAAATGACTGCAGAAAAAGTGAAACTTATGCATGTTGCAAACGTTTGCATGAAAACTTTTCATACGGTATAACAAAGCCATGTAAACAGATTTTTGTTAAATAACCAAGAAAACATTTGCAGGTAAAATATTTATATTATTATCTGACACACCTAGACGTGGAGTAATGGCTGGCAGCCTTGTCTTCCTAGAACGGTTACGATTGTGTAGTGAGTTCGATCCTTACTGACTTCCCCATGCTTTCGATTTTGTTGTACAAAAAAGTATCAATTAAAAAAAGTGAAAATTTAATATAAATTGTTTTTAGAAATTAAAAGAAACAAAGTGAAGATCTGATTAAATAATTAATATTTTTATTTTCGTGATTTGTTACGACTATTTTTTATTGTGTATTATTGTTATTGTTCTTACTGTCCTTGTTTGTTGTTTGTAGCTAAGATGAAAATTAATGTCATTTTTTCATGTGTATTGTGTGAGAGAGAAGTGGTACCGGAGAAAGTGAGAAGGAAAGTGTAAGTGTCCCGTAGCTTGGTGAAGAAAATGGGTCAGAGATGAAAGGAAATCGTTTAAGTCGTGCATCGGAAAACTATAACCGCTACATAATCTGTTGTTCAGAAACTTTTCTTGAATACACTTCAAATGGATCAAGAAGCATGCTTTTAGATTGTTGAGGAAAACACATCCCGTACATTGAAAAATGATAGATGTCTATTTTAAAATATTAATTTATTAATGGAAGAATGCGCAAATCCTTCAGCTCAGAAACCATATTTTGTTATTTGGTCTTCGTGTTTATTTCCGTCGTCGCTCCACAAAGCAAATATGAGAAACTGCCTAAAACTAATTGCTAATTTAATTTCCACGTTTTTAAAAGCATACCAACATGTAAAATTTTTACTCTTCACTACCTAAAAATGCTAATATCGATGGAATTGTGTATCTTTTAAAGCGATAAAAATAAAATATTGTTAATGATTATAATTTCATAAGCGTTTCTTTGTCTGGGAGTCGAAAGATGAGGAAAAAAACATGTTACCTTAAAAATTGTGACTGGAAATTTATCTTAAAAGTAAGTACCTTTGCAGATACGCTAAAAAATGAGTATATCAAAATTATAAAATACCCAAGATTCAATAAAAACAATTGTCAAAATCTTTATGTTATTATAAACAGAAAAGATGAAGGGATTTTTTGATTATGTTATTTTTTCTTTCCTTTTAGAACGTTCGAAATGTTGGCTAAAGATTTTGCTTGTTTTGCTTCATCCGGAAAGTGGGACTAAAAATTAGTATTGCAAAGTTTATCATCTTTTTTTTTTCCAGGAAAATACAGATTGGTTTGGAAATTCTTTCAAAATTCAAATAATTGTCGTAATTTAATGAATCTTTCAAAACTTATTCACAAATGAATTGACGTATTTTAGAAATGTTTTTCTTTTAAAAAGAATATTGGTAAAGACATTTTTTTTACATCCGTTACACGGCATTTATTTAATTTTTGAGAAATTAAATTTTGCAGGCCAGATTTTTTTTAGATTAGTTCTCAACAGAATTCTTTGAAGAATTTAAATCATCATTTTTCTTTTATAAAACAAGGTCCCCAGTTACCGTAAATCTGTTCTGAATCTATAATACAACAAATGTATTAGCTTTTATTTGGTTTTATGAATAAGGTATATCATTAACAAATTATATAAACTTATTTATGAATGGAACTTTGTCTGTGTGTGTATGTGTGTGTGTGTGTGTGTGTGTGTGTCTGTGCGTGTGTGTCCGTTACCTATAGATTCTAAAACGGCTGAACCGATTTTCTTGAAAATTTACACAGTTGTAATATAAACGTCTGCAAGTGTTCTTAGCTAGGTTTTGTGTCGAGGTACCCCCGATAAAGATCGAAAATCGATAATCGAAAATTTGGGTTATAGAAGGAGTGATCCGATTTTAATAAAATTTGATACACTCATAGAGAAAGACATAAGAAACGATATTCAGAAGTTTCAAGGTTGCAGTTCTTACATTAGTGCAGAAAATCGATAATATATATATATATATATATATATATATATATATGAAAATATATATATATATATATATATGAAAATATATGATATATATATATATATATATATATATATATATATATATATATATATATATATACAAAAAGCAAGATGTTTGTGTGTGTCTGTTTATCTGCCTGTATGTCTGAATTTTTTCAGCCTTTTTATTTTAGTTTTTGCTTCGGGTTTGGCACTAAGTAGGTATAATTGTAGTTCTTAGTCTCAGCCATGATAACATTTACTCAGAGGACTCATTTAGCCTTCAAAATTCAGTTTACGACGAAAAAAACTTATTTCATATCGATACCAGGAAATGAAAATTTGACTTACATCCATTCATTTTTCTTTCAGTCTACGGTTTCGTTTTAACTGGAAACAACTATTGCTTTTTTAGTCTTTCGTACCAACGTCCAAAGAGTCTGAGCTCCAAGAAAATGGATTAGTTTTAAAGCTTTCATTACACCCGAGCAACGCCGGGCTATACTGCTAGTATAATAATAAGTTCGTTTTTTGTGTTTGTTTGTTTTTTCAAATAAATAATTATATTTACAAGAATTGTTTTCATTTTTTTAGATTTTAATTTGAATAATTGAAAAAGAATTAAATCGTCTACATTTCTGTATTAATTCATACTGGTTAGGTGATATTGTTATTAAGTAAAAACTATATTTATTCATCATAAATCAAAAAGCTTACTACAATTCAGGGATCCCCCAATATCTTAAAATGTATAATTTTAATACAAATCTAATATGTGCGCTCAGTAATTATATTAATTATATGAGATGCAATTGAAGACAGCGTCTTTTCTGGTGAATAATATTGTATTTCATGTGGGCTGTTTTTTTTGTTTTGTTCTTTTGTTTTTTGTATAATAATAGCTTTTAGTTTTTGAGTCTATAGTATATATATATATATATATATATATATATATAAAATTAAATTTATTTTTGTAATTTAAAATTGATACATTGTGAGACGGAAATTTCTGTTTTGTGATTTTTCACCTCGTCATCAGGCAATGTTAGATCATTGTTGTGAAAATGATTTTCATCTATTTTGTTATTATATTCTAATACAATTCTGCATATCATAATATAATCTTTTAAATAGCTATTTAATTATTAAAAATTTACATTTAAGTTGCTCTTAGAAAATCACTACTCTTACAGAAGGGTTTTTTGCGGGGATCTCATTCAAGTGAACGTTTTTATTTACTACTGGACCAAAAGATGCAGCGACTGAAGCTGGAACTGTAATTTGATAAGAAGAGCATTGCAGTGGGCTGAAACTGCAGGATGGAAGACAAAGAACATCTATGGTGCCATCCAATTAAACTTGGTAAAAGCGACATGTAACTGAAGTGGATGAAACATATTTTGGAAAGAGGAAATATAAAAGGGGGAGTGTGTAAAGTGGGGTTTTGTTAGGATTGGAAGAGATTTGGGAAGTTGTTTTATTGGAACAATTTCTGATAAGTCAGTCAGTCAGTTAAGTGCCATACGTGAAACACGCTTGGGCGATCATGTCTCGAAAGGGACATGACTGACTGGGCAGAAGATTATCCCGCAGTAGGTTGCCATTGCTTTCTGCGGTAGACTGGTTGCCGACCAAGGCTATAGAATCCAATCTGTCCTGCTATTTAACCCATAACTGGAAGGAAGAGACGGATTAATACCTTTCCCAAGGGTATTTGCGCGTAAATGAATACAATGGATTCAACTGGAATTCGAACTCGGCTCTTCGGTTTCTCGTTCCGAGCAGATATCCACTGTACCACAACGCACATCCCGAACCTATGCGGGGAGACCCCAATGGATTTCTAGTCCATCGTCTTAACCACTCGGCCACGACGACCATACCAATACAACATTGCCTCATTATTTGAAGAACATATTTCTCCAGGGAAATGATTTCAGATGGACGGACGTTAGTTTTATGCGTCAGTTGAAAATGTTTTGTTGTGGTTGTTGTTGTTGTTGTTGTTGCTTTTCTTTTCTTCTTCTTCTCTTATGTCCAGTTGAGTCTGCGACGGACCCCTGTCTGCCGGTTCTCTGGTCTCTTTGATCTCTGCGCCCTCCTAAATGATTTCTACGGTTACGGAAAGTGGTTGAATCGTGTATTTTAATAATGTGACTGGATCGAAATCCCATAGACATTTTTTTTAGGTTTTAAGAAAAATTAACTGGAGTCATAATTCAATTTGTTATTTCCTATCCATTCAGAATCCAGAATCTTAGTTTTCACACTGACTTGTGAATTTTCCCTTCTTCTGGGATTTTTCAAAATGTTTCCAGTCGTTCTGATCCTTTTTGGTGAATGTGCAATTTCACTTTTTTCGTTTGAATTAATTGTTGGGTGGTATAGGATTTGTATTCTATAAATATATTTTGGAAAATTAATTATAAGAGAGGAAGTGTGTACCAAGAAAAGTGGGTATTTGTTAGAATTGTAAGTAACTTGAGAAGGTGTTTTATTGAATCAATTGCAGACAACAACCAAAACAATATTGCTTTCATCATTTGAAGAACATATTTTTCCAGGAACATGATTTCAGATTGTTAGCCACCATACAATGTTATCTCCACAAATAACCGATAAAAATGACAGACAGTCCTATTATACACAAGGAAAACCTTGTCCACCCGAGGAATACGGAGGTACACACTCAAAATAGTGAGTGTGTGTGTGGTCTCTCCTAAAAGAGGGAAGATTAATTTCTAAATTCTAATAAGCTGAGATTTTAAATATGGGAGATTATCAAAATTTCAGTCGGGAGTAGTAGTCGTCTAGAATATGGTCTGTTTGAATAAAGGAATCGTATGTAAACATCTACCAAATTATTTAGTTGCTTTCCACTCTCCTTCAATATATATATATATATATTGATTGATTGATTGATTGATTGTTTAATTATTATATTTTAATTTTTTAATTATTTAGTTATTGAAAATCGCCTGAACACACCACATGGTAGAAACCTAGGTCGCGTAATAAATCGTTTACAAATGCAGAATATATATATATATTCTGCATAGAAGAGATTGAGGCAAACGCCTAACAATCAAGGCCGACAGGCTGTTTTATGCTTAAACGCAACCTTCCGAAAATCAGAGATAAAGTTGTATTTGGGCAGCTATATTTACATGACTATCAGTCAGTCAGTTAAGTGCCCTACATGATACACGCTTGGGTGATCATGTCTCGAAAGAGATATGACTGAATAGGCAGAAGATTATCCCGCAGTAGGTTGCCATTACTTTCTACGGTAGACTGGTTGCCGACGAAGGCCATAGAACCCAATCTTCCCTGTTATTTAACCCATAACTAGAGGGAAGAGACGGATTATTACCTTTCCCAAGGTAAGTGAATGCAAGGAATTCAGCTGGAATTCGAACTCGGCACTCCGATTTCTCGTTCCGAGCCGATATGAACTGCACCACAACGCGCATCCTTACATGACTATAAGTTTGGTTAAAACCAACAAACGTTCTATGCTTAGAAATTTTTAAAAATACAACGGTCAATTTTTTGTCTTTCGGTACATTTCTAAATCTAATCTAAATCTTTTCGTATAACACAAACTGTCACTTGAAGGCGCGATATTTGAAAAACATGAAACAGACATGGTGTTAGGACGCTCTCCACCTTTGTTCTAATAATGGACTATTCCTATCACTACATAAAGTGGTGGTGGTGGAAAGACCTCGAGGTTGCGTTCAGTGTCTGGTTGACGGTTCAGCTAGATATAAAGTCAGTCGAGTATTTCCGGTAGCGAACCGGAAGTGTGCTATACAAGGACTCTACGTCTTACTACGATACGTGTTACTAAACCATAGTTCCTGTACTCTACTAACAACTCTGTTGTACATACTATTTTCCGGTAATATATTTCAATTACTTTATTTCCGTTGTTTGTGATTATTAACTCAACTATTTACTGTTACACACAACACAACGCATGGCATACAAATCTTTTTGACGATGACTTGTGAAACCAAAAATATTACGGCATTTTATAATTTTAAAATGCACTGGAAACCAGGAAATCATGACAAATAGAGAAAAAAAATCCATAAACATTATTTTCAATATAATATTTCATAAAAGAGTCAGTTTTATGCAGTTTAGATAAACAAAGATGAATTGATGTGACATTTATTTTAGAAGAATTTTACATCGATACAGGAAAAAAAAAGATATCATGTATATTTGTATTATTTATCATAATCAGAGAAGAAAAAAAAGAAAATAGTGTTGAATGCAGTTACACTTTGCTCGGTGGCTGAAATGATATGGAGTTCGTAACTTTTTTGTTTTGTTTTTTATAATCATATCGCCCCAAGCATGGCAGTCTACTATCACTAGTGCGCAGGAGGTTATATACGAGGAAAGTTATGAGAAAGAGTGACAGGCTGCATGGCGTATCAGGAAGTGGGTAAGAGAAGGATGAGAATACTGATGAGAGTGGAGTGGACGGAGAAAGGAGCATGAGAGAGAGGATGCAAGTCAGTGAGATAGGAGATGACTATTGACTTTACACTTAAACTCCTGGAGATTGTAGCTGTTGGGGAAGCAAGTAAACGGAAGAGAATTACACAGGCGGGAAGTGCGAGAAAAAAAGCTGATGGAGTAGAATTTGTGTTTACATTTTTTTGGTTTCAGAGTAAAAGAGTGGGACCTAATTGCTAATCTTGTTGCTCGAGCAAATTCATGCATAAGCTAAGTTCGTCGGAGCAGAAACCGTGAAACCACATATTATGCCACCAAAACTTGTTTTCAAAGTAATTACTTATATATATATATATATATGGGGGATGACTCATTACCACCGACTCAACACATCTCCGTGACAACTCACTACTAGACTCACCTCTTTGACTAAGAATTTCCATTTTCGGTATGATGAAAAGCTTAAATATTAAACACCAGTAAAGCTATGATATCGACGCCAGTGTTGATTTTTCCTAGCGCTGAGTAAGCTGTTAGTGAATTATCCTGACGATAAGTTGACAGTGGTGAAATGTACCTTCTTTCAGGCATTATAAAATAATTTTGGTAGGTTAATATGTGTATATCTACACTACCGGCCATAATTATTAGGCCACCCCAGTGTTTTAAAAGAAATTATGTATTTCATACTATTTTTTAGTATTTATTGCCAAGTTAATAACTGTAAATGAAAACAGAATGGTCCTTTTCTTAATACTGCACAATAACATGTGCATCAAATGAATTCATAAATATTTAATAATTATCTATATTACAGTTTCATCAATGAAATAATGAAGAAAATTTAAGGTGATTCGGACGAGTTCATCTTTGCTTCCTTGCCTTGTAAAATTTTGCAAAGTAATAATAACAAAAGAACCATTCTAATTTCATTTGGCAATAAATATTAAAATAGTATGAAATACATAATTTCCTTTAAAAATCTGGGGTGGGCTAATAATTATGGCCGGTAGTGTAGATATATGAATTGTGCTTCTTCGTTAGCTTTCTTGATATGACAATGGATATCATATGTGCGTGAATTTTAATACCACGTCTGTGCATGACAGTGGATGTTGTATATTTATGATTTTCTATTCCAAAAAATCACAAAGACTGCTACAACTGCTGCAGCTATTGCACCTATCGTAATAACCTGTTCAAAATCAGTGGGTTTTATTTGATCAATCATTTCAATTTCTTCTAAGTATCTGTTTACAAAATCTTGGCAGTTATTGTATACAGAGTTATATTTTCCCATTTTATGGAATACATCCAAGCTTGCCTCAATCAATTTCCAGCCAGTCGAAACTTTATTACGACATTTAATTAATTTATCTTCCTCGATCTTTTCATCAGTTGTAAAGAGATAGAGTAAACCGTCTATTACTCGAACCTCGATGGTAAAGAATTTTCTTTTGCATCCCAAAACAATGGATTCATGAAGGCAAAAACCCGCTTTCCATCGATAAATAGTATATTCAGCTTCTTCTTCCAGGTCTGAGATTTTACCAGCATTTTGAAATGTCTTTAGGCGTTCCTTGAAAAATCTCATGCAGTCTGATTTAGGTACAAGAGATGAATCCATCTGTGATCCTTGCACTAAAAGTAAAACAATAGATATTATATTTCCAAAATTAAAATGTAAAATTTATAGAAAACTTTGTGTCTTATAAAGTCACTTTTCGAATACAAATTATGAAGGAAAAATTATCATTGAAATCTCTCCCTCGCAGACAGTTACTTTCTAATAATTATACACAGAATTAGAGTTACAATTTTTCAAACTATATAGTAAAATTAAATAAATAACGCTGAGTACGATATAATTATTTGATAGCTATTTCTCTGGGTAATCTTTTTACGATCAGTGCGAATCCGGGGCCTACATTATTACCGTATAAAGCGGCCTAATATTTTGAAGTAAGTGCAACACAAAAATCTGAACGTATCTTGGGGTGACCAAAGATGCTTTTCAAAAATTAAGCAGAATTCTAAGAAATAGAAAAACAAACTCGTTAGAAACAAGAAAAAGTGTACTACACTGTTATGTGATATTTATCCTCCTGTATAGCAGTGAGTACTTGACAATCTCCTCAAAAATGAAGAGCCTTGAAACATCAGAAATTCGGTTCTACAGAAAGATGCTGAGAATACTAAGGACCAAACATGTGAGAACAAACAACTTTTTTTTAAAAATAGAAGCAAAAACGAAGCTTATACTGAAGATGAGTAAGAAACATTTGAAATTTCAAGGACACAAATTGAGAAAAGGGGGTTTGGAAAATCTGATACTCATAAGACAGATACAGGTAAACAGGGAGAGAGGAAAACAACGCATAACATACAGAGTGAGTAAATGGATGGTGAAACGAGATTTAGGAGAGATAACAGGAAAACAAATTTTACTAAGACAGGAAGATGTGGAGAGCCTACGTCCTGAAGGGACAAGGCACATGAAGAATAAGAAATTATTGCATATTAAAGTTAATGTAACCGTATTACACTAACTTCAATAACTACTCAACCATGTGCCCATGCGCAATGTCGAGAAGTTAAAACGTTCGCTTTCTGACCAATAAGGCCGTGTTCGAGTCTCACCATAGTCGAAGATGACTTCTTGATGTTAATGGTCCGAGGGAGGCGATCCCAGCGTGAAGCACATTTGGAAAGTGCCTGAAAACAATACCACGGGTTGAAATTGGGTAGACGGCTCTTGGAGGAGTCGTCCATGGTTGTGTTAGCTTAAAGTCACGAGTCATCGTGACCGAGGGAATAAACGTCCTGGCCTTGTTCAGGCTGTTCTTCCCGTTAGATAACACCATCTCTCTCAGAAACAGTAACTAAGGTCCGCTCAGCATAGTTGCAGTATAAACCACAAGCGGGCTCTGTGGGCGTTGAACAAACACAAGTATGCCTGAGCAGGCGTCTGCAATGGGGATTTTCTAGCCACCCTAATAGATGAGTATCCTCGAATACGAATAAACGACCATAAAATCAATGAATAAATTATCATTTAATCGAAGAATATTGCAATCTGTCAAAACTACACTTCAAATTTAGGAAATAAAAAAGATATCACACAGAATTTTAAACATTTATGATAAATAACAGAAAGTCAAAATTTATTAAGAGCTACAAAGGACAGGAAGTCGTGGATACCCTACGTCCTGAACGGACAAGACAAGAAGTTATTGCATATTAGAGTCACATTAACTTCCATAGCTCTGAACCGTTTTGCCAAGTGAGATTTTACATGCAAACTTACAAAATCAATAAATATATTATATTGTCATATGATTCAAGAAATTTAGATTACAATTCATGAATATTGAAATCTGTCAGAAATACATTTCCAATTTAGAAAGAAAAAAATAGCACGCTGAATTTTAAACGTTCAATTTAATAACTTACCTGAGGAAGATATTTGAGCTGCTTTAGGAGACATCTGAAAAAGAAAGACAATAATAATAATGTTTATTTTCAATTTAGCCCAAGAACAACTAATTAGATGAAAATATTTATTACGCCAACCAGAATGTCGTAACCCATTGAGGAAGCGGAAAGGAAACAACAAAATATTATGGAGCAACATCAACATTTATCCTTCAAAATAAAGTCCACCATTCTCAGCAAACTTTTCATAGCGATCAGCCAGCTTTCAAATCTGTCCCAGATACCAGTCCGTTGATTTTGAAAAAAAAAACTGTAAACAATCTTCCTTTTAAATGTGCTGAATCACTGGTTAGGAAGTGTGCCATTGAGCTGAATAGGCGGAATAGTCCTTTGGAGTTGCATTTTTTTAAATTCACCTTCGTCAACTTCGCAGTGTGTAGTCACGCATTGTCTTGCTGAAACAAGACCGACCTCGATTAACCAAAGCAGGATACTCCTTCAGTTTGTTGTGCACGCAGTTTAGCTTCTGGTAATACAATTTAGAGTTGATGGCACGACCGTGTGGAAAAAACACGAAATTCAGTTTGTCCTTGGAAATTCAGTCAAGATTAAGAATTGATTTTTTTTTTCTGCTTTCTAAGGGAATTCGGACATTCTGGTCAACCTATCTTAGTAAATTCAAATCATCCATTTTGCAGCTCACATCAGTGGCTTAGTTTTTTACATTAATATTTGGTCAGCCATCACTTAAACGACATTTGAAGGATTGCATCTATGGTACGGTTAAAAAATTGACTTTTTTATGGTGAATTTATGCCAGTTTTTTCTTATAATTAGATAATATGGGATAAAGAAAATCGTCACTTTAAACAGATTCAAAGAGGAATATAATTTCACTTAACGCCGTCTATTTTACATATATTATGACCATTTTGTTCGAAATTCGTATTATCTTGATTTCAGATGACTTGTAAATAACAAGGTGATATGGTAAACAAATGAGGATGCTTCATTTCTAATTTGACTAAACGTTCGCCCTTTAAATTTTTAATATTATGACTCTAGAGGAAAAGAAAAGAATTGAAGACACTTAAAGAGTTTATAGCGAGCGGAGGCAGGGGTGATTCTCTAGAGATAGCATTAGCTAGGCAGGCACTGGAGCGGTTAACTAACAAGCCTTATCGGGGTCAGGTATTTAGGTATATGTTAAACAAGATGTCTGACGAAGCTATGAGCATGGGCGCAGAATTTCTCAAGGAAGAGACCCGTCGAAGTGACGATCGATATATTTGAGAGATCAAAGCCCGGGAGGAGCGTACTAGGACATCAACCGACGATATGTGCGAGGCGTTTCAGCGCAATTTTAAGAGCCGCTTTACCAAAGAGCCTGGTCTCTATGAAAACGAGTTTCGCAGCTATTTGGCTGACGTTAAATGGTTGCATCAATGTGCACAGGTAGAAACTGCTTTTTTATGGTAAATTTATGCTAGGTTTTGTTTATAATTAGAATTTAGACACATTCAGTCAGTTAAGTGCCATACGTGATACACGCTTTAGGCGATCATATCTCGAAAGAGACATGACTAACTGGTTATTCCGTAGTAGGTTGCTATTGCTTTCTGCGGTAGACTGGTTACCAGCCAAGGCTATAGAACCCAATCTATCCTATTTTTTAATCCATAACTGGAGGGAAGAGACGGATTAATACCTTTCCCAAGGGTATTTGTGCGTAAGTGAATGCGAGGAATTTAACTGGAATTCGAACTCGGCTGCCCGATTTTTCGTTCGGAGTCGATATCCACTGCACCACAAATGAGAGAAAAGAAAGCGCTGCTTCAAACAGAATCCAAGTGGAATATAATTTCAGTTAACGCCGTCTATTTAACATATCAGTCAGTCAGGATGTGGTGTTGTGGTGCATTGGATATCTGCTCGGAACGAGAAATCGGGGAGCCGAATTCGAATTCTAGCCGAATTCATTGCATTCACTTTCGCGCAAATCCCCTTGGGAAAGGTATTAATCCGTCTATTCCTTTCAGTTATGGGTTAAATAGCAGGACAGATTGGGTTCTATAGCCTTGGTCGGCAACCAGTCTACCGCAGAAACCTACTGCGGGATAATCTTCTGCCCAGTTAGTCATGTCTCTTTCGAGACATGATCGCCCAAGCGTGTATCGCGTATGGCACTTAACTGACTGACTGATTTAACATATATAGGGTGTGATTATAGTGGGGTGATTATTATATTATAGGGGGTGATTTAACATATATAGGGGGTGTTCTATTAGGACGGATCGAAGTTAGCAGTAGATAAAACAGTGTTATTGGTGACATTTTATTTATTATAGAACACCCTATTTGTAAACATTTTGTTTGAAATTTGTAATATATTGATTTCAGTCATTTGGAATTTACAAGGCGATATGTTAAACAAATGAGAAAATTTCTTTTTTAATCATGTCTAAAAGTCACCCCTCTGAATTATTAATACTATGACACTAACGAAAAAGAGAAGAGTTGTTTTTTGTTTGTTTGCTTTTTGAAAATCTGGGTTTATAAAAGGTATCTGTTAGCCACCCCTGCTATTAATTACGTCTACTACAGCCAATCGTCTGTATTCTGATGCTATTATGTCACACTTACTATATTACAAAGACGCCCTAGAAAACAGATGAGAGAAAAAGATATAAAATTGTCCGTGTATGTCAATCTTCATTAACATACGATTTTTGTAAAGAAGTTTGCTGGTTGTATGCGACCAAAAAGATGGTCGTTACAAAATTTCTATAACGTCCCTGATTTGGGATGTATTAAGTGAATAATCGAGATTATTTATACAGGCTCAAATAAGTTCGTTTTTATGGTGGAAATGATTCAAACTAGGTAGCCTACAATAGCGTATGTATTTTGACAACCTTGTGACTTACTGCAAAATAGCGATATCATCTCTGAGTAAATGACTAGGCAAACAAAAAAAACTGTCGCAGCTGTTTCAGGTGACACTGTCAAACATCAGGACTTAATTTAGTCTAATGGGAATTACCACACATAGATGAACTGACTTAATAATTGTCATGGTTGGACAAGCTTGTTTGAATGCTGTAGCCAGTAAATGTGGGAAACGTTACAAAACCTGTTTTTCTCCTCTTCAATCACATTTAGTCTAACTTATAATAATAAAGTTAGAGGCAAAAAGGAAAAAAAACAAGACAACCGACTTCATATTCATCAAACTATCTTTTTGCTTACATCCTATTTCCATGGCAAATGTTCTGCTGAATTCCATTCCTTAGTTACTTCAGTTCTAACTTTCGCGTTTTGGATCCGACATTTTACGCACATTGCAGCGAACAACTTTCATTAACTTCGAAATCATTTCCGGAGACACAAGTTCCACTCAAGAAGATTCTTCCTGCGAATGATTTCTCTGTAGAACCAATCACAACAGGATCTGTTTTCGATCACTAAAATCAAAACCAGTTCAAGCCTAGAGTTACCTTCCCCACATAATCGTTAAAATTACTGTTTTCTACAAGCAATAGTTTATGTATAATGTCTTTCATGATCAAAGAGGAATAGGCGTTGCAACCGACGTTGTAACAAGAAGATAAAAAAAGATCCTTTCAAAAATTACTGTTTTCTACAAGCAGTAGTTTATGTATAATATCTTTAATAACCAAAGAGGAACAGGCGTTGCTACCGACGTTATAACAAGAAGATAAAAAAACCCTTTCGAAAATTACTGTTTTCTCCAAGCAGTAGTTTATGTATAATATCATTTTTTATATCGCGAGGTTGTAAAAAACTCCAGGTTGGGAAACTGGCGCGGGATATCCTTCTCTTAATGAAGGTGAATAGGCTTCTCTTAAGCCGTGGTAGGCAACCCATCTAGTGATGGTATCACGATAAAAACACCCTTGGTAGCTCTGACGAAGCATCAAGCATTCAGCTACTGACAAGATTTTGAATCTCGGCCGAGGCCGCAAGATGATGATGATGACATATCCGTATAAACTGTGCTTCTATCACGAGTGACTCAAAGCTTCGTACAGACTAAACTATCGCCCAGTTCACACTCCACCCACGTCTATTGAACAGGTGAAGAGGCTCATCCCTTGTTTCCTGTTTAGGATGCGGTTTCCGGTTTTCTCTTTTCTAATCTTCTCACTCTTATGTAGCCCCCTGCACATCAGTGGTGTTACCGCCTTGCTCGGGGTGACATGATTAAAAAAAAAAGAGTTAACATAACTGTAAACGAAATTGATGAGTTTTTTCTATGAAATAAAATTTTAAAAATGACTAGCCTTCCCTTGTCTTTCCTACAGTGAGAGAGAAACAGTATATGAGTAAAATAAAAAGACAGGTGAAAGAAAAAGTTACACTTGATCGTCCACTTGATGATCTACATGATGGCCCACATGATGGTCCACATGATGAGTCAGTTGATAGTCCACTTGATAGCCTACATGATGGTCCACATGACTGATGAAACATCTGAAAAAATAAAGGTATAAGACATAAAAATATGACTGGAATTTATTCATTTGATGTGGCAATTTCACTCGGCAAATACTGAATTGAATCTTGTCTAAAGAAGGATGGATTCTGTCAGGTTACCATGTTCTAGACACACGCCGTCTGCTTAGGTTGCAGAATAAATGGTGCTCCTGCGACCATTTTCAATAATGTCCTTTTTTCATAATTTCAACTGAAAACTGACAAAGCTTTCTAGATATTTCAGTAAAAGTTTCCTATCTTTTTAAAAAATGGTGGCATATAATTAGTGTTTAGATATATGGGAGAAAAGAAAGCATTATGTAAAATAGATTTCAAGGGGAATATAGTTTCACTTCACGTCTTCTATTTAACAAAAATTACGAGAATTTTGTTTTCAAATTCATATGACCTTGACTTCAGATAACATTCTGTGAAAAATTTTGTTTGTAATTGCAGTTCAAATTTATGAAAAAAAGTTTAATTGAATGGCAAGGCAGGTAATATGCTAAACGAATAAAAATGTTTCCTTTCAATTAAAACTAAAATAACACCCCTAAATTAATATCATGATAGTATCAAAACTAATGTTAATATCAATTTAAGATAGGAAAATGTAACTTTCCTTTTTTTTTTTTTTGTCAATATCTCCTTTTATGGTAATAGTCTTTATTCAAAGAATGTTATAGAATTACATGGGAAACATTCAACTTATTTCTTTTAGAAGTTTTGATGTTTTTCATGCATAAAAAATTGTTGACGGTCGTTATGTCCTAAACTGCACAACAGTTTTCTAGATAAATTGAAAATTTCATAAAATTCATTGAAAGAATTTACTTCTTTATAAAATTCAAAAATGGAATATTCTATATGATAAGTTTTCAAAATTTTCCTGCTTTGAAGTTCAATAAGTTCCCGCTTATATGCTGTTGGAGCTTTCATATAATTAAAAGAAAATGTATCACTAAACAATTTTAATTCGGTTCTATTTTTCTAAATATGGTTGTAAAATCTAAATAAAACTTCTCAATTTACTATGTATATCAAAGATCACATAAAATTATTTTCTTTTTAGCTAAACTCTGACGTTGCCCAGTTTTACCTGCTTTCAATTGTGTTATCAAATGTTGTATCTTCTTAACGAAACTTATTATTTGTTTAACCCTCTAGGGCCATTCGTATCATATTTGATACAGTATTTCTCTATAAGGAAACATTTGGTATTTCCCTATAAGGAAACATTTGGTATTTCCCTATAAGGAAACATTTGGTATTCATTGACTGAGCAGTCAGTCCTGCTTTCATTTGAAATTTATAAAATATTTCGCTTAAAAAATTTTTCAGGAAAATATTTCTTTCAAGGCTTGTTTTCATACTGTATCAAATATGATACGAATGGCCCTAGAGGGTAAAGGCTTCTACTGGGCATAAAGTGGGTGATCGGTTTTCTATTGTCATGAAGTAATAAACTGATCCCCCACTAATTACTACTTATTAAAATAATATGATACGAATGGCCCTAGAGGGTTAAACATTGAGCATTATAACTGGTCATTCCCTGGTAAATTAAGTTTAAACAACGTTACAGTGAAATCTACAAATAGGAAATGTTTATTTAATCATTTTTTTCTAAAAAATCTGTATTTTGCTTCTTGCTTTGCATGAAATCTTTGTAAAGTTGTTGTGGCGCTAATATAGCGTGAGGTCTTTCTCAGTTTAGCGTGAGGTCTACCTCCCGCTTCGACTACAGTGCGAGGTCTTCCTCAGTATAGCGTGAGATCTACCTCCCGCTTCGACTACAGTGCGAGATCTTCCTCAGTATAGCGTAAGATCTACCTCCAGTTTCGACTATAGCGTGAGGTCTACCTCCAGTTTTGATCAGCGTGAGGTCTTCCTCAGTTTAGCGTGAGGTCTACCTGCCGCTTCGACTACAGTGTGAGGTCTTCCTCAATATAGCGTGAAGTCTACCTCCAGTTTCGACTATAGCTTGAGGTCTAGCTTAATATAGCGTGAGGTCAACCTCCAGTTTCGACTACAGTGTGAGGTCTCCCTCAATATAGTGTGAGGTCTACCTCCAGTTTCGACTACAACATGAAGTCTCGCTCAGTATAGCCTGAGGTCTACCTCCCACTTCGACTGCAATGTGAAGTCTTCCTCAATAGAGCGTGATCTCTACCTCCAGTTTCGACTATAGTATGAGGTCAAGCTTAATATAGCGTGAGGTCTACCTCCGGTTTCGACTACAGTGTGAGGTCTCCCTCAATATAACGTGGCGCCTACCTCCAGTTTCGACTACAGAGTTTGGATGCCGACAAGATCAGTGACGGTGTTCATGGAGTGATGAGCATTTAATTACCGAACACAAATATATCTGCAAACGGATGTAGAAAAATGGCCTTGTTTATAGTGTCGGAAATACTATCTTGCATGTAACAGTCCTGAGAGGAAGGGGAACGTTAGAGAAAGAAGAGATAGCTGACTTAGTTTATTGGAATGAGACGGAGACACATGTAAGAATGGACTGGAGATTCAAGGAAGAGTACACTAGCCAGTCAGTGATGTTCGTGGACATAAACTCCAAGTCCATGCATGTGTACATTAGACTCCTTATAAAAGAAAGTAAGGTACTCAGAAATCGATAAATCTGAGGAGGAGATTGTAGAGTTAATGTTAGTTTCACAGAGAGCTAGGATGTCTGAAGAATTTTTGATTCGGAAAATGCTACGCTGCAAAGTTGGTATTAATACTACGGATGTTGGAGAATGACGTGTCGAGGTGTTTACGTGTTTTTTCTTTAGTGTGTTAGGAGGTGTCTATTGACGTAACATTTAAACTCCTAGAGATTGTAGCTGTCGGGGAAGCAAGTATGCGGAAGGGAATTCCACAGGCGGGAAGTGCGAGAAAAGAAGCTGTTGGAGTAGAAATTGCGGTTACATTTTTAATGGGACTTTTAGGCTTTATTCAATAATTAAAATATCTTAAAAATGTTTGGTTTTATTAAGAATTTTTTTTACTCCAGTTTAACTCAACTCACTTTATTTCATGAAATTTCGAGAAATTAATTTTTGTAGAGTTTAAATGTCATTCAATGCATTAGGGAATTTAAATCAATTTCTTTTTCATTCCTTTGATAAATAGAAAATCTGATTTAAATAGTAAAATAAAAAATGCAATATAAAACTATATGACATTAATTATTTAGTAGAACTTTGAATTATTTTCTATGAATACGAAACTATATTATGGAAATTGTCGTGTTACGAAAAATGTTTTTCGAGGAATAATGGATTTTAAAAATATATTTTTGACATTTTAATAATAATAATTTATAAAGTTTTTCCACATACAGTTTGTTGTAAATTTTTAGTTATTTATAATTTTTATAAAGTTGTGCTCTAAAGCTTTCGCTGATCACCGGAATAAAATTTCAACGCTATAATTTTTAACCTAAATTTTATATTTAAACTCATTTTCTCAAAAAACGCTAAGAATTTGGAATGAAATTATTATGTCAAACTCTAATTTTAAAATTAAGTGCTATACTATGGTTCCAAAATCGACCTGGTCTAGTGATCATAAATTTTCCGATTTGTGTAAATACAGACATCTATTCACGACACTGAGAAAATAAGAGCCGTAACTATATAGTTCTGTTGTGACGTTCACCCGCGGCCTCCCCGTCTTTAAGATTGATCTCTTCGGCTGATCGTGGAGTTGATCTCTTTGGCCAAATTCTTGTGCTCGCTCTGACGCTGTATTAAGTGATCGCAAGAATAGCTTGATCCGAATGGTTCATTAGAAGCGATGACATAGTTTGGTCTGGTTAAAGTAAAGACACATGAAAAAAAATAATTGGATCAGGAAAAATATTTATATACAATTTCCGGATACAAAGTAGACATCACAGTTATTGATCGCTTAAGGAACAAGAATTTCAGTTGACGTTTTCCTTCAGGAAGGCGAATCACAGCAGATCAGGCGAAACGGTGGTTCTCATCTTTCTGTTCACTCTCGTCTCCTCAGAATCTATCTATCTATCTATCTATCTATCTATCTATCACTTCTACTTGGCCATCTGTTTTTATTTTATCAGCCCCTGCGCAAGGCCTGCAATGGAGCATTATGTGCTCTGGGAAAGTAAGCCTTCCCTGAAAATGCCCAAATATGGGATAAGTCCAACTTCCCTGTTTCGAATTCTACCTGGGTCTTCATCTTCTTTTAGTTACCAGATCAAACCCGTCTCTTTAATTTGCTGTGTGTGTGTGTGTGTGTGTGTGTGTGTGTGTGTGTGTGTGTGTGTGTGTGTGTCTCATCATCACTGCCAGAGGGTGTGAAAGTTCCATGAAATTTTACCTGGTTTTTTTTTCTTCTTTGGTCACCTGATCAAACCTGTCTCCCAGGGACTACGCGTGGTCTAGCCCAAACGGCCAAATTATGATTATCGCTCAAATTTTTTCTGAACGTGCTTATTTGTGTGGTCGCTTTCGTACATGGTATTCATCATTTTTTTTGTTTTCCCCTCTTTTTTTCTTTTTTCTCTCGTGAACCCTTTGGTCAACAAGTGACAAAAAAGGTGACAATCTCATCGCTCAGTAATCGTAAAAATATTATTGTTTTGGCGGACCTACCCATTAACATAGTAATGTACTAACTCAACCTGCATAAATACCATGTGACTAGTAGTCACCTGGAGAGCACCGGTCTGGTATGAGTCAGACACCCGTAGAGTGACTTACCGAATAGAGACTTTGATATCCAACACCGCTTGCTCGTCAACTAACCTAACAAGCTGGCATATTGTATTTTTACCCGTTATTTTGTTAATAAAATTGTTTACACTAATCCTGTGTTTCTGTTTTTATTTGTGACCCCTTAAACAGGGCTAGAACACAGGCGATCGAGGGATTCGAACTCACATTAAGGACTTGGGATTAAACAACCCAGTGTCTTACAAACACTGGCTGACTAACGAGTTTTCACTGAGAAACACCAACCAACTATATACAAAACTAGGCGAACGAATGAGTTTTTCACGGTAAAAACTTAAATTCAATATCACACAACCCTGGTTACGTACGAATAAACTTTTCGTCGGAGTATTAACTTAATTCAGTGCTATAACACTGACAAACGAAATTCGAACAAAGAATTTCAATTCAAATTTAGTGTTCACAAAACACTACCGCGAAAAGTCTTATGACAAGGAGAAATTTCAAAATCAATATTCCCAAAATATTGACAAGTTATTTCCAAAGGAAATTTACAAGGAATAAATCACAAAAGTTTTTTTCTCTGTCGAAATTACAGCGATTTTTGTCTCCCAAAGTTAAAGAAAAAAATTTTGTTTGTTCGACAAAATAACACTCATAACCTGTACCCACTTTTTGTTCTGTTAAAAACAAGAAGAAAAATGGAAGAGTTAAAGGATACGTTTAATCAATTTTTAAAGCTACAAATGGAACAGCAAAAAGATACAAAAAAAACGCTACAGTTCCAAAAAGAGCAACAAAAATTTCAAATCGAACAGCAAAAAAAAAAAAAAAAAATGGGACGAAAGACAATCGCAGTTACTTGATCGTCAACAACGTTCAGAAGAAAGACAGTAACTAATTGAAGAACTACTCTCGCAAGTCTTAACAAATAATTCAAACACAGAAAATAATACCGCATTCTCGCAGGATTCTATTTGGAATGCATTAGAGAATTTCTATTATACGCCAAATGAGGACAAAACGTTTGCTGCCTACTATAGAAGGTATGAGGATTTCTTCAGTATTGATTGTGCAAATTGGACTGATCAGAAAAATGTTCGCTTGTTGCTACGTAAATTAGATACCGTAGAACATGATAAGTTTGTGGATTTTATCCTCCCAAGGAAAACTTCTGAGCTAACTTTTACCGACACGGTAAAACTTCTTATCGAACTTTAAGTCCAAAAACTTCCCAATTCCACAAAAGTTGGAAATGCCTAAACCTTGTAAAAATGACGGGAAAGACTTCGATGTTAATAAACACTGCGATGAATTCCGGTTATCAGAACTCAATGCAGACAATTTCAAATGTTTAATATTTGCACAAGGGCGTACGTCAAGTAGAAACTCAGAAATTAGACGTCGTGTACTAAGCTGGAGAATGAACCAAACCTGACATTACAAATGCTGACAGAAGATTGTCAAAAAGTAGAGATCATAAAAAGGATTCAAAAGACATTGAAACTGGCATCACTCAGATAAAGAAATTATCCAGACAACCAAAAACTTACTCAACGAACAAAACCGAGTACAGAGGAAATAACAATTACTCGAATCCTCATGCTCCTAAAGCAGAATTCATAAAAAGAGAAAATCCACCTAGACCGTGTAACCGATGTGGAGGATTACATTGGGTTAAAGACCGTCCATATCTCTCCAAAAATACTTGATATGTAAAAAAAAAATAGGAGATAAAAGTTCCCATTGTAGAAATAAAAATAAAATCAAAAGTCGTGTACGTCAAGCACGAAACTTTGAATATAACGAAGAAAGTCTACGAAAATATGTCGTAGTTAAAATCCTAGGTAAAGAAATTAAGTTACAAGTGGATTCAGGCTCACACTTGTCAATCATTAATGTACATACGTGGAAAAAAGATAAATAGACCCACTATGTTAAAATCATACAAAATAGCCAAAGCCATTAATGGCACAAAATAAATTTCGAAAGAGAATGTATCACTAATATCACACTACTTGGTACTACTAAAAACTAAAAGTCTGTTTATTGAAGAACACAGAAAACCTGTTCGGTACTGGAATTGGATACAGGAATTTAACTTGTGGGACATGCCAATGTCTACTTTCTGTAAAAACCTAGAATCACTTTCGTCTGAGAGGGAAAAACTGAAATCCAATCTAAAAAAGATTTTGCAGAGGTGTTCTCACCTGGTCTAGGAAAATGCACTAAAATGGCTGCTAAACCAGAGTTTAAACCAAATATTCAAACGGTTTTTAAGAGACGACGCAACGTTCGTTTGGGGCTCTAGAGAAAATTAATCAGGAATTAGACAGACTCACGAGTATCGGTATTCTGCCAAAAATAAAATATAGTCAGTGGTCCGCCCCCACTGTCTATGTCAAAAAGAAATCTAACGGACAAGCGTAGAGATTTGTGAATACATTGAAAAGGGCCTTAAAAAAGGCATATGGCTCACCTATTGATATGGCTCTACAACGTTTTTTTTTTTTACACGTGTATAGGATCACTCCAAATCCTAAAACATCATTAGCTCGATTTCCGGCGGAAGCCATGTTTAGTCGAAAAATAAGGTCGGCCTTCGACAAACTGTTGCCGGGACAAACTAAGCAAAGTAAAACTTCTACGTTACTAAACAAACGTTATAATCCTAGAGATAAGGTTTATTTCAAAGGCTACAAAAATAATGTTTCTTTTTGGGAACTGGGAGAAATTAAGGATAGGGTCGGTAACATGATCTATATAATCCAGGGACCAAAATTTATACATAAGAGGCACCTAAATCAGATACGCAAACGTCTGACTGAGGACCAAAATTATATGCCTCAAGAAGATGTAGAGGCCATAGAAACCGTCTACGACACTTTTGATATTGAACCCCCTCAAACTATGCCAGAGCCATGTCAATCTGGAAGGAAGAGGAAATTTACAGATCCGCTCATGGTTAATCCTAAACGAAAGAAATATTGATACTGCTTCGGAGTAACAGCTTGGGCGGTGAGTACTGTGGCTGACCTACCCATTAACATAGTAATGTACTAACTCAACCTGCATAAATACCATGTGACTAATAGTCACCTGGAGAGCACCGGTCTGGTATGAATCAGACACCCGTAGAGTGACTTACCGAACACAGACTGATATCCAACACCGCTTGCTCGTCAGCTAGCCAAACAAGCTGGCATATTGTATTTTTACCCGTTACTTTGATAATACAATTGTTTACACTAATCCTGTGTTTCTGTTTTTATTTGTGACCCCTTAAACAGGGTTACAATAATTATCTATTTCTTTCCAGGAGTTTCTGTGACCATTCAAATATATGATATCACTTTATGTCAGTCTTCCAAAACCAGATGGTCTGTTCGTTCTACCTCACTATATCTTCAGTCAATCGATAAATTAGGGTGTTTCTGTCATTTTTTTTTCCTTTTTAATTTACCAGCGACTTTCCAATAATGTCGCAATGGATATCTGCTCGGAATGAGAAATCAGAGATCCAAATTCGAATTCTACTTGAATTACTGTACTCAATTACGCAAATACACTTGGGGAAGGTATTAATTCACCTTCTTTCACTCCAGCTATGGGTTAAATAGGAGAACAGATTGGTTTCTATAGCCTTGAAATGGCAACCTACTGCGGGAAAGTATTTTGCTTAGTCATTCATCAATCAAAAGAGATATGATCACCCCTGTGTCTTTCACGTATGACATTTAACTGACTGTACTATATAGGAAATTGAAAATTTATTTGTAACTTTCTAATATTTCCTCAACATGCGACTTCATCAGTAAGATTATACAAAGCGACTGTAGCAGAAATAACATTCTGTAAAATATTATTTAGATTAGGTACCTCCACTAAATCGCGAAATAAAACTGCATAGTTACTTTTAAACGGAATGTTTTAAAATGAAAATGTTTTCTTGAAACTTTTATTTTAGTTTTAATTGAAAGCTAAATGATTAAATTTACTACTTCCAGTAAGCAAAATTCTCTGGTTTATTTCAAACAGAAATTATATTGATTAGAACATAAAAGTTTGAAATTTTTTCAATTTTGTAACTTTGCCGCCATTTTTGAGCTATCGACACATTTGTAAACAGAAGTTCATTTTCGGTTTTAAAAAATTTTGCAAAAATAAAATATACCTCTCTGATATATTATTTTTGAAAAATTTGCAAATTTTATGTTAAATTAATCTGATTTACACAAGTATTACTTATTTATAGCGTGAAATTTAAAATAAAACTGTTTCTTAATCACCAATTTGAATTTTTTGACCTGTCCGCTCCATAAATCACGAACTTGTTGACAGGTTCTTGATTAGAGATAAAATGTACGGCGTCTATAAAAGACAAAATTCTACCAATTTATTTTCGGGTAAGGGAGGAAACTCTGACCTTTTAATCTGCACATAGAAATTACCATACAAAAAAAAAATCAAATGCACAAAAAAAAGTTTAAATTACTTTAAAAATATGGCTGCAGAAGGATTTTATTAAACTTTTCAATAGGCAATATAATCATCAATTCTTAACTAAAAAAATCTAACTGCAACAGTTCTTTAAATATTTTAAAAATATTTTTAAAATTTTATAAATTATTATAATAACAAAAAAACGTATGAAAAACAATTCTTTTAAAATTTCATTAGTCAGAATTTTTTTTTCTTTAGACTATAATATCCTTAATTGTATTATTTATTCAAGCAATTAAAAGTTTATCAAATCAAGTAATATCAGAGTTTTATTGCAGTTTTAATTTTACTCTTCGGAGCAGATTTTCGGATACTGTTTCAAAATTTAAAATAAAAAATAGATGATTTATATTCCATAATGAGTCCTGCGTTAAACTAATAAAATTATAGTTTACAGCAAATTAAATTTTATTGAAATTTCATTGATTTACGTGGAGGGCTGGGTAACAGAGGTAAAATATATATATTTTTACCAAAATTTAAAAAAAAATAATAATTTCAAAAATAATTCCATTCATTTGTGAATGAGTACTGAATGCTTAATTAAAATCCGACGATTATTTGATTTTTTGCGAGAATTTCCAAATTAATATGTTTGTCATCGAAAAAAAAGTGGGTGACGTTATCCTTACGTTCTCTATTGTAAGCAGTCGTAACGTTTTGGTTATTCGTTAACTCAAATCAAAACAAAATTTCTGCCAAAATTTTGAACATGTTAGAAGGGATTAAAATTTTTTTTAAAATAAATAAAAATTACTTTGATCTTTCCTCTTACTAATATTATAAACATTTTGATAGAAAAAATTCGCTTTTACTAAGTTTTGGAATTTTTATTCATATTATGCTGTTTTTTAGCAATTTAATGGAGATACCTAGTAGATATCTTCACTAATTTCCGTCTCCTATGATATAAAATTATTTTTTTTAATAAAAAAGCTTACTTGAAGCTTTTATTTCAGGTTTTATTGAAAGATAATTGATTAAATTAACCATTTCCAGTAAGAAAAATACTCCGGTGTATTTTAAATAGAAATTATATTGAATGTAATCTCAGCTTTTTGAGCTTTTTCAGTAAAATCATTAAAATCGGGCATTTTATATAAAAATACCGACGCATTTGTAAACAAAAGTAAATTCTAGATTTTAAAATTTAAAAAAATGCAAAAATAGAATATACATATGTGAGACGTTATTTACAAATTTAAAATTAAATTAATCTATGTAAAACAATTATTACTTGAATAGCATGAAATGTAGTATACAAGCATTTGTTAATCATGGAGATCTTGTTTTTAGATGTATTGATTGTTTACTGGCAACCAGTGTTTTGACAAGCTAAGCAGGGATGACCAGAACAGATATAAATTTATAAAACTTTGTAAATGTTTTTGTTTTTTTTTATCTACCGAGTAATTTTTAAAAAATGAACATAACATTTTGAGTACTTATCTGATATTTTATTGGATTTTAGTTTTCATTAACTTTAAAGTCCTACGTTGGAAGATGCTTTTGAAGAAATAAACTTCAAAATAATATAAAATTTTCTTAAATTTCAAAATTTCAAAACTGAGATACTGATAAAATAGCATGATAGATGTAACTCAATAATTTATAAGACGTTATAATATTTTATTTATTATTCATTTATATTTTTAATATCTTATTTTTTATTTTATTTTTTATTATTAATTATTGTTATCATTAAGCTTACGACATTAATCCTTTAACTTTTGGTTAGTTCTTGAAATTTTGCTCATTTTCATTTGTCAAAAAAAATTAAAGTTGAACTTTTTTAATGCTTATTTGTATTAGGTTATTCACAAACATTAGATAAAAAAAGACTGCATATTATAAAAATAACTAAGTTTAATAAAAACAAAGTATTACTGCGAAAATCTTCAGTTTCATTTAAAGCTAAATGAAATCTTTTTCAATTTCGTTTTAAATTCATCATTTTTTAACTTTGGGTATCACAAATTAGTGGAGGTACATACATTCACAATTAGGTTTTAAAAAATGAGGAAACTAGGAATATAAAATAAGTAATCCCACAGAATATCTAAAATGATAAGTAAACAAACTAAATAAATAAAACAACATAGAATATTTCTATACACAAAAAAGAATTTTAAATTATTTTTAAAACCTTATTGTTTGAAGATTTCTATTCAGCTCTCCAATTTTCGACTAAATATGTAAATATAATCTTCACTTAAAAGCTTAATAACCTAACCAAATCACAGCTGTGAAGAATTTTTAAAAACTTTTTGATACTTTTTACATTCTTATAATCAAAAAATAAAATGAAAACAATTCTTATCCCGCAGTAGGTTGCCATTGCTTTCTTCGATAGACTGGTTGCCGACCAAGGCTATAGACCCCAATCTGTTCTGTTATTTAACCCATATCTGGAAAGAAGAGACGGATTAATACCTTTCTCAAGGGTATTTGCGCGTAAGTGAATGCAATGAATTCGGCTGGAATTCGAACTCGGCTCCCCGATTTCTCGTTCCGAGCCGTTATCCAATGCACCAGAACGCACATCCTTAAATTTTCTTAATACATAGTATTTATAAAAGCAATTAAGAGCGTATCTAATTAAATAATGTCGTAGTTTTGCTGAGTTATTTATTTTACTATTGGAAGCAGATTTTCGTGAATGTTCTAACTCATTAAAATGAGAATAGATGATTTACATTGGCCAAGATGTTCTGAGTTTAACTAACAAAACTAATTTTTCTAACAGGATTGAATTTCTAGAAATTTAATGAAATTAAGTGGAGTTGGGGTAACATATGTAAAGAAATATATTTTTTATTAAGATTTTCTAATGATTTAAAACATTATGTCTTTCATCTGAGAACAAGACCTGAAATTTTAATTAAATTCTGACAACTATTTGATTTTGCAATAATTTTTAAATTCATGTTTTTCATGGGAAACAAAAGTTTTTTATTATGATTACATTTATCATAGTAAAGTCTGGTCAGCCGCTGGCGAAAAAGGAAAAAGATTTTTAATTAGGTATCTTAACTAAATCACTGAAAAAAATTGTAAATGATTAAGAAAAAAGAACCTTAAAACCGAACTTTTTCCATCAAAATGTTAATGTTATTATTTAGAGAAAAAATCAAATATTTTACTTAAAAAAAAAATCCTAACACGTTCAAAGTTTTGCTAAAAATATCGCTTTGATTATCGTTGGCAGTTTAACCAAATCTTTACGAGATTTTACAATGGATAATCTAATATTACGTAACGTTCCGGTGAAAAACATTAATTTGAAAATTCTTGCTAAATCCAAATAATCGTCGGATTTTAATAAAATGTTTTAGAACCCATTCACAAATAAAAGAAATTATTTTTAAAATTATTTTTTAAAAATATTATTAAAATAATATTTGACCATTATTAATCCCACACCCGCTAAGTAAATTCATGAAATTTAAAAAAATTAAATTTTGTAGGTAAAATTGTTTTTATAAGTAAGTGTTGGGACGCCCGCGCTTATTCGGCTATAATGGACTATTCCATTAATATGTAAAGTAATGGTGGCATCTACGTCAGGAGAGAGCGTGCCTCGCATTTTGTCTTTTTTGACTTATTGCAAGTTGGATATACGTGTTTTTGTTGCCCGAAGTTTGACTGTGAGTACCTGTTTTTTTGCTGTCTTTGTCGCGCGTGGCGCTTTTTGAAATTTTGTTGGATTTTTTCAAGCTATGGCTTTGTCTCCCCAGCCCTCAACTTCCCTCACCGACGGTATGGGTAAAGGCACCAATTAAGAAAGATACCGATTATTACCTGCAAATGCAGGAGAAATATAAAGACTTTATTTCCGACAACGAATTACTCGTTATACCGGAAGCCGTAAACGTTATGGCAAAAAAGACAATCTCCCTGCTGACAGCCGATGAAAAAACACGAAAATTTATTGCTGTCAGTAGGGAGAACATGGAAGAGGCTTTGAAAGTTCTTAACATTGTCCCTTGTGTGTTAGCAAGGAGGTCCCGAGCGATGTGGGACATTCTACTGAGCTCGGAAGGAGAGGCGAAGGATCTGGCTGGAAGTATAATGACAGCCAAGGGTATTCGGTTCCAGACCGAATACATGGGTACAAGAAGAACCAAGGCCACCATACATGGTGTGCCCGTGGAGGTGTCCTGTGATCACGTGGGTGCCTTTTTTGCGACTTTTGGAGCGGTGGAGGAGGTAGCACGTGTGAGGAGCAAGGCGGAGATAGCCACGGAGGATATTAATGTTTGCATTGTGTTGGACAGGGAAAATTTCCTGAAGGTCCCGGATATTATTATATACGGTGGAAGACGATTGTTTGTGGTGGTAGAGGGAAGGAAGCCGCACTGCTGGGCGTGTGGTCTGGCCGGACACACCTTCAAAATGTGTCCGGCAAGGAAACCGGAAGAAACGCAGGTGACACCGGAAACACCGCCGGTGTCAAAAACAACAGTTACCCAGGAGAAAAAGACCGAGGCAAAAAGTGGTGAATGGACGGAGGTGGTCAGGAGGGGGAAGAAAGTCGCTTCTCCTCCTCCTCCTCAACAGGAGAAATCACCATCGTAAAGAGGCTAATCAACAGCAGCAACAACAACAGAAGCAGGAGCAAAAACAGCAACAAAAAGAAATGCAAAGACAACAACAACAACAAGAGCAAAAGCAGCAGCAGCAAGAGCAGACGCAGAAACAAGAAATGGAGGTGGAAATGCTTCCTCCACGCTCCTCTTCTTTGAAGAGAGGACGAGAGGAGGATGAGGAGGTATCCCAGAAAAAAGGAAAAACAGAGGTAGCAGAACGCGGCAGAGTGGAACGAGTGACGGTTGCCCCCAGAACCCAATCCGCCCCTACATCTCCGAATAGAACTGTTTTTGTCGAGGGGAGGAGTCAGTCTGCCTCCCCAGTAAGGCATATACCTTCTCCTTCTCCCACACCCTCCACCCAATCAGAAACTTTCTCCCCTACTGTTGATAATCCCTCCCCGAATCCAGATAAATCCTCCCAAAAAGGGAAAAACAAAGAAAAAACAGTTTTGCAACCAAAGATATATGCAAAGTAGATAAACAGGCCTTAGAGAGGGACCTTTCTTCTCAGAAGAAAGCCCTCCTAAGGCCATTATTCAAACTAAAAAATATAGACGGAAAGTCAATCGAGGACCCTGCCAATTTCCCAGACGCCCCCGGGGTGCTGACTTTAATCAGAAATACCGGGGGTAGTAGAACAAAAGCCTGGGAATTTGTGCGGGGGGCCGTCGAGGCATTTCCGAATATCAAAATGGCCCGAATTGGCAGTAAATACTTACAAAGGCTTTCGCATTTTTGCGTTGATCGTGCATTCGCCTGTGATAATGTGTCGCCCCCGTTCTCTGGGATGAAGCGTATGGTGTTTCTGTCGCTGCTAGCCACGGCTCGAATGGTGATTTGGACGACGCGAATGGAGGAAGTCTTGCGAGGTCAGCGGCTTTCACATCAGGATCTGATCTGTTATTTTGAGCATCAGCTCAAAATAAAGATCTTGTACATTTATTTTATATTGTATATAAATACATTTTTATTGTCATGGGTTAACTTCCCCACTTTTTAGGTGCCCCTTGTAAGTTTCTGGCATTGTGGTGTATGGAGTGGGAGCTGATGGATGGGTTCTTTTGGTGATTGTGCAAATTGTAATGAGTGAATGGGTCGTGATAGTGTTTAGCTCGGTTTAAGATAGTTCAGGGAGTACCAACCTCTCCTCCTCCCCTTTTAGGCCTTGTGCCATAATTTTGTATTTATTACAAAATAAATAGTGAGTGCGCGCAGCGACTAGTTGTGGTCATTTCTAGGCTTCCCTGACCCTTGCTTTGGCGAGTGTTGGTCTTTTTGTTGAAAAAAAATACTTTATCCCTTATTTGGACTTTATTTTAAAAGAAAGACCTTTTTTGAATGGATAAGTTTATTTTTATTTATTTCTTTTCGTTTACTTACTTTGTTCTTTTCGTTTTTATTTTTTTTCTAGCTTTTTGTTTTTATTTTCGTATTTTTGGCGGCCATTTTTGTTTTTGTTTAGGTCGACCGTTTTTGAATTTATTCTTTTCGTTTTTCGTTTGTTTTCAATATCTATTTGGCCTTAAGTGCCATTTTTAATTTTGTTTAAAAACTTTCTTTTTAACAGCATTTCTTTTATTTATTTGTTGACCAGAAAGTGATAAATTAGTTGATTTTTTTTTCCTCGTTAACTTTTCCTTTTTTCAGCCCCTCCTCAGTTTTTTGTTGCGGAAGTAGCCGTTAGGAGACTTTTCGTTTTTTGTTTGTTTTCTTTGTGCATTTGATTTGATTGTAAATTTGTAAAGTTTATTCATTGTCCAAATTTATTTTTGTTAATTCATTTCATTTTGTAGAAGTCTAGTTAACCGTTTAAAGTTAACTTTAGCCCCTCCCCCTATTTCTTTTGTCTAGAGTAGCCTTTTAGGCAACTCTTCGTTTTTCTGTTTGTTTTAATTTTTTTTAATTCCTTGTGCAAACAGTTTATCGTAACTTGTAAAGTTTGTACAAATTTGTTTTTCTTTCAATTTTCCTTTTAGTTTATTAAACCTCTCAAGAGGCTAACCTTTTTTGGGCCGCTAAAGGCTAGTTTTTAATTTACCTGCTGTTTGCAATTTAAATTTTGTTTACCGTCATTGGCTGATTTGTACTTATTTTCTTAAATCCTTCGGGGTTTGTTTTTGTTTGTAAAACGTTTTCTTGTCCTTGCTGTTCCTAGTTTACTTTGTATTGTTCCCCCATTTTTACTCCCGCTTTCTCCCACCCCTTCCATACTTTTAATTAGATTGGAGGAGAAAAACAAAAAAAATTTCTGAGCTCATTTCTAAAATTTCAAAATGTCCGACAATAGTCGGTCCATAAAGAAAAAGTTATTAGTTGACCCCCCTGGAAGAAACCGCCAGATAAAAATGAGGAAACGTTTCCTCCTCTTCCTACTAAAGAGAGGGAAGATAATGGTAATGCGACTCAATCAAAGATGGCCGAAAATAGTCAAAGGAATGACAAAGAAAAAGATAATGAAAAAATAATGAAGGAAAACAAAACAACCAAAGATGCTGAGGCCGGGGAATCGCCCTGTGGCTGGAAGTCCCCTCCAAAATGCAAAATCAATCTGACCGAGTTCTTGGAGAGAGCTAAGAGCTACGCACACCTTGTAAAAGAAGGTGGGCTCTTAGAAGATCCCCAGGAATTGAAGTAGATTGAGAAAAGAATAGTGTCGGTCTTCGTGGTGGACAAGCATTCGCGCAAAATTTGTCTCAGCACGAAAGACACGGTGATAAAAACACTGAAGTCGACAGGGGTAAAGCCCTTAAGGATAGTGAAAAGTGCGGGCTTCTTCATGTGGGACGTGCTGCTAGCCACACCAGAGGATTGCCTGAAAATGGCTACTCAAGACCTAATAACTGCAGAATACATCATCCGTACAGAGTACGAAGGCAAGCGAAGGACCAGTATAGCAGTATATGAGGTTCCTCCTCAGGTCATCGGGGAGCATCTTGCTGCGTACTTCTCGCAGTTCGGCGAAATTTTAGATGCCTCCTGCGATGACCTGACCGGGGGATGGTCTTTCGAGATAATGATCGACCGCCTCTCCTTCCTGACCATCCCCAACTGTCTTGACGTAGGGGGCCTGAGCTTGCCGGTGATCGTGTCCGGCCGCAAGCCAAAATGCTGGAGGTGTGGAGAGACTGGTCACCTCTCCTCCTCCTGCCCAGAGAAGAAGGCCTCTGGAAGCCAGGCCCTAGTCGACCAAAATCCCCCTCTGGCCGCTTCTGTTACATCCGTCTCGCCCGTTGTGGGCATGCCAATACCCAGGACCGGTGAGTTAGTTCCCCATTTGGGAATAAAAAGTTCCCTCACCCCACGAAAAACCTTCGCCAACTGCAAGTGCAGCCACGGAGAAGGAAAAGGGGGAGTGGCTGGTTGTTGGCAGGGCCAGGGGGAAGCGCCAAGCAGCGGAACCTCGGTCCCCAGAAACTCCTAAGACGAAAGGCACAAACAGCCCCACTCCCTCCACCAGCAAGAAGGGCGATGCCTCGGCCTGGTCGTCCCCTAAATTGGAAGATCTCAGGAGAGCTTACGACCCGGGCTATGAGAAGTTTCAAAAAATAAAAGAGCTGAAACGAATGCTGGAGAAACGACCATTTCGTCCCTCAGAAGATCTTAAAAAACAACTGGCACAACGACCACCCTGCCCTTCGGCCTCTGCCCCATCCTCCCCCGAAAAAAAGAAAATTGAAAAAAAAACCAAATCAGCTCAGCCCACGCCCAGAAAAACCACCCCTCTTAGTAGGGACCCCAGCCCTTTCCGTATACCCTCCCAACCGTCTCCCAGTCCTTCCCCCAAGGAAAAATAACCTCCGCCTGCTAAGAGGCAGAGGAGCCCCACCTCAGAAGATAGAGAGGCGAGAAAAAAAACATCCAAAGCTCCACATTTAATGGGCAAAGACATTTGCAAAATTTCATCTTCCCAATAAGAAAGAGCTAAAAACTTTGGGAACAGGATCAGCAAACTAAAAATTCTTCTTGCGCTGAAGAAATGTAAGGAGAAAGACATAGAGATTTCCACCAACTTCCCAGAAGCGCAACGCGTGCTCACGGTGGTTAGATCTGGGACTGGAACAGCCAAAGTTTGGGACATGCTGTTAGAAGCAGAAAAACATATAAAAATATCTCCGCCTATCGTCTCCAAAGATGAGGAGGTGTTAGAGAAAGCTAGGGAATTTTATGTAGGACGGGTCCCAATTTTTACAGGGCTCTTAAACTAACATTTCCCTGGGATGTTGGTGGCCTCTCCCGTGACGGCTCCATTGACAAAGAAATGGGCAAAGGATGTATGGGAGAGGCTGTCGGCATCCTTTCCCCGTCCATGTTCTGTCCAGGACCCCAACCCTAGTTTCGTATCACAATGGCTCTTTGGTTAGCAAGTGTAAATGCCCGGGGGCTGAGGTCAGAGTCACTCATGATCTCCAGCGCCTCGGGGTTGATGTTTGTTGTTTACAGGAAACCCGGTTTTTAGCTGGCGACTATGAGGGCATTCTGTCTAGGGGTTACGATCTCTATTCAGCATGTTTTGATGGTCGTTCTAGAGGTGTTTCCTGGCTAGTGAGCAAGTCATTGGGTGCGGTGTGTGCGCTTGTCTTCGCGGATCCAGCGGGCAGGATTTGTGTGCTGGATATTACCATAAAGGAGAAGTCTTTTCGGCTCATTGGGGTTTATGCGCCCAATGTCCATGCAGAGCGTCCTGCATTGTTTCGGCAGCTCGAGTCGTTCTTTGGAACATCGAGGCGGGTAATTTTAGCGGGGGATTGGAATGCTGTCCTTGACCCTGAGAAAGATCGTATAGGAGAAAGATCGGGTACTAACAACCCGGATGTGAAACCATTTCGGGAATTTATCGACAGGAATGATCTTGTCGATAAATACCGAAATGAACACCCCGGGAGGTAGTGTGGACTTGGACTAATAGGGGCAGCTCGGATTCGAAGGTACGCGCAAGCTACCTCGACCGAGTCCTAGTTAGGAGAGTCGACGTAGGGCTCTTAGGTTGTCCAAGTTTCCATTCGATAGTTTACACGGATCATAGGCTCGTCCGGGTTCGTGTAAACTTAGATAAGCCTAAGGCTAAGTTGGCTGGCTTCTGGAAATTAAACGCGTCATTATTTGAAAGCCAAGATTTCCAGCACCAGCTTTTACTAACACTAAAGTGGGAACTGACGGGGGCTGTGGTTGGGAATAAATGGTGGGACACACTGAAATCCAAACTTAGGTCGTTTGCTGCCGACTATAGCCGTCGGCTCAACTTAGCTAATTTAGCGGCGCAAACGGCGATAGAGAAAAAAGTCGATCGGGCAGTGAAATCCCGTAATAGTGGGGACGTAGCCTTAACTAGGCCGAGCTGGCCTCCTTGCTTATCAAGAAGGATCAAGCTCTGGTAGTTAGGGCTAGGTTAAAAAGAATGTCTTCTGAGGCAACGAATATGGCCACAGAATTGCGTGCAGAGGAAGCTAGGCAAGCAGTCAATCGGCATATCAAGGACATCACATTGCTGGATGGACGTACCGTGAATACAGACGTGGGTATATGTGGGGCTTTTCGTGATTACTTCCAGGATCTTTTCACCTGGGAGCCCGGTCTGAGCTGGGCTCAGTTCGATACCTATTTGGCTGACTTTCCCCGCCTCGAGGCGGCTGAAGCGGCTGGGTGCGAGGGGCCCATAACAGTGTCGGAAATCTGGGATGCGCTGAAATTGGTTGGCCGGTACAAAACTCCAGGATTGGATGGTCTTCCCTACGAACTGTACTTGAGGCAGTCGTCCATTTTTGTTCCTCTGCTGGCTCTTGTTTATAACAACTGGATGGAGCAGGAGTCTATACCTCGACGCTTCACCAGGGGTGTAATCAAGTTGCTTCGGAAGAGCAAGGGGGGTGGGGGTGGCATAGATAATTATCGGCCTTTAACGATGTTAAACACTGACTTAAAGATTTTTGCCAAGGTCTTGGCCCGCCGTTTGCAGGCTGTCCTCCCTAGTCTGATTGGCTCCGAGCAGACTTGTGCTGTGAAGGGCAGGACTATTCAGGACAACCTTCATTTGGTACGCCTGATCATCGAGAAAAGCGACACTGAAGCCGCGCTGATCAATTTGGATCAGTCCAAGGCATTCGATAGGGTTGACCATCGGTTTTTGGAGTCTGTCCTTTCCGCCGCCGGTTTCGGACCGTACTTTCGCTCCTGGATCCGACTGCTGTATGAGTCCCCCGGTGCGCTGGTGGAAGTGAATGGGGTAAGATCGAAGCCTTTCACATTATCTCGTTCCATTCGTCAAGGTTGTCCACTTTCGCCTTTGCTTTACGTTCTTGCGTTGGAGCCTTTTCTTCGCAAGTTAAAGGCGAATCCGGTCCTTCGCGGAATTTCCCTACCTGATGCTACCACCTCGGCCAGGTACTCCACCTATGCTGACGACGTTTCGGTTTTTGTGTCGAGCAAAGCCGAGATTGACGAAGTTAGCAAAGAAATCAGATGCTATGAGACGGTGACAGAGGCCAAGATCAATCGCGATAAGTCTGTCGGCTTGCGATTGGGTGCGTGGAAGGGAGTTTCTCTTCCCGGACCTTTCCTCTGGACGGACGGGCCGATCAAGATTCTCGGCGTCTTTTTCGGTCCTGATCTCCAGTTGGAAATGAATTGGTCGGAGGTTCGAGAGAAGGCCGAGGGCGCAGTTCGTCTGTGGACTCGGAGAAATCTTTCCTTAAAGGGGAGGGCGGAAGTATGTGCCTCGCACATCTACCCGATTCTCCTTTACCGACTTTCGGTACTTCCTCTCCCGTGTGCCATTCGTTGGGTCTAATACAGCTCTTGTTCTCCTTCCTTTGGGGAGAAGGCAAGGCTCATAAGGTGCGTCGCGAGATCTGTTACCTTCATCCTTCTGATGGCGGTCTGGGCATGCCTAGCGTTGAGATTCGTCAACACACGCTTCGCATTAGATTCCTGGATCGAATGTGTATGCTGGCGGATGAGAACGGCGCCCTCGTTGAAGAGGACGTCCATAAAAACTTTCCATCCTTGAGAAGTGTGCATTTGTCGGAGGAGGAGGCCGGCCGTACTCCACGTGGCGAGTGCTCCTTCTATAAAGAATGTCGTTTGGCTCTCCAGTTTTCCTTGCGGGCTACGGATGGCCTCTCCAACGCCCAAGCGTTGTCTCTTAAGGCATTATATCGGGTGTTAGTTAGTGGGGCCGTTCAAGATGAACTAATTGGCGAGCTCGGGCTTACGAAGCAGGAGGCTCGCTCCATATGGCCTTGGGCGCCTGGGTTGAAATGTCTCACTAACGATGAGGCATCACTCACCTGGCTGATGATCCGGAAGGCTCTCTGGGTTGGCAAGAAGCTTAATGAAGCGGACCTAACACCGAAATCAACCTGCGTGCGTTGTGGGCTGTCGGCGTAAACCGTCGATCATGCCTTCTTCCACTGCAGTGTTGTTGCTCCGTTGTGTAAGTTTCTTGAAGATCTCATGGTTCGTATGCAGCGTGGAAAGTTCGTTGTCCTTGAGGCTAGTTCTGTTTGTAGCAATGTCGTGCCTCCGTGATCTAGGGCTGAGCACTATGTGCTCTTTTGCTTACTAGGTGTTATGCGAGTCGTGATTTGGACGACGCGACAGAAGGAATTCTATGGTGATAAGTTTACCTCTTCCCAACTGATCTTGTTCTTTAAGCATCAGCTTAAAGTCAAGATCAGGACGGAAAGGAAGCGACTCACTCCATCTGAATTTGGCAAAAGGTGGGTGAGTCTTGCGTGTTTCTGTCAAGTGAAAGGTGCTGACCTGGAGTGGTTGTTTGATGCTGGTTAGGCATCAGGATATTGGGTGTGCTGGGCAAAACATGTACACCCGTTTCCTGTTAGGTTAGAGTAGGGATTGTTTGATTTTTCTGTTGTTGTTTCAATGTTAACTTAGCTAGGTTATGATTGCTCATTGGTCCCCTTTTCTTTTTGTCCCCATTTTTTCTTTTAGTTAAATCCCCACCCCTTCCCGCTTTAGGTGTTCAGCAATGTTAGTTCTTCGGTGGATGCGTGGCGTCTTTCGTTATTTTTCAAGTGTGCTTTTCGTTTTTGTTATGGTGTTTAAATGTGTGAGTGATTGTGTGAGTAATTGCTGAGCGGATAAATGTAGTTATTATATTCCTGAAGCCACGCATTATTTTTCGTCCGGGGAACTGACTTTGCTGTCACAATAATAGAGTAGTGGAGGGCTTTTATTACTAATACGATTTTATTTAGTTTCTTGTATATATCGTTTATTCATTGTATAAAATCATTGGGGATATTTTAATGTTGTTATTTTCTGCCCATGCCCTCCACTGAACATTGTAAATATGGGAGTTAAGTAGGACAACATAGAGCAGCTGAGGTATTATGGTGAACGTGGTAAGAATGGTAAGTAAAAATGTGGTATTATGGTATAAGGTTTATTATAAGTGTGTCAGTGTCGACGAAAGTGAATAGCTAAGTTAAAGTAGGACAGATGAAGACCAGCCACCCCCATCCCCATTTTAGGCCTTGTGCCACATTTTTTGTAAATTTACAAAAATACATACGAGTGCGCCGCGCATCCTTTTTTTTTACTTATTGAAAGTTGGATTATTTACGTATTTTTGTTACCCGGAGTTTAATTGTGAGTACCTGTTCTGTTACTTGTTTTTATTCTGTCTTCGTCGCGCGTGGCGCATTTGTGAACTTTTTTGTTAAAATTTTGTGTTTGTGAGGGGGGGGGGCAAGTCAATAATGGCTTTGTCTCTCCAACCGTCTACTTCTGCTGTGGGCATGCCGGCGGTAACTCCTTCACCGTCGGTATGGAAAAATGCCCCTCTTAAAAAAGATGCCAGCTACTACTTGCAAATGCAGGAAAAATATAAAGAATGTACCGAAGGAAATGAATTGGTAGCAATACCAGAAGTAGTTAATGTAATGGCAAAGAAGACAATCTCCCTGCTGACAGCAGATGAAAAAACACGAAAATTTATTGCTGTCAGTAGGGAGAACATGGAAGAAGCATTAAAGGTTCTTCACATTGTCCCTTGTGTGTTAGCAAGGAGGTACCGAGCGATGTCGGACATTCTATTGAGCTCGGAAGGAGAAGCAAAGGATCTGGCTGGAAGTGTTATGACAGTGTTATGACAGTACTATTTGGGTACAAGAAAGACCAAAGTCACCATACATGATGTGCCCGTAGAGGTGTCCTGTGATCACGTGGGTGCCTTTTTCGCAACTTTTGGAGCGGTGGAGGAGGTGGCACGTATGAGGAGCAAGGCGGAGATAGCCACGGAGGACATAAATGTTAGCATTGTGCTAGACCGAGAAAACTTCCGGAAGGTCCCAGACATCTTAATATACGGTGGAAGAAGATTGTTTGTGGTGGTGGAGGGGAGGAAGCCGCATTGCTGGGCGTGTGGCATGGCTGGTCACACGTTCAAGATGTGCCCAAAAAGGAACCCGGAAGTGACACCAGAAACACCGCCGGTGTCAAAAGCACCAGTCATCCAGGAGAAAAAGACGGACCCAAAAAGCGGTGAATGGACGGAGGTGGTCAGGAGGGGGAAGAAAGTTGCTTCCCCTCCTCCTCAACAGGAGAAATCACCATCCCCTGAAAAAAAGAAGCCACGAAAAGAGGCTAACCAACAGCAGCAACAACAAGAGAAGCAGGGGCAAAAACAGCAACAATTCGAAACGCAGAGACAACAACAACAACAACAACAACAGCTACAAGAGCGAAAGCAGCAACAGCAGGAGCAGCCGCAGAAACAACAAGAAATGGAGGTGGAAATGCCTCCTCCACGCTCCTCATCTTTGAAGAGAGGACGGGAGCAGGAGGAGGAGGTGTCCCAAAAGTAGGGGAAGAAAGATTCTTTCGAACGCGGAAGAGCGAAACGAGTCACGGTTGCCCCCAGGACCCAATCCGTCCCTACATCTCCAAATAGAACAGTTTTTGTCGAGGGGAGGAGTCTGTCTGCATCACCAGTAAGGTATATACATTCTCCTTCCCCAACACTCTCCACCCAATCAGAAACTTCCTCCCCTACAATTGATCATCCCTCCCCGAATCCAACACCAAATCCAGATAAATCCTCCCCGAAACGGGAGAAACAAAGAAAAAACATTTTTTCAACAAAAGATGTCTGCAAAATTGACAGACAGGAAATGGAGAGGGACATTTCTTCTCAGAAGAAGGCCCTCCTAAGGCCTTTATTCAAATTGAAAAACATAGACGGAAAGTCCATAGACGAGGACCCTGCCAATTTCCCAAGCGCCCCCGGGGTACTGACTAATCAGAAATACCGGGGGTTGTAGAACAAAAGCCTGGAAATTTGTGCAGGGGGCCGTTGAGGCTTTCCCAAAAATACAAATGGCCCAAACGGGCACCAAATATTTACAAAGACTTTCACATATTTGTGCTTGGAGGGTCCCCGTCATCCTCCACCCATCATTATACAGGGCGGTAAAACTAACGTTTCCCACGGACGTCGGCGGCATTGTCCAAGACGGACGAATTACGTCCGATATTGGTACTGGCAACCTTGGACAATCCGTCGGGGTCCCTTCTGCCATTGATTTTCGCTCCGTATGTGACCAGAAGTAATTTTCTGCTTTCTTTTTCAGATCTAAATAGATGTCAATTAAGTTAGCCAGTATGAACGTGAAGGGCCTTAGAGATCGGAGTAAGGCTGCCCGCCTGCTTCGGGACCTCTTGTACTTCGGCGTGGATGTCGCCGCGATCCAAGAGACTCACTTTGTTTGCAAGGTCGATGCCTGTGTGCTGTCTAACGACTTTGTCGTCTATTCAGCATATGGGAACCGACTGGCCAGAGGAGTTTCTTTGCTGGTCAAGCGTACCCTGGACGCGAAGGTGGATCTTGTCCATGTCGGTGCCGAGGGCCGGCTGATCGTGGCCGATATTACAGTGAAAAGCAATGCGTTTCGACTGGTTGCGGTTTATGCGCCCAACGACCAGGAGGAGCGCGTCTCGTTTTTTCGGCGGTTGGAGCCCTTCCTGGTGGATTCAACGCGACTCGTCTTAGTGGGAGACTGGAATGCCATCCTGGACCCCAAGTTGGATAGAGGGTGGGGAGCTAGAGGGAAGGCACGTGATCGTAGCTTGGTCGATCTGATCGAGGACTTCGGTCTAGTCGATAGATACCGGGCCGATCACAAGGGCGGGAGAATGTGAACGTGGGCTAATAGTTGGCCTTCTACCAAGGTGGCTAGCTACCTTGATAGAATGTTAGTTCGTGAAGCCGAGCTAGATTTCTTAGATTGTCCCACGTTCCACTGGTTAGGTTACTCGGACCACAAACTTGTTTGTGCCCGGGTAAATTTAGAAAATAGGGTTACAATGGCTGGTTACTGGAAGTTCAACGTGTCCTTACTGGACAGGCGGGACTTCCGGCGCCAGTTAATTAACTTAGTGCAGCGGGCGTTAACTGGGGGAGTCATCGGGAATAAGTGGTGGGAGAACCTTAAGGATAGTATTAGGTCTTCACCACCCGGTTCAGCAAACGGCTCAAACTAGTTAAGGCTGACAAGGTGAAGACACTTAGAGCTAATTATTCCCGGGCGGTGGCTGGTGGGGATCCCCTAGAGATAGCCATAGCTAAGGATGCCGTGGACCGGTCGAATAGCGATCGTTACATGGGCCAGGTAGTTAGACATAAGTTAAGCAAGATGTCTTCCGAAGCTGTGAACATGGGCGCAGAACTGCGCAAAGAAGAAATTTGCCGCGGAGGCGACCGGTACATTCGAGAGGTTCGCAACCCGGAGGGACACACTCTGCGGTCGACTGACGACATGTGCGAGGCGTTTCGGCGGCATTTCGAGATCCTGTTTACCAAGGAGCCTGGTCTCCGTGATGAGGAGTTTCGTAGCTATTTGGCTGACTTCCCCCGGCTTTTGCCGGCTGATGCAGCTAGCTGCGAGGGAGAGATTACGGAGGGCGAAGTCTACGCGGCGTTGAAGAAGGTCGGCAGAGGCAAATCGCCGGGTCTCGATGGTTTGCCCTATGAATTGTACTTGAGGCTGTCACACATCTTTGTCCCTATTTTAACGGTCGTGTTCAAGAACTGGTTCCGGCAGGGGTCCATCCCCAACCGGTTCACCAGGGGTGTGATCACGCTGTTGAGAAAAGGCAAGGATATCGGGAGGGAGCTAGAGGGTTACCGGCCCATAACTCTGCTAAGCACAGAGTTAAAGATTTTGGCCAAGATCTTGCAAAATCGTTTGCAATTAGTTGCCGAGTCTCTGTTGGGACCTGAGCAGACTTGTGCTGTGAAGGGCCGAACAATTCAGAGCAACCTGCATCTGATACGCACGATCATAGAGGGGATAAAAGACGACGACGAAGCCGCGCTGGTCCATTTAGATCAGTCCAAGGCATTTGATAGGGTTGACCATCGTTACCTGGCGGCTGTCCTGCAGGCAGCTGGATTCGAAACCAACTTCCGCCGCTGGATTAGCCTCCTGTATCAATCCCCGACGGCTGTGGTACTGATGAACGGAAAGTTGTCGGGCGTTCTGGCGCTGTCTAGGTCGGTTCGACAGGGTTGTCCACTGTCGCCCCTACTTTATGCTTTGGCGTTGGAGCCCCTCCTTCGCCGGCTAAGGGACAGGGCGTGCAGTCCGGCCCTACGTGGAATCGCTGTCCCTGGTGGTGCTCGAGCCAGGGTTTCCGCGTACACCGATGACGTCACTACTTTCGTGTCCTCCCGCAGGGACATCGAGTTGGTACAGAAGGCGCTTGAACGGTACGAACAGGTGACAGCGGCCAAGATTAACCGCAACAAGTCGTCCGGCTTGCGGTTAGGCGCCTGGAAGGGTCTTACCCTCCCGGGGCCCTTCGACTGGACAGACGGCCCGGTCTGCATTCTTGGAGTGTGGTTCGGGCCCGACCTACAGTTGGAGAAAAATTGGTCTAAAGTACTGGCAAAGGTAGGCGCGTCGGCCAAGATTTGGCGCCGAAGGAATTTGTCCTTAAAGGGTATGGCTGAGGCGTGTGCTACATACGTCTTTCCCATTATCCTTTACCAGTTGTCAGTACTTCCACTTTGTAAACGACATAGGAAGGCGATCGAGCGTGTGCTATTCTCCATTCTGTGGAGAGGACGCAAACACTATGTCGACAAACTTGTCTGTTACCAACGTCCGTGTCATGGGGGCCTGGGAATGCCATACCTGATGGGCCATAAGGTTGCGTCAAGGTTGGTTTTTCTCAGGCGAGCGATTTTAGAAGACTCATTGCTAAGGGGGATAGTGAGGGACATGTTCCCTAGGCTTACTATCACTCCCCCCATCTTGAGGCGGTGCCGTAAGCCTCGAGAGCGATCGAGTTTTCTCCTCGAATGTCTGGCGGCCCTGCGGGCCATTCCACGGTCCAGTGACCTTTCACGGCCTAGGAGAGTCTTCTATCGTGGGTTAGTGGAGGGCGTCGCAAAGGATCCATTACGTGATGTGCTGCGCTTGTCGGAGGATGAGTTTCACTCGTTCTGGTCTTGGGCGCCAGGTAGTGATTATCTCAGCAACTCTGAGTTTTCGCTCACCTGGCGATTAGCTCGGAATCGCTTGCCTCTCAATGACAAGGCCTTCCTATGGGGCCTGGCGGATTTGCCAGATTGTGAACGCTGCAACCTTGGCTTGGAAGAAACGGCTTCGCACGCCTTCTACCATTGTTCGCGGGTTCGCCCTCTATGGGACCGGGTCGGCGAGTTGACTGCTCGTATCGCGCCGCGAGAAATTGTGCTCATTGATCGTGCATTCGTCTGCGACAATGTGTCGCCCCCGTTCTCTGGGATGAAGCGTATGGTGTTTCTGTCGCTGCTAGCCACGGCTCGAATGGTGATTTGGACGACGCGAATGGAGGAAGTCTTGCGAGGTCAGCGTCTTTCACATCAGGATCTGATCTGCTATTTTGAGCTGATGCTCAAATTAAAGATTAGAACTGATTGGAAACGTTTGACTTCGATAGACTTCAGCAAAGGTGGGTATATGTAGCAAGTCTGGTTCGCTTGAACGGGGCTAGTCTTGATTTTCTCTTTTAGATCTGCTGGTGGCATCGGGGTGGATTCCTCTGGAACCCTCCCCTGGTTAAGGTAGCTCTCTTTTTGTGTACCTAGTTAAAGTGAATGAATGTGTTCCTCGCCTGTACCCGGATTTCTCTTTAGTTATGATCCAATTCGAGATTCCCAACCTCCCCAGTTTGTTTTGGTCTCCTTTTATCTCGGCTGGTTCAGCCTTTTATTGTCCCATTCCGCTAATTTTTTACCCCCCTCTCCACTCCCTTAGCGAGTGTGCTTCTTGATTTCGCCGTTTGGCGGAATACAGCGGCCACTCTTTTTTTCTGGGATGGACGGTTCTTACTAACATTGATTATTATTTTAGTTAAAAATTTGTTTTTATTTTCAGTTGATTTTTTTGGGTTCATCCCCGCTCCCATCATTTCATTTTTCATTAAATATTTTACATTATATTGTACAAATCATTGTATATATTATATTGTATATAAATACATTTTTATTGTCATGGGTTAATTTCCCCACTTTTTAGGTGTCCGTTGTAAGTTTCTGGCATTGTGGTGTACGAAGGATTGGGAGTAGATGGATGGGTTCTTTTGGTGACTGTGCAAATTGTAACGAGTGAATGGGTCGTGATAATGTTTAGCTAGGTATAGGATAGTTAAGTGAGAACCAACCTCCTCTCCCTCCCCTTTTAGGCCTTGTGCCATAATTTTGTATTATATTACAAAATAAATAGTGAGTGTGCTTCTTGATTTCGTCTTTGGGCGGAATACAGCGGCCACTCCTTTTTCCAGGATGGACGGCTCTTACTAACATTGATTATTATTTTAGTTAAAAAATTTGTTGTATTTTCAGTTGATTTTTGGGTTCATTCCCCTCCGATCATTTCATTTTTTCATTAAATATTTTATATTATATTGTACATATTATTGTATATATATTTTTATTGTCATGGGTTATTCTCCCCATTTTTCGGTGTCCCTTGTAAGTTTCTGGCATTATGGTGTACGAAGGATTGGGAGTAGATGGATGGGTTCTTTTGGTGACTGTGCAAATTGTAACGAGCGAATGGGTCGTGTTAGTGTTTAGCTAGGTATAGGATAGTTAAGCGAGAACCAACCTCTCCCCTCCCATTTTTGGCTTTGTGCCACAATTTCTTGTATTTTACAAGAAATAGAGTGTGCCGCGCACCCTGTATCTTATTTTTTGACTTAATGCAAGTTGGATATACGTATTTTTGTTACCCGGAGTTTTTTGTGAATTGTGAGTACCTTTTTTTTTTTTTTTTTTTACCTGTTTTCGTTCTGTCTTCGTCGCGCGTGGCGCTTTTGTGAACTTTTTGTCCAAATTTTGTATTTGTGAGCGGGGAGGGGGGCAAGTCAATAATGGCTTTGTCTCCCCAACCGTCTACTTCTGCTGTGGGCATGAAGGAATGGGAGTTGATGGATGGGTTCTTGTGGTGATTGTGCAAATTGTAATGAGTGAATGGGTCGTGATAGTGTTTAGCTAGGTATAAGATAGTTCAGTGAGTACCAACCTCTCTCCCTCCCCTTTTAGGCCTTGTGCCACAATTATGTATTTTTTACACAATAAATAGTGTGTGCCGAGCAGCCGATCGACAAGTCAGTCGTAGACTTCCGGTGACGACCCGGAAGTACCCATTGCTCATACTACGTCTTACGACGGTTGAGACGATTAACCCTTATTCTTGTATTGGATACTAATAACCTTTGTAAATACTATTTTCACGGAATACAACAATTAACCTATTCCTGTTGTTGAGTTATTTATTCTTACTCACGACATAACAGTAGGGAAAGTAAATTATCTATTATTTTTTCTGCCATTTTGGCCCCTTTGCCGAAAATCTGCTTCTAATAGTAAAATAAATAATGCATTAAAAATATGACATTATTTGATTAGATAAAATTTAAATTGCATTAATAAATAATATAAATTAAGGACATAGACTAAAGAAAAACATTCGATTTCTAGTAGTATTTTGAAAGAACTTTTTTGATTATTTTATAATTAAAATAATTTATAAAGTTTCAAAAATATTTTTAAAAATATTTCCAAGACTTGTATACATTAAGTTATTAAGTGAAAACTATATTTACTAGTCGAAAATTGAAAAGTTTAATACAAATATTTCGGCCATCGAATCTTTAAAATAAATTTTACCGTTTTTTGTGTGTACTTGAAGATATTTTTTTGTGTAGTAATTTCTATGTGTACAGTAAAAGGTCATGTATTTCACGGTTTCTTTGCTTTACAGAAAAATATTTGGACAATTTTGCCAATTCTGATCAACTTAGACACTTAGTCACCCCGCATCTGGTTGACATTACATGTCAAATCATACGAGAAATCATACGAAAATTTTCAGAAAGATCAACACTTTGTGATTAAAAAATTGCTTTAGTCTAAATATCATGCTACAATTAAGTAATGCTAATTTAAATCAAATTAATTTAAATTTGTTAGTTTTCCAAAAATAATGCGTCACAGATGTATATTTTCTATTTGCAAAATTTTTAAAACTGAGTATTAATTTTGTTTACAAATGCATCGATCGCTCCAAAATGGTCGAAAAATTTTAAATTTTTTTAAATCTAAAAATTGTAGATATCAATCTATATAATTTCGTTTGAAATACACCAGAGTATTTTGTTTAGTGGCAAAATTAATCAGGTAGCTTTCAATTAAAATCTAAAATAAAGATTCAAGTAAACATTTTTTTAATTCAATTTAATATTTAGTTATCGAAAATGAGTAGAGATACCTATTTTTAACCAAAATTAAAAACGTGTTAGGTAACATTAAACATAATTAAAATACTTCAGTCTTTTCTCTTACTAATAACAAACATTTTGATGGAAAAATACTTTGTTTTTATTATGTATATGGCCTTTTTCTACATGTTATGCTGATTTTTTTCAGCTAATTACTGAAGTTACATATAAACATATATAAAATCTAGTGCAGTATTGTGTTAATTTTAAGAGGAAAGACCAAATTGTATTTTAATTATAACTAAATTTTATAATAGTTTCTAACACGATAGAAATTTTATTTAAAAATCTTTTGCTTCATGTTAATGGTGTACCAGAGCTGACTATGAAAATTTTAACCCTTAAACCGAGAAAAAATTCATTAATTAGGAAATTCTTGCAAAAATGAATTGCCAGATTTTAATGAAACTTTCTCTACATATTCACAAGTAAATTAAATGTAAATTTGTTACCTACTTTAGTATATTAGCTAAGCTTGTCTGAGCATGTCTAAACATGATGTAGCATGTCTTCTTTTTCTATGTGCCTTGTTCTTTCAGGACGTAGGCGATCATGGCCTTCCACGTCTCCCTATCCCTGGTGGCTCTTAGCACGCTTTTTTCTGTAATGTCTCGCAGCCATCGTTCTGTCATCCACCTGCTCAGGCCCTTCAAATATGTTATCCGCTGCTTTCCTCTGCCTCTTTTCCCCTCTATCTGGCCTGTTAGTATCAGGTTCTCCAAGCCCTCCTTCCTCATTGCATGTACCAGAAACTTCAGTTGTCTATTCCTGATGCTCAGTATTAATTTGCTTTTCGTTTCTATTCTTTCCAACACCTCGTCATTGCTCACATGCTCGGTCCACGATATCCGCAGCATCCTTCTGTAGAACCGCATTTCAGCTGCTTTATTTTTCCCTTCATCTTTGTTGATATTGTCTGACATTCACAGCCATATTGAAGAACTGACACCAGATAGCAATCTACTATTCTCGTCTTTGTTTCTAGTGAAAGTTTCCTGTGTCTTAACACTTTACTCAGCTTCTGGAACGCGTCCTTCGCCATGCCAATTCGCCTTTGGATCACTGTGTCGCACTTTCCGTCTTCAGTTAGAACACTTCCCAGATATTCAAATTTTCGTACCTGCTTGATTTTAACATCCCCCACCTGTATTTGGCACTTTGGGCTGCTCTTTTTGCTGATGACCATGCATTCGGCTTTCTTGCAGTTTATTTGTAGTCTCTTCTTGTCACTCTTTAGCTATCTTCTGCAGGAGGTCCTGCTGTTTCCTTTCCGTGTTCCGTGTCTGCAAGCAACACTGCGTATCTTATGTTGTTCAGATTGTGACCTCCGATGACAAATCCTGGCATAACATCTATGGTCCTCAAAATATTCTCACTGTACAAGTTAAATAGATCCGGTGAAAACACATCCCTGTCTTACGCCGTTTTTTATCTTTGTATATCTGCTGAATTCGTTACTTGTCTGTATGCAAACAGTTTGTTGTCAGTAGAGATAGTTCGGTGCAGTTCGCACTCGTTTGCACCTGACTTCTTAGGCAATGCTATGAAAATAGATTTGCATAGGTCGTCTGGCATTATACCAATATTATAAATTTAATTTATTATTACTGTAATTTTCTTTATGTCGAATTCTTCCACTTCGGACTTTAATATTTCCGGTCCGTTCTCATCTTTGTTTAATATTGGTTGCTCTCTCTTGTTGTGGAAAAGATCTTCTATATGTTCTTTCCATCGCTGGAGTATTTCCACTTTCTCCAAAATGATTGTTCCATCCTTGGATTTTATGCATCCTGGTGAGGAGCAGGTTTTTTGTCTTGTCAGTTTTCTTGTCTCTTTATTCATGTCTGCTTTATTAGTCTTGTTCAGTCTCTCTACCTCTGCGCATTTTTCGTTGAACCATTCCTCTTTTGCCTGTCTGAATTTGTTCCTTATCTCCCTGTGTAGTTTTCTGTATTCTCTTCCATGTCTTGGTATCATTTTCCGTCTCTTTTGCATCATGTCAATAATCTCTTCAGTCATCCACTCGTTTTTTCTTTTCTGCGTCAGATTTCCTTTGGGACAACGTTGTTTGCTGATATCACCATCGCTTCCTTTAGTGAGTCCCATTTTGAATGTCCTTGTCCAGTTATTTCTTCGTATTTATTTTTCACGCTGTTAGTATATCCTTTCTGCAGGTTGAGGTTATTCACGAGCGTGTTGTATTTCAGTCTTGGTGCCGTACTAGGCTTCTTCATTTTCCGAAGTTTTACCCTTAGTTTGCAGATGACTGGGATGTGGTCGCTCCCGCAGTCGGTGCTTGGGTAGGTTTTGCATTGCACTACTGCGTTTCTTAATTTCCTGTTTATGGTTATGTAGTCTATTTGGTTTTTCGTGTCGCCTCCTGAGCTTCTCCATGTCCATAGACATCGTGGGTGTTCTTGAAACCAGGTATTAGTTATTACCTGGTCATTTGCTGTGCACAATTGGACCCATTTTTCTCCTCGTTCGTTCGTTCCGGACTCCTAATCCAAAGTTGCCGGTCGTGTCTCCTTCCCTCTATTTACCTACTTTGGTATTAATTTCGCTCACTAGTATTCTGATTCCTTGGCTTTTGCACTGAGCCTTGGCATTGTCCAATATGGAGAAGAATGTTTCTATTTCTTCCTCAGTGCTTAGCATTGTTGGTGCATAAGCTACTATGATAGATATGTAGAAGAGTCTTCCTCTCAGTTTAACCAAGAAGACTATCTGAAAACTGGCAGTATCCAAGAACGCATTTTCTCACTTCTTTGTCCAGAATTAAGCTGACTTCTTTTTTCGTAGCTTTTGCCTCCTACGTAAATTATCCTGTGGTCGTTGCTGCTGAGGTTTCAATTGTTAGGCCATCTGGTTTCGCATATGCCCAGGATATTGATCTTCTCCTGCTTGACATTTTCTAGTTGTCCACAGTTGTTGAGGGTCCTAACATTCCATGTCCATAAGGTAAGTCTTTCTTTGTCGAGCACAATCGCAGGGTAACGGTCCAGAGACACCTGTTGCTCATGTCGTTCCTTCCCGGGCGAGGGACTAATTTTGGAAAAAAATATCCCCTTTACGCCGTCGGTGCTAACAGTCGCCGGATGACACCTGTTGCCCATGTCAATCCTGACCGGACGAAGAGTTGCTTCCTTTAGAATTAACCCCCTTCACGCCGTTATGTTTCATATATTTATTGTAGAAAGCCATGATTGAGTGGCGGATAGTGGAGTGGTATTCCGTTTCCTTCTCCACTGTGATTTAGACACCACCTCTAGTTAACTGGCCGTTGGCTCCTTAAGAGTTCTTCCGCCCTTTGTAGGTTTAATTTTATCCTCCCGGGTTGCTAACATCCCCCCACCAAAAAAAAAAAAAAAAAAAAAAACGGGTGGAACAATAAATATAAGAATGTACTTAGTATAAGTTAAATTGACTAGTCTTGCAGAGGATGGCCCTTCCCTAGAGTAGTATCAAAGAACATGAGTGTCTGCAAAATTAATGATTACTATTGGTTACCAGTAGGCAAAAGCTTAAAATTTTCTTTTCATTTTCATCATTTTGCAAAGACAAATCTTTTGATTTGATTTGGCTACCTCCAGAGAACTGGAGAGTTGGAAGCTCGTGTTTTTTTTGGTGGGGGTAAGGAGTGAGAGAGACAAAACGATATGAAATATTTTATATTAAAAAACAAAAATTACATTTTAAATTAAATATAAACCTATTTTAGAAACTGTTAAGACAAAGAAAAATAAACAATCATTCTGAAAGAAAATATTAAAAAACAAACCATTGAACATGAATTAATCGAAGACATTTTTTTAGCGAGTCTAAACTACATAAGAACCTGTATCTGCAAAATTAAAGATTAACATTGGTTACCAGTAGGCAAAAGCTTGGAATTTTCTTTGCATTTTCGTCATTCCTCAAAGAAACATCTGTTGACTTGATTTGACTAACTCCATTCTAGGTTTGTGTTAATTGGCCTCACTCACCCGCTAAAAATAGACATTGAGAACTTAACAGCAACTACAGAGTAAATTTAAAATTTCGAGGTGATTTTCTAATAATTCTCTAACAATCGTCTTGTTAAAGCGTAAAAAATAACGTTCATTAAAATTCTTTTTAGAATATTCTCCTTGATTTATCAGATTACTTGTTTAATTGAAAACTTTTAACATAAAAACTATATAAACAAGTGTTTCACTTTGTTTTTTCTTCCGTATAGTTTACAAATAAAATGCTCGTAAGTCGCTTCTATCTACAATGAAGTCTGAGAAAATCGATGTTAAAACTCATTTTTGAATGTATAGTTCATTAATAAGCTTAGTAACAAAAAAGTTACTAAGAAGTTTGGGAAGTCGACAAATATTTCACTAACGAAGTACTCACATAAAAGCTTAAAAATGATGAGACCTTACTGCCAATCTAGTACTGCGCTTAAAATTTCTTATCGAATGCAATAAATAAATAAATAAATAATATAAAATAAGAAAATAAAAAATAAAAAAATGACCAAAGAAACATTGATTTTTAATACAAATGTGCACTGGTCTAATTTTATTATGATCAAAAACTAAGTAATTAAGCAATTAAAATATTAAGTAGTTACCTCCATTCATTTTTCTATACCTAAATTTAAATTGAAATTTTAAAAATAAATACGTTATCTTCAAGCTTTAAAATTAGCTTTAATTGCAAGCTAAGGTATTAAATTTAGTAATTTTGGTAAGCAAAATACCCTGGTTTATTTTAAACCGAAATTATATTGATCGGAATCAAATTTTTTTTAAATTTAAAAAAGTTTAAAATTTCAAACTTTCCGCCATTTTTCATCGATTGTAAACAGAAGCCAATTCTCGATTTTAAAAAATTCTTACAAAAATAAAATACACCTCGCTGACACATTATTTTCTTCAAATTACCCAAATTAAACTTACTTTAAGTTGACTTGAAACAAGAATCACTTGCTTACTGTTTGAAAAATGTTTCAAAAAGTATTTCTCAATTACGGTAGCCTTGTTATCACAGCTGTCAACACCTTAGCAGCAGCTGACAACTGATGATTTAGAGTATCCGGCCAAAAGTATGGAAGACGAATTTGGTATATATCTTATTCATACAAATCTTTATTTTTAACTATGTTAAAATTTAAAATTTAACACAGTTTTCAGCAATTAACCAATGTTTGATGAAATTTTAGTTAGTTTATTTTTGTATGCTTACGTTTGAATATGTTATACGACAAATAAAAATTAAAATAATATAAAACTTTCTTTTAAAAAAATTTACAATTTAATAACAGAATGAAAATAACGGCAGAAGTAACTCAATAATTTTTTATATGTTATGATCTTTATTAATTTTTATTTTTAATATCCATTTTTCATATTTTAGGTACTTCCACAAATTGTGAATTTCAAATATATTTTTTTTAATTAGAAAATTAGGAATTAAAATGTAAATGTTGCTTTAAATGTTTAAGGAATGACTTGCAAAAGAGGCGGTTAAATTTTATAAACGTCTTCAAGAGACTTGAATCAGAATCAAAGTGCGGTTTCTGTAGTTTTCTATGTAATTCAAAACACTTGTTAACACCTAAAATAAATACGAACCCTATGAAAACTTGTTATGACTCCTATGGAACATCGTAAATGGACATATTTATTTACACACCAAAAATTTTTTTTAACTATTTTAAAAATATACGAGGTAAACATTTTTATTAATTTTTTTATTTTCTGATTGGCAATATAATCATCAATACTTAACAAAAAAAGGGACAACAGTTCTTTAAAATATTTGAAATATTTTTAAAACTTTATGAATTATTAGAATATTATAATAAAAATGAAAACAATTATTTTAAAATTTTATAAGTAATCGAATTTGTTTTCTTAAGACTATAATGTCCTTATTATTATTATTATTTATTCCAGCAATTAAAAGCTTATCAAATTAAATTATATCACAGTTTTGTTTCATTTTTTATTTTACTCTTCAGAGTAGATTTTTAGATAGTGCCGAATAATTTGAAATAAAAAATAAATGGTTTATTTTCTCCGATGAGTTCTGCGTATAACTAATAAAAATAATTTGCAGAAATTAAATTTTATTAAAATTTCATGAATTTATGTCGAGGTGGAGTAACAGTTTTAAAAAAAAATTTCATCAATATTTTAAAAATAATAATTTCAAAAATAATTTCATTTATTTGTTAATGAGTACTGAAAGTTTCATTAAAATCTGACAATTATTTGATTTTTGCGATAATTTCCAAATTAATGTGTTTGTCACCGAAAAAGTGAGTTACGTAAAAATTACATAATCGATTGTAAAACAGTCGTAACATTTTCTGGGACGCTAACTCAAATCAAAATTTTCTGACAAAATTTCGAAAATGTTAAAAGGGATTAAAAATGTTTATAAAATAAATAAAAATTACTTTGATCTTTCCTCTTAATCATATTATAAACATTTTGATGGAAAAAGTTCGTTTTATTAAGTTTTGGATCTTTTTAATTCATACTATGCTGTTTTTTTTTATTTTTTTTATTTTTTTTTGTGATGTAATAGAGATACCTAAAAGGAAGCAACGTAGGTAATTATTATTTCTAGGATATCAAACAAACTGATAAATCCTGTTTAATAATTACGTGACAAGCAATGTTTAATATAGTATATATTACTATTATCTAAACTTATTTATAAATGGAACTTTGTCTGTGTGTGTGTGTGTGTGTGTCCGTTACCTATAGACTCCGAAACGGCTGAACCGATTTTCTTGAAAATTTACACAGTTGTACTATAGGTGTCTGCGAGTGTTCTTAGCTAGATTTTGTGTCGAGGTACCCCTGATAAATATAAAAAATCGATAATCGAAAAAAATTCGGGTTATAGAAGGAGTGGTCCGATTTTAATCAAATTTGATTAACTCATAGACAAAGATACAAGAAACGATATTCAGAAGTTTCAAGGTTGCAGTTCTTACAATAGTGCAGAAAATCGATAATCATATATATATATATATATATATATATATATATATATATATAAAGAACAGACGTCATATTATTTAAACCCGAGGAACCTTTCGGCCAACTCTTATCAGGGGTTCTCGTTGGCTTTAATTTTAAGGGAATTAAGGAAAAGGACAAGGCAAAATAAATTAAATTACTTAAGATGCTGGGAGATGATGGAACTCGTTTAAAAATAAATTTATTGAAAAAAAAAACACATAAAATGTAAGGGGGGTGTACACATATGTAATTCCACAAGAGTGTTTAAAAGTGAAAAAATGTTACACTCACAGACTCACCAGCAATTGTAAGGAGCGTAAAAACCGCTCTTTCTGTCCGAACAGGCTCGGCTGTTGAATTTTCAAGCAAATTGCTTCCAACATACGTAGATGATGTGTAGACCGAGCGCTGTGAAGACAGTAAACCAGCTGTCCTCATATGCAGGCACACACTTGATTGTCCAAAAGATGTCGGCCAATAGCGGAATCCAGAACAGATTGTGTTGTGCTTATAGGTTTGAGAGAGCCACTGGAACGTATATTCGCGGGGACATGCTGCGCAACCCGCGTCTCCAAGCCTCGTTCACTAAAGACCGCGGTGATTTTCAGCTGGGACGTGCACGTCGGACTTGCCTGAGTGCAAGAAGGACTTTATTTTTGGCTTAAGTTGACATTTTTTCCTTTGTTTATATTATTTGGTTGTTTTAATTTTTGTTTTTCGTTTCAGTCTTTTTCTTTTATTTTATTTTGTCTTTTACTGTTTATTTGGTCGGCTTCGGCCGCCATATTATATTCTTTTTCGTACAGTTGTTAATTTTATTTTAGTTACTTGCTTTAATTTTATTTTCCTTTTCAGTTTTTATTGTTACAATTTTAGTTTATTTTCCTTTTGAAAGTTGTTTAATATATAGTTTTTGTGTTTAAACAAGATTACTGAGATGGCCGACCAGAGTCGGACCATCGTTAAAAAACTCTTTTCTCCTAAGAAAGACCCCCCCCTGATAAAAAAGATGCTTCCCCGGATAAGGATAATAGTTCCAAAGGGGGTCCTTACAAGAATAAGAAAGAAGAAAAGAATAATGACAAGAACAAAAACCAAGACGAGAAAGAACAAGCAGTAAATAAGACGAACGAAACAACCGGTGTAGCGGCTGGGGAATCACCCTGTGTATGGAGTTCCCCTCCCAAATGCATCGTCAATGTGGCGGAATTCGTCGAAAGAGCTAAGCAGTTCGTACATCTGATCACTGATGGCGGGCTCTTAGTGGACCTTGAGGTGAAAGAACGCATTGCAAAAAGAACAGTGTCAGTCTTTGTGCTTGACAAGCTCACGCGAAAAATTTGTCGTAGCACAAAAGGCACAGTGATGAAATCACTGATTTCCTTGGGGGGTTATGCCTCAACAGATCGTGAAAAGTAGTGGATATTTCATGTGGGACGTTCTGTTGCCCACGCCCGAGGACTGTGAGGAGATGACTTCCCGTGATCTCATCACTAAGGACTTCATTCTCCGCACAGAATACCTAGGACGGCGAAGGACCCAGGTAACCGTTCATGAGATTCCTCACTATATTCTCGGTGAGCACTTAGGGGCATATTTGATGCAGTATGGCCCTATAGTAAGTGTGACTCCGGAATATGAGGTGGGTGAGTGGAGGTTCGAGTTGATGATCGATCGTGAGGCCTTCACCTCCATTCCCAACTGCTTGGAGATTGGCGGGAAAACCTTCCCCGTCATTGTGATGGGGAGAAAACCGACGTGTTGGAAGTGTGGCGTGATTGGTCACCTCGCCTCTTCCTGCCCAGAGAAGAAGGCCTCTGGAGTCCCGCCAAAAGCTAATCCCCCTCGAGCTGATTCCTCTCCTTTCGTAACGCCTGTAATGGGCCTACCTGCGGCTGGCACCGGTGGTATAAAAGCCCCGGTTGGGTCTCCTAAGGAGCCCACATTGCCTGTGCAAAAGAAGGCGGACGATGCACAGGAATGACAAGTCGTGGGTAGAGTGAAAGGGAAGCCCCAAGCAGCGGAGTCTCAGTCCCATATGGCCCCCAAGGACAAGGGCACTAACAGTCCCAAGGGTGAGGCCCCGGCTAGCTACGCCAGCAAAACACATGAAATGTTGTTAAAGTACGACCCAGGGTATGAAAAGTCCCTAAAAATCAAGGAATTGAACGAGAAACTAAAATCAACCAAGAAACCAGCAAACTCGACACCGTCTTCACCTAAAATCAGAGCCCCTCCCCCTATAACTAAATCATTACCACAAACCCCGACGAAATTAACTCCCCTAAAAAAATCCACGCCAAAAAAGAACATTGTCACGTCTCCTCGTCCATCAGCTTCAGCTCCTGTATCTCCCGCACAGAAAAAATCAAAAAGAAACCGCACACGCTCACTCACACCTACACCCCAAAATGTGTCCTCCTTAAATGAAGTTCCCATTCCCTCATTATCACAGCCCTCTCCTGCCCCATCTTCTGATATATCCCCTGATCCCTCTCCGGCTCTATCTCCTGCCAGGAGTTCCCACCAAAAAAGACAGAGGAGCCCTAGTATGGAGAGGAAAGAGAAGAAAAAAAAGGCAACAGCTGCCGTTTAATACAGGAAAGGACGTATGTAAAATAAACCCAAACCAGTCCGAAAGAGCCAAGCAATATGCAAATCGGATACAGGCGCTAAAATACCTGCTATCCTTTCAGAAGCTTGGCGACAAAGACATAGATAACCCGAGAAACTTCCCCTTTGCCCACAGGATCCTGTCGGTAATTCGGACTGGTCCGGGTTCCCGACAGGCCTGGGCAATGGTGGATGAAGCAATTAAAACTTACAAGGACATGGATCCTCCAATTATCATCACAGATAATGAACAGACAAAAAATTTGCGGCAATTTTTCTCGGGGAGGCTCCCAGTTTTCGTTCACCCCTCCCTTTATAGAGCATTAAAGTTAACATTCCCCTGGGATATCGGCGGCCTCACCCAAAAGGGCCGTATTGACACCGAAATGGGTGGAGGACACCCGACTGTTGTCTCCTAAGGCATTATATCGTGTGTTAGTACGGGGGGCCGCCAAAGATGATTTGAAGGAAAGGTTAGGTTTGACGAATGAGGAGTTTCGCTCTCTCTGGCCTTGGGCGCCCGGGTGGAGGTGTCTCAATAACGACGAGGCATCGCTTACCTGTCTGATGTTGCGGAAGGCTATAGATATAGATAGATAGATAGATAGATAAATGAACAACCTGAGATAGATAGATAGATAAATGAACAACCTGAGATAGATAGATAGATAAATGAACAACCTGAGATAGATAGATAGATAAATAGAACAACCTGAGATAGATAGATAGATAAATGAACAACCTGAGATAGATAGATAGATAGATAGATAAATGAACAATAACCTGAGATAGATAGATAGATAGATAAATGAACAACCTGAGATAGATAGATAGATAGATAGATAAATGAACAACCTGAGATAGATAGATAGATAGATAGATAGATAAATGAACAACCTGAGATAGATAGATAGATAGATAGATAAATGAACAACCTGAGATAGATAGATAGATAGATAGATAAATGAACAACCTGAGATAGATAGATAGATAGATAGATAAATGAACAACCTGAGATAGATAGATAGATAGATAGATAAATGAACAACCTGAGATAGATAGATAGATAGATAGATAAATGAACAACCTGAGATAGATAGATAGATAGATAGATAGATAAATGAACAAGCTGAGATAGATAGATAGATAGATAGATAAATGAACAACCTGAGATAGATAGATAGATAGATAGATAGATAAATGAACAACCTGAGATAGATAGATAGATAGATAAATGAACAACCCTGAGATAGATAGATAGATAGATAGATAAATGAACAACCTGAGATAGATAGATAGATAGATAGATAGATAAATGAACAACCTGAGATAGATAGATAGATAGATAGATAGATAGATAAATGAACAACCTGAGATAGATAGATAGATAGATAGATAGATAAATGAACAACCTGAGATAGATAGATAGATAGATAGATAGATAAATGAACAACCTGAGATAGATAGATAGATAAATGAACAACCTGAGATAGATAGATAGATAGATAGATAGATAAATGAACAACCTGAGATAGATAGATAGATAGATAGATAGATAGACAACCTGAGATAGATAGATAGATAGATAGATAAATGAACAACCTGAGATAGATAGATAGATAGATAGATAGATAAATGAACAACCTGAGATAGATAGATAGATAGATAGATAGATAAATGAACAACCTAGATAGATAGATAGATAGATAGATAGATAGATAAATGAACAACCTGAGATAGATAGATAGATAGATAGATAGATAAATGAACAACCTGAGATAGATAGATAGATAGATAGATAGATAAATGAACAACCTGAGATAGATAGATAGATAGATAGATAGATAGATAGATAAATGAACAACCTGAGATAGATAGATAGATAGATAGATAGATAGATAGATAGATAAATGAACAACCTGAGATAGATAGATAGATAGATAGATAGATAGATAGATAGATAAATGAACAACCTGAGATAGATAGATAGATAGATAGATAAATGAACAACCTGAGATAGATAGATAGATAGATAGATAGATAAATGAACAACCTGAGATAGATAGATAGATAGATAGATAGATAGATAGATAGATAAATGAACAACCTGAGATAGATAGATAGATAGATAGATAGATAGATAGATAAATGAACAACCTGAGATAGATAGATAGATAGATAGATAGATAAATGAACAACCTGAGATAGATAGATAGATAGATAGATAGATAGATAAATGAACAACCTGAGATAGATAGATAGATAGATAGATAGATAGATAGATAAATGAACAACCTGAGATAGATAGATAGAAGATAAATGAACAACCTGAGATAGATAGATAGATAGATAGATAGATAAATGAACAACCTGAGATAGATAGATAGATAGATAGATAGATAAATGAACAACCTGAGATAGATAGATAGATAGATAGATAGATAGATAAATGAACAACCTGAGATAGATAGATAGATAGATAAATGAACAACCTGAGATAGATAGATAGATAGATAGATAGATAGATAGATAAATGAACAACCTGAGATAGATAGATAGATAGATAGATAGATAGATAAATGAACAACATAAGATAGATAGATAGATAGATAGATAGATAAATGAACAACCTGAGATAGATAGATAGATAGATAGATAGATAGATAAATGAACAACCTGAGATAGATAGATAGATAGATAGATAGATAGATAAATGAACAACCTGAGATAGATAGATAGATAGATAGATAGATAGATAAATGAACAACTGAGATAGATAGATAGATAGATAGATAGATGAACAACCTGAGATAGATAGATAGATAGATAGATAAATGAACAGCCTGAGATAGATAGATAGATAGATAGATAGATAAATGAACAACCTGAGATAGATAGATAGATAGATAGATAAATGAACAACCTGAGATAGATAGATAGATAGATAGATAGATAAATGAACAATGAGATAGATAGATAGATAGATAGATAGATAAATGAACAGAGATAGATAGATAGATAGATAGATAGATAAATGAACAACCTGAGATAGATAGATAGATAGATAGATAGATAGACAACCTGAGATAGATAGATAGATAGATAGATAGATAGATAAATGAACAACCTGAGATAGATAGATAGATAGATAAATGAACAACCTGAGATAGATAGATAGATAGATAGATAAATGAACAACCTGAGATAGATAGATAGATAGATAGATAAATGAACAACCTGAGATAGATAGATAGATAGATAGATAAATGAACAACCTGAGATAGATAGATAGATAGATAGATAGATAAATGAACAACCTGAGATAGATAGATAGATAGATAGATAAATAGACAACCTGAGATAGATAGATAGATAGATAGATAAATAGACAACCTGAGATAGATAGATAGATAGATAGATAAATGAACAACCTGAGATAGATAGATAGATAGATAGATAAATGAACAACCTGAGATAGATAGATAGATAGATAGATAAATGAACAACCTGAGATAGATAGATAGATAGATAGATAAATGAACAACCTGAGATAGATAGATAGATAGATAGATAAATGAACAACCTGAGATAGATAGATAGATAGATAGATAAATGAACAACCTGAGATAGATAGATAGATAGATAAATGAACAACCTGAGATAGATAGATAGATAGATAGATAAATGAACAACCTGAGATAGATAGATAGATAGATAGATAGATAGATAAATGAACAACCTGAGATAGATAGATAGATAGATAAATGTTCAACCCTGAGATAGATAGATAGATAGATAGATAAATGAACAACCTGAGATAGATAGATAGATAGATAGATAAATGAACAACCTGAGATAGATAGATAGATAGATAGATAAATGAACAACCTGAGATAGATAGATAGATAGATAGATAGATAGATGAACAACCTGAGATAGATAGATAGATAGATAGATAGATAAATGAACAACCTGAGATAGATAGATAGATAGATAGATAAATGAACAACCTGAGATAGATAGATAGATAGATAAATGAACAACCTGAGATAGATAGATAGATAGATAAATGAACAACCTGAGATAGATAGATAGATAGATAGATAGATAAATGAACAACCTGAGATAGATAGATAGATAGATAGATAGATAAATGAACAACCTGAGATAGATAGATAGATAGATAGATAGATAAATGAACAACCTGAGATAGATAGATAGATAGATAGATAGATAAATGAACAACTGAGATAGATAGATAGATAGATAGATAAATGAACAACCTGAGATAGATAGATAGATAGATAGATAGATAGATAAATGAACAACCTGAGATAGATAGATAGATAGATAGATAGATAAATGAACAACCTGAGATAGATAGATAGATAGATAGATAGATAAATGAACAACCTGAGATAGATAGATAGATAGATAGATAGATAGATAGATAAATGAACAACCTGAGATAGATAGATAGATAGATAGATAGATAAATGAACAACCTGAGATAGATAGATAGATAGATAGATAGATAGATAGATAAATAGACAACCTGAGATAGAGAGATAGATAGATAGATAGATAGATAAATGAACAACCTGAGATAGAGAGATAGATAGATAGATAGATAGATAGATAGATAGATAGATAAATGAACAACCTGAGATAGAGAGATAGATAGATAGATAAATGAACAACCTGAGATAGATAGATAGATAGATAAATGAACAACCTGAGATAGATAGATAGATAGATTTGATAGATAGACAACCTGGGATAGATAGATAGATTTGATAGATGAACAACCTGGGATAGATAGATAGATTTGATAGATGAACAACCTGAGATAGATAGATAGATTTGATAGATGAACAACCTGAGATAGATAGATAGATTTGATAGATGAACAATATATAGATAGATAGATAGATTTGATAGATGAACAACCTGAGATAGATAGATTTGATAGATGAACAACCTGAGATAGATAGATAGATTTGATAGATGAACAACCTGAGATAGATAGATAGATTGATAGATGAACAACCTGAGATAGATAGATAGATTTGATAGATGAACAACCTGAGATAGATAGATAGATTTGATAGATGAACAACCTGAGATAGATAGATAGATTTGATAGATGAACAACCTGAGATAGATAGATAGATTTGATAGATGAACAACCTGAGATAGATAGATAGATTTGATAGATAGACAACCTGAGATAGATAGATAGATTTGATAGATGAACAACCTGAGATAGATAGATAGATTTGATAGATGAACAACCTGAGATAGATAGATAGATGATAGATGAACAACCTGAGATAGATAGATAGGGTGATAGATGAACAACCTGAGATAGATAGATAGATTTGATAGATGAACAACCTGAGATAGATAGATAGATTTGATAGATGAACAACCTGAGATAGATAGATAGATTTGATAGATGAACAACCTGAGATAGATAGATAGATTTGATAGATGAACAACCTGAGATAGATAGATAGATTTGATAGATGAACAACCTGAGATAGATAGATAGATTTGATAGATGAACAACCTGAGATAGATAGATAGATTTGATAGATGAACAACCTGAGATAGATAGATAGATTTGATAGATGAACAACCTGAGATAGATAGATAGATTTGATAGATGAACAACCTGAGATAGATAGATAGATTTGATAGATGAACAACCTGAGATAGATAGATAGATTTGATAGATGAACAACCTGAGATAGATAGATAGATAATTTTATAAGCGCCGCTCAGATGTGACACAAGGCCGAAAGTATGTGGGTACTCCGTGAGGATAACACTCACTACTCATTTGTAATAGTTTCTAGTGAGACAAGCTTGCTAACCATTACACCTCATCGGGGTGCACACTGGCAACTCTATAGTAAATTTAATATTTCGAGGTATTTTTCTGATATTCCTCCAACAATCGTCTTTGTCACTAAAACGTATGAAATAAGATTCATTAAAATATTACTCAGAATATTCCCCTTGATTTTTCAGATAACTCGGTAACTGAATATTTTTAATATAAATACTATATATTTTTAATATAAATACTACATAAACAAGTGTTTCGCTTAGTATTCGTTCAGTATGTAAAATGATCGTTAGTCGTTACTAACAGCTTAGAAGGCACAGAAAAGCGATGGTAAAGCTTTATTTTAAATGCAAATTTCTTTATCAAGCCTGGTAAAAAAAAAGGTTACGCAGTCTACAAATACTTCAATAATCTAGTACTTACGTAAAACGTTTTACACAAAGGTTTTTAATGATGTTAAATATGTTGAAAGTCAGGCAAAATAATTTTAGTAAGAAAACACGAAGAAAAGACAAAAAAGAAATAATAAAAGAGAAATAATGATTGTTACAATAAAAAACAAATAAAAAATTACGAACCCTTGGTTGTTTTCAGAGTCAAATTCAGTCTGTAACTTTACAAAATCATTTACTGCAAAAATTCATTGCACGCTAGTCTATACAATCATCCTGCAGCTGTTTCCTGGAAGAGCTTTTGTGTGAACAAAGTGAAAATATTCATGTTTCATCATGTTTTTTTTTCTGCCAATCAGAAATTTAAAACGTATCTTAGCTTGTTGTTTTTGACGTGTGTGCGTTGTGGTGCAGTAGATATCGGCTTGGAAAAAGAAATCGGTGAGCCGAGTTCGTATTCCAGTCGAACACTCTGCATTCACTTACGCACTGGTCCCCTTCTTTCCAGTTATGGGTTAAAAAACAGGGCAGGACTTGTGACCCTGCCCTTAAACAAATCCCAATGAAACTTTCTCCATCGGGGGAAAAAGCCGGCTCAACCCCTGGGTGCATGCGGCTTGGATTGGATATGGATATAAAATTATGTTTATTATAAAACTAGCGGGTCTCCTGCCGTTAAAAATGGCGGCAGAATATTTTTACATCGATATACCGTCTAAAACCATTCCAAATGCATCAACAAGGAATCAAATGACCAATATAATCAGTCAGTTAAGTGCCATACGTGAAACACGCTTGGGCGATCATGTCTTGAAAGAGACATGACTGACTGGGCAGAAGATTATCCCGCAGTAGGTTGCTATTGCTTTCTGCGGTAGACTGGTTGCCAACCAAGGCTATAGAACCCAATCTGTCCTGTTATTTAACCCAGAACTGGAAGGAAGAGACAGATTAATACCTTTCCCAAGGGTATTTGTGCGTAAGTGAATACAATGGATTCAGATGGAATTCGAAATCAGCTCCCCGATTTCTCGTTCCGAGTCGATATCCACTGGACCACTACGCACATCCTGTAAACGTGCATAAATCAACCCAATTTCTCTTAATCATTAATTCTAGCAATAAGAGAGTTTTCGACAATTACAACATTAAATAAATTAATTAATACAGTGGATGAAATATCATCTTTACCTTTTACAAGTTCATCTACTGCAGAAACTAGTTGCACGAGAGTACAAATATAATACGTATATATAAACATATTGTTGACATTTTTTATGGAAAAGTTTCTATTGTGTGAACAAACAACGAGAAGACATTCAAGCTGTGATGCCTTTATGCTTTGAATTTTTTTTTTCAAATAAGAAAAAAGCAATTTAAACACTGATTTTGAATACTGTGTTAAAAACAAAGTAGGCAGGAAAAAACAGAAACTACGTAAACGTAAAGTTATATTGTTTAACACAGCTTTCAGCCTTAATTTCCAAATAAATATTGGAAAATTATTCCTAAATTTAATTCAAAAACATTTCTAACACAATGTAAATAGCATTTTAGTTAGGTACGGTCATGGTCAACAAAGACAAAAAATAAATTAAAACATGAGAAAAAATTTATGAAAAAATAATTTTAGCTTTTGTTTTCCTTTTATGCCCATATCTATTTATCACTCACTCTTTCTCTTTCTCTCTCTCTATACCCTCTTGCTTTCTATTCTCGCTCTCTCTCTACTCTTGCTTTCTATTCTCACTCTAACCTCTTGCACTCTATCCTCTCTCTCTCTACCATCTTACTCTCTGTCCTCTCTCACTATCCTCTTGCTCTCTCTTTACTTCACTCTGAAGTAATACGAAGATAAACCACGAATAATAAGAGGAAGAAAAAAGACTGAACATGTCGTGAATATTTCTTTGCATATGTCGATTCAACATTTACATTTGGGGAATAGCTATTTCTACAGGTTCTTAGAAACTGTTATTTAAACCCCTGCCGGACGTAAAAAAAAAAAGACAAACATATTTTTAGAATGTCATGGAGCATTTTCTTATTTTACAACTGCCAACCACGCCCCATTTTAGTACTTACGCTGAACATATCTAGAGCATGTCTAAACTTGCCAGAGCTTGTCTAAGCTTGTCTTAATTGGCCTCACCCAACCTCGAAAAGTAAACATTAAGGCAATAAGAGACCCAACTTTATAGTAAATTTAACATTTCGAGGTAATTTTCTGATATTCCTCCAACAATCGTCTTCGTCACTAAAACGTAAGAAATAAGATTCATTAAAATATTACTCGGAATATTCTCCTTGATTTTTTTTTTTCAGATACTCGGAAATTGAAAACTTTTAAATACTATATAAATGTGTGTTTCGCTTCGTATTCGTTCAGTATATTTTACAAGTAAAATGCTCGTTAATCGTTATTAACCACTAAGAAGGCACAGAAAAGCGATGTTAAAACTTAATTTTAAATGCAAAGTTCCTTATCAAGCCTAGTAAAAAAGTTACTAAGAAGTTTACGCAGTCTACAAATACTTCAATAATCCAGTACTTACGTAAAACTTTTTGCATAAATGTTTTCAATATCCATTACTGATGTTAACTATGTTGAAAGCCAGGCAAAATATTTTTAGTGGAAAAGTACGATGAAAAGACAAAAAAAAAAATGGAAATGATGATAGTTGCAAAAAAAGTATTAGAAACCCTTGGTGGTTTTCAGAGTCAAGTTTAGTTTTTAACTTTCACAAAATCATCTGCTACAAAAGTTAATTGCACGCTAGTTTATATAAACCTCCCGTTGCTATTTCTTTGAAAAGTTTCTTTTGGGTGAACAAAGAGAAAACATTCTGTGATTTTGTCATGTCTTTCTTTTTTTTTTCAAACAGAAATTACATTGATTGGAATCTAAAATGTTTCAATTTTTATTTTAATCTTTCAGTTTTTTGGCCATTTGTAAACAAAATTTAATTTTCAGCTTTAAAAATCTTGTAAAAATTAAATATACACCTATGACACTTTATTTTTTAAAAACTTAACAAATTTTATAATAAAGTAATCTGATTTACACAAGTATGACTTATTTATAGCGTGAAATTTAGAATAAAACTATTTCTTAATCATAGAGTTCAGCTTTTTCATCTGTCCGCCGTTTATCAAACGTGTTTATAGGTTGTCACATTAGAGATAGGAAAAATGTAGAGCGATCACAAGTGACAAAATTTTGCCATTTATTTTCGGGTTAGGGAAGAAACTCTGACCTTCTAATTTGAACATAGAAATTACAATACAAAAGTTTTTTAAATACTCAAAAAATGTTTAAAATATAAATATAAAAAAAGAGATGGACTGATGTATAGCATGCTCGCCTGTGTATGCTAGTGCGTAAGCTGCTTTTAAAGAGTCTTATTTTCAAAAAGAGGTTATCTTAGCCTAACATTTCGTCGGCCTTTTACGAAGGCATCCAAAATGTGTTCCTCTTGTCCCTGCAGTCATGGGACGGAAATTGCAAATGCTTAATGTTTGAAGTGTCTTTGGAAAATGGTTCAATGTCTCGCCGGATTCCTGTCGCAGAGGAGCTAGTACATATCGAGCAAATAATTAATTCTTTTTGTTTTTATGTAGGTTGTTTGTAACATTACCGCTGCTTCTTCATAGGTTTTCTGCTGCTATTATGTCACACTTACTATGTTACAAATACGTTTTAAAGAAACAGATAAGAAAAAAAATAAATTACATGTATGATGTTTGTCCCCGACCAAAGATATTGTGGCCACCGATTTTCTAATCATAGAGTTGAACTTTTTGATCTGTCCGCCGTATATCAAACGTGTTGATAGGTTGTCACATTAAAGATAGGAAAAATGTAGAGCGAGCACAAGTGACAAAATTTTGCCATTTTTTTTCGGGTTAGGGAAGAAACGCTGACCTTTTAATTTGAACATAGAAATTACAGTACAAATTTTTTTTTAAATACTCAAAAAACGTTTAAATTTATTTTAAAAATATGAAAACTGAATGATTTGTATTAAACTTTTCAATAGGTAATATGATCTTCAATTATTAACTTAAAAATCTAACCACAACAAATCTTTGAAGTATTTTTAAAATATTTCTGAATCTTTATAAATTGTTATAATAAAAAATTAAAACAATTCTTTTAAAATTTAATTATTGATCAAACAAAAAATTCTTCTTCAGACTGTAACGTCCTTCATATATATGGTATTTATTAATGCCATTAAACGTTTAACAAATTAAATAATATCAGAGTTTAATTGCATTTTTTATTTTACTCTTCGGAGCAGATTTTCTGAAACAAAAACCAAATTTTAAAGAAATAGATTATTTATATTCCCTAATGAGTCTTGCATTTAACTAATAAAACCATTTATCGCAACAAAGTTCAATTTATTAAAATTTCATGAATTTATGTGGAGGTGGGGTAACAGATGTAAAAAATTTTTTTACCAAGATTTAAAAATAAATTCAAAATAAATTTCTTTCATTTGTAAATGAGTACTGAAAGTTTTATTAAAATCAGGCAATTACATCATTTTTTGCGAGAATTTCCAAAATTAATGTGTTTGTCACCGGAAAAAAGTGAGTTATGTAATATTGTTTTCCATTGTAAATTCTCGTAACGATTTGGTTACCCGCTAACTCAAATCAAAACAAGATTTCTGTCAAAATTTCGAACCTGTCAGAAGGGACTAAATTTTTTTTAAAAATAATTAGAAATTACTTTGATCTTTCCTCTTAATAATAGTATAAAGATTTTGATATAAAAAGTTCGTTTATAGTAAGTTTGGGATCTTTTGTCTTCATACTATGCTTTTTTAGTGATTTAGTGGAGGTGCTGTTAAGTTTAACGACTAGTTCGCCGTAAGGTTAAATATGTGAAGGGCTATTCTTGTGTAGCCGTATAGCGACGAAAATATGATTGTTATTATGTTTTAATGTTACATTTTACGGACTATATATAAACAAATTTTGTTAAAACTAACTAAATCAAGTTTGACAGTAAGAGATTTGGATATTAAAAAAACATTTTCTATGCTATATCCGATCGGGAAAAAAATGCCCATTTGCGATAAAAGCTTATTAGCGTCATTGTTTACTAAAGAAAAATGGATAAATATTTTTATTTTTTAAATTGGTAATTTAAGATTTTAGACGCAAGTAGAAAAGATACAAAAAGTTTGTTGTTTGTCAGAGCAAGGACGGTCTAGAGATTTATTTTGGAAAGTGTTTACGTCGGTTGTTGTTGGTTGTTTTTTGTTTTTATGGCATACCAACCTCGGCGGGTCATTTATTGCCAACTAAATTTTATTTATTTATTGCTGGTAATACCCTTTTCTTTCAACAATTTGTTGTTTTTTATATAAGTTTTTGTGTCTAGTAATACTTTTTTTCTTTTCGAGTATCAAGATTCATTGGGATTTTGTTTTTAAGGGCAGGGTCCCCAAGTCCTACTCTGTTTTTAGCCCATAACTGGAGGGAAGGGACGGATTAATACCTTTCTCCTGAGGCAAATCGGGCTTGTGGGTTACTTTCTACCTTAATTTGGGGTCTATTTCTCTCGGAGCCGTTTTCATTGGCTCTTTCCTCTCGTTTTTTCTTGTTTTCCTCATTGCTTTCTATTTCCTATCTGTCCATCTTTTTCTTTCTTTTTTTTTTTTAATTTCTCTTTTTGCTTTCTCATCTTTCCTACCCTCTTTTTCATATCCTCTTACCTCGTACGAAATGCTTTTACAAAAATAAAAGGAAGTGATTTTTCTTAAATTTTCTTTTAAAATATATATATGTGTGTGTGTGTGTGTATATATATATATATATATATATATATACCCAAACAACTCCAACTTGCTATGCACCAACTTACTGACCAATTAAGTGACCGTACAACTGCTCTTTACAACAACTACTACCACTACTCCGTTCTCCGTATAGGCAGGATTATATGTAAACATCAGGCGAGTACATTCTTATGTGTAAAAAGAGGATGATCCCCAACACTTACCAAAATAATTTTTCTTTAAATAAATAATAACTGGAACAAATGTTATAGGAAATATTGGATATAAAAAAATTAAGGATAAATTAAAAATTTTAAGGTAGATCTCAAAAAATTCCATTTCTATTTTTACAAGTATATACATATACACACACACACACACACACACACATATAGAACATACTATTTACATCGAGCCCTCTACTTTGATCAATTTTAATATTAATGAAATTAATATCAATAGGATTGGGTTTCTGGGATTTACCTATTTGCTCATCATTTTGGTTTTAAATTTAGTATATATATATATATATATATATAAGGACATTGATTGAAAATTCAATTAAATATTCCTTTTAGTTTCGACCATTTATTATTTTTCTTAAAGCATTGTGGAATATTTTTTTTAGATAAGTGTATATCTAGATATTTGGATTGTTTCTTCTTTAGCTTCCTTCACGATGACATATTTTATCTACCAAAGAAATACCCAAAGACAATCATAGTAATGGCACCCACTACCTCCGCTGCTACAGTAATCTTCTCAGGATCAGTGTATTTTGTTTGATCAACCATTTTAATTTCTTTTAAGTAACTGTCCACGAAATTTTGGCAGTTATTATTGACTAAATTATATTCGTCCATATTTTTGAATATCTTCAAACCTATGTCAGTCAATTCCATTCCAGTTGCCTCTACATTTCCACATTTGTTTAATTGTGATTTATTTTTTTTATTTTTTCAGTTGTTGCATAGAGGTAGACTTTCCCATCTATCGTTCGAATCTCGATTGTAAAATAACTTTCTTTGCATTGCAAAACAATAGATTCGTGATTGAAAAAACCAGCTTTCCATCGATAAATGGTGTATAAAGCTTTTTCTTTGAGATCTGGGATTTTACCTTCTTCTAGAAATTTTTTCAGGTTTTCTTTGAAATATTTCATGCAATATGTTTTAGGCGCCGAAAGACTTACGATGTTCCCCATCTGAGATTGTGGCACTAAAAAATAAAACAACAGATATTAAATTCCCAAAAATAAAATGTCAAATTTAAAGGCAACTATGTGGCCTATTAAGTCACATTTTGAATAAAAATTACGAAAGAACAAAAATTAACACTGACGTCTATCTTTCCCAAAATGTGCTACTCGCTAGAAATTATAGACGGAAGTAGAGTCATGATTTTTTAAATCATGGTAAATAGTAAATAGATAAAGGATTGTACGATGTCATTATGTAACATCTATTTCCCTGGGAAATCTTTTTTACGATCATTGCGAATTCGGTGCCTACAGTATTAACTTACAAAGCGACTTAATATTGTGCTTTCTCTAATTCATTGCAGATACCAAATCAGTAAAAGTTCAAAAATGAAAATCACTTGAAAGGAATTTAACAGATGACAGAATGTGCACCACTGAAATCCGACGGTGTCTTGGGATAGCCAAAGACATTTTTCAAATGTTAATCAGAATTCTAAGAAGTAGAAAAAAGAACCGAAGAAAAGAGTACTACACTGTTATGTGATATATGTCCTGTTGTATAGCAGTAAGTACTTGACAAGCTCCTCAAAAATGAAAAAGAGACTTGAAACATCTGAAATTCGGTTCTACAGAAAGATGCTGAGGATACGATGGACTGAACATTTGAGAATAAATAAGCTTTAGGTGAAATGGAAACAAAAAGAAAGCTTATAGTGAACATCAATGAAGAAAGAGGGGTTGGAAAATCTGATACACATGGGACAGATTGAGGGGAACACGGACAGAGAAAAATAACACATAAAATCATGAGTAACTGGATGGAGAAACGATGTTTATGAGAAATAACAGAAAGTCAAAATTTATTAAGAGCTACAAAGGACAGGAAGTCGTGGATACCCTACGTCCTGAACGGACAAGACAAGAAGTTATTGCATATTAGAGTCACATTAACTTCCATAGCTCTGAACCGTTTTGCCAAGTGAGATTTTACATGCAAACTTACAAAATCAATAAATATATTATATTGTCATATGATTCAAGAAATTTAGATTACAATTCATGAATATTGAAATCTGTCAGAAATACATTTCCAATTTAGAAAGAAAAAAATAGCACGCTGAATTTTAAACGTTCAATTTAATAACTTACCTGAGGAAGATATTTGAGCTGCTTTAGGAGACATCTGAAAAAGAAAGACAATAATAATAATGTTTATTTTCAATTTAGCCCAAGAACAACTAATTAGATGAAAATATTTATTACGCCAACCAGAATGTCGTAACCCATTGAGGAAGCGGAAAGGAAACAACAAAATATTATGGAGTAACATCAAAATTTATCCTTCAAAATAAAGTCCACCATTCTCAGCAAACTTTTCATAGCGATCAGCCAGCTTTCAAATCTGTCCCAGATACCAGTCCGTTGATTTTGGAAAAAAAAAAACTGTAAACAATCTTCCTTTAAATGTGCTGAATCACTGGTTGAGAAGGAAGTGTGCCATTGAGCTGAATAGGCGGAATAGTCCTTTGGAGATGCATTTTTTTAAATTCACCTTCGTCAACTTCGCAGTGTGTAGTCACGCATTGTCTTGCTGAAACAAGACCGACCTCGATTAACCAAAGCAGGATACTCCTTCAGTTTGTTGTGCACGCAGTTTAGATTCTGGTAATACAATTTAGCGTTGATGGCACGACCGTGTGGAAAAAGCACGAAATTCAGTTTGTCCTTGGAAATTCAGTCAAGATTAAGAATTGCTTTTTCTTTCTTCTTCCTAAGGGAATTCGGATATTCTGGTCAACCTATCTTAGTAAATACAAATCATCCATTTTACAACTCAAATCAGTGGCTTAGTTTTTTATATTAACATTTAGTCAGTCATCACGTAAACGGCATTTGAAGGATTGCATCGATGGTACGACTTGACTTTTTTTTTCTTTTTCTTTTTCATTTGACTTTTTTATGGTGAATTTATGCCAATTTTTGCTTATAATTAGATAATATGGGATAAAGAAAATCGTCACTTTAAACAGATTCAAAGAGGAATATAATTTCACTTAACGCCGTCTATTTTACATATATTATGACCATTTTGTTCGAAATTCGTATTTTCTTCATTTCAGATGACTTGTAAATAACAAGGTGATATGGGAAGCAAATGAGGATATTTCATTTCTAATTTGACTAAACGTTTGCCCTTTAAATTTTTAATATTATGACTCTAGAGGAAAAGAAAAGAATTGAAGACACTTAAAGATAGTTTATAGCGAGCGGAGGCAGGGGTGATTCTCTAGAGATAGCATTAGCTAGGCAGGCACTGGAGCGGTTCGGGGTCAGGTAATTAGGTATATGTTAAACAAGATGTCTGACGAAGCTATGAGCATGGGCGCAGAATTTCTCAAGGAAGAGACCCGTCGATCGATATATTCGAGAGATCAAAGCCCAGCAGGGGCGTACTCTGGGTTCGACCGACGATATGTGCGAAACGTTTCGGCGCCATTTCGTGAGTCACTTTACCAAGAAGCCTGGTCTCTCTGAAAGTGAGTTTCGCAGCATGCAGCATGAAGAATATTGAAGAATTTATTAATAAATCTCCCAAATGCATTGAAATTAGAAGATTCGGATGAAAAGCTTCATTTATAGCCAAAAGAGGTACAACTATGGCTTAGAGTACATGAATTAGAGTATGGATCACGCACACGTCAGTAGCTTCGGATCATTTCTCATAATGGTGGATGCGTCCGCTGGTTGGCCAGAGGTCATCAAGGTTAGTGAATGAAGAGCATCCAAATTCAAATAGGTTTTGAGAGCAGTATTTGCAAGGATTGGAGTGTCGCAAACGTTAGTGTCAGATAATGCTCCTGAATATTGGGATGAAAATTTGGGTACATGGCTGAAGCAAATAGGTTGGTGCTATATGAAATTTCTCCGTAAAGGAAGCGCAGACCGGATGGTACAAACAGTTAAAATGACATTGAAGGCATTCTAACTCGTCACTAAAAAATATTGAGGCGTTTCTAGCTAAAATGCTCCTCAGCTATAGGTCGATACCACAATCGGAGAGGAAGTTGAGCCTATCGGCCCTCATGTGTAGATAGATTATAGCCCCAATTATCATGTCTTTCGCAACAAGGGAGAGAGTATGGCACAAGACAAAATTGCAAATCCCGAAGAAGCGAAATTAATTTTGCAGAGAGGCAATAATACAGTTTTGATTGAAAAAAAGGGGAAGTATGTTTTGGTTCATGCGGACCAATTTAGAAAAAGGATTGTGTCGGACGATGTGAAGGTGGAAGACAAACATCAGGAAGAGGGAGGTAATTACTGTGAGGAGGCAAAGCAGAGAACAGAAACGCAGGAGCCAGAAGAGAGAAGAAAACTACAGTGATGAGGATGAACAAGAAATGGACATAAGTGAAGGAAAAAAACTGACAAAGAAGAGGATGAATAAAAGACCAAAGTCACCAATAAAAAATAAAAGAGAGGAGAAAAAGGAAGAACTATATAAATGTAAACTATTTATAAATGGAACTTTGTCTCTGTGTGTGCGTGTCTGTGTGTGTGTGTGTGCATGCGTTACCTATAGACTCCGAAACTGCTGAACCTATTTTCTTGAAAATTTACACAGTTGTACTATAAGCATCTGCGAGTGTTCTTAGCTAGGTTTTGTGTCGAAGTACCCCCGATAAATATCGAAAATCGATAATCGAAAAAATCGGGTTATAGAAGGAGTGGTCCGATTTTAATCAAATTTGATACACTCAGACAAAGACATAAGAAACGATATTCAGAAATTTCAAGGTTGCAGTTCTTACAATAGTGCAGAAAATCAATAATATATATACATAAAAGCAAGATGTTTGTGTGTGTGTCTATTTATCTGCCTGTATATCTGTATTTTTTTTCAGCCCTTTTATTTTAGTTTTTGCTTCGTGTTTGGCTCTAAGTAGGTATAATTGTAGTTCTTAGTCTCAGCCATGATACCATTTACTCAGAGGACTTATTTAGACTTCAAAATTCAGTTTACGACGAAAAGAAATAATTTGATATTAATACCAGGAAATCAAAATTTGACTTACATCCATTTATTTTTCTTTCAGTCTACGGTTTCGCTTTTTACTGGAAACTATTGCTTTTTAGTCTTTCGTGCCAACGTCCAAAGAGTCTGAGCTCCAAGACCATGGATGAGTTTTAAAGCACTCATTACACCCGAGTAACGCTAGTCAAGAATAATTAGACGTAGCAAATCGAAAAAAAAAACAAGTGGATATGAACAATCTCCAATTCAAGGAGGTTGTGGTATCCTATGCAAATTAGGTGGGTTTTATTTAAGTCGCTAACTGTTGACCTTCCATTAAGTCACGCGTAACGGTGTACTACGTATCGAGTACTGAAACTGCAAGATATACCAGACATAAGGGTTTTTAGAGATACCATATAACTCTCCTAATAATTATAACAAGGCGATATGGTAAACAGATGAGGATGTTTCATTTCAGTTATGACTAAAAGTTACTCCTCGAAATTATTAATATAATGATACTAGAAGAGAAGAGAAGTGTTGTTTTGTGTTTGCTTTTTAAAAATCTGGGTTTTCAAAAGTACCAGTCAGCTGTTCCTGCTGCTAGTTATAACAGGGCGATATGTGTAGTAAAAGCATAATGAGTGAATAGACTTATAGTTAAGCTTTATTGCACTTTACTCTGACTTTACAAGTCTGTCGACATATGTTGCAGAGTACCTTTATACTTCCACGGTTTTCAAGGGGAATAACTAGGGTGAATGATAAGTACATTTTCTCCTACGTATTTCTTTACTCATAGGTGAGAAAATCCTTTAAATGTCCAGGATCTTTATAAGTTATTTGTGAACGCCTGGTTAATTCACGGTCTTGCACTGGATTAAATAATCAGGAGACACCTCATTTCAAGCTCGCCCGTTACTCCTTGAACTGAAATATTTCGTCTTTTTTTGTGGATGAGGCACTCTGAATCCGAATATATCTCATAAGGATCGGTTTCTTGATGGACGTTGCTCATCAGAATCAGCTGGCGTTGTCAGGGTTCTAGATGTTGATTACTCAAAAAGTCTGGAGGATATGCAACGGCAGCTGTGTCATAATCCGAGGGTAATGTATCGGGAAGGATTCTGGTACGGTGATCTCCATTTGGGTTTTAGTGTCAGGTGGATTAGGTCTCTTCTCACAGGTGATTATTGGATTTGGTACATCTCCAACAGGAGCCAGATCTCTGAGGGAGACGGTAGCTTGTCATCCATCCACGTGTCGCACGTGAGTTCGCTTCCATTTGGGTGAGTCTTTCAAATGGCTGTGTTGCTTTTATTAGGACCCCAGGTGTATGTCTATTTAATTTGCCGAGATAAAACCCAAATTAAACTATCCACCTTGATATTTTTTCATTTTTTATTTTAATGATAGCCTTTGAGTTAAATATAAACGCAACAGATATTAGGTCCGCGATTCGTCTGTAATGGCGCCTAATAAAATAGTGTCTTCACGCCTCAAATATGACGTAGGCCTCTTTTTCAGTTGACGTGTGCCATCGAGAGAGAGTCCTTAAAAAGAATGGTCAGCTTGCCTTAATGAACCAGCAATCATGCAGTCTGATTTACTTGTGTTAATGGGTGAAAAAGCGGATCCATTGTGAGTAGTGAGCGAACACGCCCCTAGTATATTATTAAGGGAGTGGCAATTCGAGCAGATGATTCAATCGCTCTGGGTCCGGCGACATTAAACCGTTGCGTATTTATTGACGGCGACCATGAAACGTTGAAGGTTTCCCTCGTGGTCCTTTTGGTCGTGACCAAATATAGCTACATTTTCTATATAGGCAAAAGTACTTTACAATTTTTCTTCCTTTATAATTTTGTCAAATATTCTTTGCAAACTGGCCATTCCATTAATTATCCCAAATGGCATCCTTCGGAACTTGTACAACCGGACAACCGCTTCAAATGCAAAGTACGTTTGAAGTGGTATGGAGATAATTGAATGTTTATATAGGGCTTGTGTCAAACATAACCGAACTTCCTACAACTTAAATTTTATCAGAAGGTTGGAATTTGGAAGAATAAAAATATTTCGTTTCTTTGTTAACCAGGAATTTTATTAACAGAACAGAATAACATCAATTTGTAGGAATTAAATGTTCAAAGAGATAATATTGTTGTAGTTAAGTGAATCCATATTTCTAGTTGTATGTAACAGAATGTGTTTATGCAGAAAGATTAACAGGTTACTTATAAATTCTGTGTTCCTTTCCTTTTTCATGGCCGGCGAGAAAAAGGAAAATATAGGAAAGCAATGAGGCAAAATTGTACCTATCGTGACGTTAATTTTTAGGAGTCAGTTGAAGTATATTGTTGTTGTTGTCTTCTTTTCTACTGACAGCGGAAATGGTGAGAAGGAAGAAGAAGATAAAGGAAATTAGCACACGAGAAGAAGGAGAACGAATGTGTGACGGGACCTTATGTCTGGGTCAATGGCTTGAAATTTCTCTCACTTCTTTGTGATGTCGTCTCTAATTTCTGCTTGCATCTGACTGACTGATTCGATTTTCTTTCTTCTATATCGATTTAATTTTTCACATAGGCTTGTTAAGTTTTCTCTTATTTAACATTCGCGAAATGTGTCTTTTTCTTTCGGTATGTGGTCAATCCTTGTTCAACTGGTCTACATTTTGATTTCCTACTGGATTGTAAATTTTTGTAAAAATTGAAGAGAATAGAGTTACTTTTAATTCCGCATTCCCCACAAAGTCTGTCTTCTGGTTTAATGGCCACCTAATGATAAGCACTTTTCAGATCTAACCTGCTGAATATACTATAATTAATGATTTCACATAGGATTTCATCTATTCATGGCAATGGAAAAGCATTCAGAAGGGTAAACCAGTTAATTGTCTGAGAGTAGTTGATAATCAAACCTCTTTTTACGGTTTTTTTTTATGGCTATTATTAATATTTGCGCCCTCCATATTGGCTCAATTATTCCTTCTCGAAGCATTTTTTTATTTTACACCCTATAAATTGTTTGACTTTGTGCGAATAACGTCGACTTTTTATTGCTATTGGCTTGCAGTCTTTTGTCAAGTTTTCTAAAAGTGAGGGGTACCGAATATTAACATCAGTCTGTCCACAAATTATTAATGCTGGTTTATTTCCACCGAAGAAGTTTTCAATATTGGAATGTTGTTGAAAAATTGTGGCTTAGTATCAACTCACAACAAAGGTACGGGACGCCGTTATATTGTAGGCTGACCAAACAAAAGTCATTTACGTGCGACGACAAACTGTGTTTACCATTTTTCCTTTCTTTGGGGAGGGAACATAACGCCATTTGTGAATTTTCACTAGACTGTCTCTAATATAATTTTTCGAACTACCAGTGTCTAGTAATGCATCGATTAGGACCCTGTTGATTCTAATTTTTATGATAGTTTTTGAAAGGTAGTCAGGCAAAATGGCCAATTTTTCAGAAAACGGTAAAAAACTGACAAGACGAGTTATTCTGTGAGAGGCACCTTTAAACGAACGGAATACTTTGAAAAATGTCCTATTTTTCCACACTTGTAGCAACGAGTTTCCCTGGCAGGACAGGAAATCCGTGAGTGTAGACATAAACCGCTGTAGTAACATGTCTGTCTGGTTGAAGAAGCAGGAACAGATTGTTCTAGGGGATTTGACTGTGGGACATCATGCGTACAAGAGTAAATCGGACTATCATTGAGAGGGTGGGCATTGTAAACAGGTTGTTTTAGAGCAGCACCCACGGTGTCGGGTTGTAAAAAAAAAAGCTGGACTGTTGTATAGCAAGCTCGCATGTATATGCTAGTTCGTAAGCCGTTTTTAAAGAGTCTTATTTTCAAAAAGAGGTTATCTTAGCTGAACATTGCGTAGACCATTTACGAAGGTGTCCAAAATGTGTTCCTCTTGTGCCTGTAGCCAATAAAACTGTGCAGTATGTCAAAATCTGTTACAGGCAAATAAGAAAAAAGAAGTGAAGCCAAATATGTCAAAATATTTATTGGCTTAAATGCTATTTTCATGGAAAGTGCACAGAAAATTATGTTCCCTCCCCATCCACATGTTCTAAACTTCATGATTAAGAGCACAATAGTACACAAATTACAGCAAACTACCTTCAATCCCTTTGAAAAACTTTGGTGAGATGCAAGTTGAACTCAAGTCGATTGTTTCTGTGAATCGCTTCTTTGTAGAATTAATTCCGAACAGGATGTGTTTCCGATCAAAATATCTTTACTTATTCAAGTATACTAATACTATTATCTTCCCCACATAGCCGTTAAATATTGCCTATTACTCAGCCTCTTCCACGTGTCACTCTCGAATATCTACAGGGTTAAAATCATTGTAAAGGAAATTTTTGAGTGTGAATGTGACTTTGAAAAAAAACTAATAAAACTGACCAACCTTTCTTTATCTTGCCTAAAGTAAAAGTGTTTTACTATCGGAATCGAATAAAAGGATAAATGGAAAAAACCTTACTCTTGATGATCCACGATTTGTTCTGCAAGAAGGTCCACATGATGGTCCACATGACGGTTCACTAAATTGCTGAAAATCAAATTTATAAAATCGTGACTGGGAATTTTCTTTGAAGTAAAAATTAGAATCAGAAAAATACTGAATTTAATCCCATCTAAAGAAGGATGAATTCCCTCAGGTTACCATGTCCTTGAAAACACCACAAAGGTTCAAGCTGCAGTATATATGCTATTCCTAAAACTAATTTGATTGATGTTCTCTTTTCATAATTTAATTAAAAAGAGAGAAATTTTCCTACAAATTTCAGAATAATTTCTCAAAAGAAGAAATTAATGCTTCACTTATACAGATTTCATGGGGTATACAGTCTAAAATAACTCAATTATAATTTACATATATTATGAACATTTTGTTTTAAATTTGTATTACCTTGATTTTAGATATTTTGCAGAAACTTCGATTGTTATTTAAGTTTAAATATATTAAATAATCCTCACATGAAGGGCAAGGCATGTAATGTGCTAAGTAAATGAAAAATTTTCATTTTATTCATGGCTGAAAGTAACGGCTAAATTATTAGTATCATGATAGTATCGAAAATAATGTTTATATTAATTTATAATAAAATGAATAACAAAGGAAGTGACGTCATCACGCGTATGAAACTGTACAAATAAAACTGTTGTTCTCACAGCAAATATATCAACTTTGGGACGACGAGTGTTGTTTACGCAACAAGAATCAAATATTCAATACTATTTTATACATGTTTAGTCAACATTAGTCAACATTAGTCAACATTAGCCATACATGGAAATAAGGAACGTATTAAGTAAATAAACATTATTTTAAAAATAGTTCGGCATCTCTAAGTTTAATAATCTTTGCAATTTTGTTTCATTTAATTATTATATAACCTCCAGGGAACAAACAAATGCAGAATTTTACAAGATTTTAAACTCTTAATTTATTATAAATAAAATGTAAAATACTTGAAAACTTCTTGTAAAAATTCATTATTCATCAAAAAAAAAATTCATATGATAATAATGTCCTTAATATTAATTATTTACAAAAGCAATTAGAAGATTTTCTAATTAAGTAATGTCATAGTTTCCTTGGATTTATTATTTTTCAATTCAGAGCAGATTTTCATTTAGAAAAAAAGTAGGTGATTTGCAATCTCCAAAGAGACCTACAATTATCTAAAACAAATAATTGTCAGGGAACGAAAAGTTTATGTGCTAAATTTCATAAAATTAAATAAACGGGGAGTAACACATTTTAAAAGAAATTCTTACCAATATTTTCTAAAAAAGTGTTTGAAATTTAATTCATTTGTGAATAAGTCCTGAAAATTTCATTAAAATCATACAATTTTTTGATTTTTACCAAAATTTCCAAATCAATGTGTTTTCTACGGAAAAATAAGTTAGAATAGGCGATGACGTAAATAAAAGATTTTAACCAAAATTTCGAACGTGTTAGAAAGTATTAAAATATTTTCAAAAAATAATTAAAAAATACTTTGGTCTTTCTTCTAAATAATAACATGAACATTTTGACGATAAAACTTTATTTTCGTTAAGTTTGTGGCCTTTTTCATTAAGCTATGCTGCTTATTCCCGCGAATTACGGAAGGTACCTACATTTTAGGTATATGTTAAAAGTGTTGAGTAGTGATATGATTATCTAGGGAAGAGGTGCGTGTACAACTAAAAATGATTTCATCGAAAACAAATTAGCATGAAATTAAATGCATGAAAGATTGAAATTTTGATAAAATTAAAGTAAATAAATAAAAATAAGAGTTTTTATGGGAATAAGTTGCGCATTCGAGCTAAATTGTTTACTTTCCGAAAAACCAGAAACGCAACCCTTAGTGTGTGGTCAGGCAAGTGCCCTTGACCGTATGCCTTGCTGAATTAAAAAAGAAGAGATGTTTTGTGTTTGATTTTTGAAAATATGGGTTTTAAATTTACCAGTCAGCTAACACTGTTGCAAAACGAAATATTAAACAAATGAGTAGGTTTCATTTCAGATTTGACGAAACATATTTCCTCTAAATAATATTACAATATTAGAGGAAAACAGAAGAATGTTTTTGTGACTGCTTTTAGAATGTCTAGGTTTTTAAATTCAGCAGAAACTGCTTTTAATTTTATCCATTACATACTTTGTTATCCTGTGTTTTCTGTGCTTATTAAGTCACACTTACTATATTACAAAGGCGCTTTAGACAAAAAGATGAAAGAAAAAGATAAAAATTATATTTTTGTAAAAATGTTTGCAGCTTGTCTTCGACCAAAGAAACTGTGCCCACCAAATTTCTCTCATGTTTGAACACGAATATTTGAATCCTTTAGCCAGTATATGTGGTGTGTGACAAAATATGTTGGAGGCAAATAAGAAAAAACAAACTTATCAATCAAACTATCCATTTGCTTAGATGCTATTTTCATTGAAAGGGACACCTTAGTTCTACCTACATCATGTTTAAGAGCTCAGTAACTCGCAGACTGAAGCGAAACACCTTCATTCTCATCGAAATATTTTGGTGAAATTCAAGTTCAACTCGAGTTCTTCTTTCTGTGAATAACTTGTCTGTACAACTGATCCCTAAGAGGATCAGTTTCTCTTCGCTGAATCTTAACTTATCAATTTAACTGTTATCTTCATCATATATCGGTATAAATTTTGGCTTTTACACAGCTTGTATGATATCTGGGTATGTAGCGGATTAACATCACTGCAAATGAAATTGGTGAGTGTAGCTTTGAAATAAAACTAATAAAATTGACTTGCTTTTCTTTGTCTTGCCTACAGTAAAAAAACATTAGTAACTGAATCAAATGAAATGATAAATGTAAATAGTTACGCTTGATGGTCCACTAGACGGTCCACTTGATGGTCCACTTGACGGTCCACTTGACGGTCCACTAGACGGTCCACTAGACGGTCCACTTGACGGCCCACTTGATGGTCCACTTGACGGTCCACTTGACGGTCCACTTGATGGTCCACTCGACGGACCACTTGATGGTCTACTTGATGGTCCACTAGATGGTCCACTTGAGGGTGCACTTGATGATTCATTTGACGGTCCACTTGATTGTCCGCAAGATGGTCCGCAAGATGGTCCGCATGATGGTCCACAAGATGGTCCACTTGACGGTCTACTAGACGGTCCACTTGACGGTCCACTTGACGGTCCACTTGACGGTCCACTTGATGGTCCACTTGACGGTCCACTCGACGGACCACTTGATGGTCTACTTTATGGTCCACTAGATGGTCCACTTGAGGGTGCACTTGATGATTCATTTGACGGTCCACTTGATTGTCCGCAAGATGGTCCGCATGATGGTCCACAAGATGGTCCACTTGACGGTCTACTAGACGGTCCACTTGACGGTCCAGTTGACGGCCCACTTGATGGTCCACTAAACGGTCCACAAGATGGTCCACTTGACGGTCTACTAGACGGTCCACTTGACGGTCCAGTTGACGGTCCACTTGATGGTCCACTTGACGGTCTACTTGATGGTCCACTAGATGGTCCACTTGAGGGTGCACTTGATGATTCATTTGACGGTCCACTTGATTGTCCGCAAGATGGTCCGCATGATGGTCCACAAGATGGTCCACTTGACGGTCTACTAGACGGTCCACTTGACATCCCACTTGACGGTCCACTTGATGGTCCACTTGACGGTCCACTCGACGGACCACTTGGCGGTCCACTTGGTGGTCCACTAAACGGTCCACAAGATGGTCCACTTGACGGTCTACTAGACGGTCCACTTGACGGTCCAGTTGACGGTCCACTTGATGGTCCACTTGACGGTCCACTCGACGGACCACTGGATGGTCTACTTGATGGTCCACTAGATGGTCCACTTGATGATTCATTTGACGGTCCACTTGAATGTCCGCAAGATGGTCCGCAAGATGGTCCGCATGATGGTCCACAAGATGGTCCACTTGACGGTCTACTAGACGGTCCACTTGACATCCCACTTGACGGTCCACTTGATGGTCCACTTGACGGTCCACTCGACGGACCACTTGATGGTCTACTTGATGGTCCACTAGATGGTCCACTTGAGGGTGCACTTGATGATTCATTTGACGGTCCACTTGATGATCCGCAAGATGGTCCGCATGATGGTCCACAAGATGGTCCACTTGACGGTCTACTAGACGGTCTACTAGACGGTCCACTTGACGGTCCAGTTGACGGCCCACTTAATGGTCCACTTGAAGGTCCACTCGACGGACCACTTGACGGTCCACTTGATGGTCCACTAAACGGTCCACAAGATGGTCCACTTGACGGTCTACTAGACGGTCCACTTGACGGTCCAGTTGACGGCCCACTTGATGGTCCACTTGACGGTCCACTCGACGGTCTACTTGATGGTCCACTAGATGGTCCACTTGATGATTCATTTGACGGTCCACTTGATTGTCCGCAAGATGGTCCGCATGATGGTCCACAAGATGGTCCACTTGATGGTCCACTTGACGGTCCACTCGACGGACCACTTGATGGTCTATTTGATGGTCCACTAGATGGTCCACTTGATGATTCAATTGACGGTCCACTCGATTGTCCGCAAGATGGTCCGCAAGATGGTCCGCATGATGGTTCACAAGATGGTCCACTTGACGGTCTACTAGACGGTCGACTTGACGGTCCACTTGACGGTCCACTTGATGGTCCACTTGACGGTCCACTCGACGGACCACTTGATGGTCTACTTGATGGTCCACTAGATGGTCAACTTGAGGGTGCACTTGATGATTCATTTGACGGTCCACTTGATTGTCCGCAAGATGGTCCGCATGATGGTCCACAAGATGGTCCACTTGACGGTCTACTAGACGGTCAACTTGACTGTCCAGTTGACGGCCCACTTGATGGTCCACTTGACGGTCCACTCGACGGACCACTTGATGGTCTACTTGATGGTCCACTAGATGGTCCACTTGATGATTCATTTGACGGTCCACTTGATTGTCCGCATGATGGTCCGCATGATGGTCCGTAAGATGGATCACTAAAATGCTGGGATGTCTGAAAATCAAATTTATAAAAATATGATTGCGAATTTGAATTTGAAGTAGAAATTAGAATCAGAAAATGCTTAGATTAATCCCACATGTAGCAGTTATTGGATTCCTTCAGGTTACCATGTCTTAGAAACATCACAACTGTTTAAATTATGCCATTCGAGTGTATGTGTGGGAGAAAAAAATAGAAATTGTTTTTTTTTTTAGCTTTTGACAATCTAGTTTGTTAAATGTACCAGTCAGCTGCCCCTGTTACTAAATTTTTTCACTACAGCCAATCACGTGTGTTTTCTGCTTCTATTTTGTGATTTATTTTAATACTACAACCCCCAAAGAACCAGATGAGAAAAACACAAAAATTTTTCATGTATGCTAAAACGATGTGGTCACCAAGTTTTTATAACGACCAGAATTTGGGTTTTATTGAGTGAGCAATACATATTATATTTACAGGCTCATATCAGTTTGTTTCTGTGATAGGAATTATATTAACCGGATCGCCTACAACAGGATATATATTTTGACGACCTTGTGTCTTGCTGTAAAATGAGCATAATTTTATATACACTTTGGTCAGAGAGGTGCGTTTCTGAGTCGGATCTTTGATTCTATGCGTTGGGTAAGGAAATGAGAAATGTTGTTTCGTGTTTCGTTTTTGAATATGTGGATTTTAACGTTAACAGTCATTTACAACTGCTACAAGCTGCCATGTTAAACAAATGAGTATATTTCATTTCAGGTTTGACTAAAATTTTTTGTGATTGCTTTTTAAAATACTAGTTTTTAAATGTACCAATTACCATCCTTTGCTTCTAATTGTTTAAACTATAGCCAATACTCTGTTTTTTCTGCTGCTATTACGCTACACTTATTATATAAACAAAGACGCCCAAAAGTAACAGATGAGAAAAACATTACATTTTCGATGTTTGACTTCCACCAAAGAAATTTTTCGCAAAAGATTTTCTATAATGTTTTAACAATAATAGTTGAATACTGTAGACAGTAAATCAGTAGAATGTGACAAAATCGGTTAGAGGATATATATTTTGACGACCTTGTGTCATACTATAAAATGAGCATAAATTTATTTACACTCTAGTCAGAGAGGCGCGTTTCTTAGTTGGGTATTTGATTCTAGGTGTGGGTGAAGTAAATGAGAAAAATTGTTTTGTGTTTGCTTTTTAAACATGTGGGTTTTAACGTTAACAGTCATGTAGCACTGCTGCAAACCGTCATGTTCAACAAGTATTTCATTTCAGGTTTGACTAAAAGTCAGCCCTCTAAATCATTAATGTTACGATACTAGTGGAAAATATAAGAGTTTTTTTTATTGCATTTTAAAATAATACTTTTGAAATGTACCAGTCAGCTATTCCTACTTGTAATTATATCAACTATAGTCAATACACTGTGATTTCTGCTGCTATTATGCCAAACTTATTATATAAACAAAGACGCCCTAAGGAGACAGATGAGACAAAAATTACAAGCTCGATGTTCCAACCAGATAAATTGTGGCCACCAATGAAAATTGATAATGTTTGAAAAATAATAATTGAATATTGTAGCCAGTAAATGTGTAGTGTGACAAAATCTGTTAAAAGCAAATAAGAAAAAAAGAAGCGAAGACAGATATATCAGTCAAGCTATCTATTTGCTTAGATGCTATTTTCATGGAAAGGGCACAAAAGAGAACCGTAGATCCACCTGTTCTAAACCCCATGATTAAGAGTACTAGTACACAGATTGAAGCAAGCCACCTTCATTTACTTCGAAAACCTTTGGTGAGATGCAAGTTGAACTCGATTCAGTTGTTTCTGTGAATCGCTTCTTTGTAAAATTGACTCCTAACAGGATGTCTTCCTAATCACAAAATCTTTACTTATTCAACTCTACTGTTATTACCCCAACAAAACCGTATAAATCGTGGCTCTTACTCAGCTTTTACCACGTGTGATTACCGGTTTTTTACAGGGTTAACATCATTGTAAAAGAAATTGGTGAGTATGAGTGTTGCTTTAAAATAAACCTAATAAATTTGAGCAGCCTTTCTTTGTCTTGCCTACAGTAAAAGTGCTTTAGTATCTGAATTAAATAAAAGAAAAAATGAAAGAAAACGTTACGTTTGATGATCCACTAGAGGGTCCACTTGACAATTCACTTGATGGTCCAATAGATGGTCCACTTGAGGGTCCAGTTGAGGGACCACTTGATGGTCCACTTGACGATTCACTTGATAGTTCACTCGATAGTCCGGAAGAGGGTCCACCTGATGTTTCACATGATGGTTCACTAAATTGCTGGGACGTCTGAAAATCAAATTTATAAAAACATGACTTTGAATTTGTTTTTGAAGTAAAAATTAGAATAAGAAAATACTGAAGTTAATCCCATCTGAAAAAGGATGGATTCCCTCAGGTTACCATGTTCTTGACACACCACTACTGTTGATGCTGTAGTATATATCAGGGGTTTTCAAACTTTTTAACTTACTGACCCCTTTATATTTCCACTATAAACACTTACGAAATTTATACATAAATCTTTACTAAAAATATCTTATTGTTTTGATTTAACGTAGTAAAAACTGGTTTTAAGCTTACTTTAGACCTAAGTGTTCAAATAGAATAAATTAATACTACATGTTGATGCAAAATGTAACAAGATTAAATTTAAATTCCTTTGAATTTCACGTGATGAGTTAATCCAAGGACCCCCTATCTTACCCTTGCTTAGCTCCTGTGGTCCACGGACCACATTTTGAAAACCCCTGCTATATATGATTCCACTAAAACTATTTTGATTGAAGTGCTTTTCTTTCATAATTTTAGGTGAAAAGTGAGAAATATCAATACGTCTTTCAGTAAAATCTTCCCAAGAAGAAACATTAATGCGTAACTTCTAAAATGTTTTAGAGGGAATACAGTTTAATATGACTCTTCCTAATTTAAATATATTATAAAGCATTAATATATACATACAAACTATATGATTCCACTAAAACTATTTTGATTGAAATCCTTTACTTTCATAAATTTAGCTGAAAAGTGAGAAATATCCCTACGTGTTTCAGTAAAATCTTCCCAAGAAGAAAAATTAATGCGTAACTTCTAACATGTTTTAGAGGGAATACAGTTTAACATAACTCTTCCTAATTTACATATATTATAAAGCATTCATATATACATACAACTATATGATTCCACTAAAACTATTTTGATTGAAGTCATGTTCTTTCATAATTTTAGCTGAAAAGTGAGAAATATCCCTACGTCTTTCAGTAAAATCTTCCCAAGAAGAAAAATTAATGCGTAACATCTAACATGTTTTAGAGGGAATACAGTTTAACATAACTCTTCCTAATTTACATATATTATAAAACATTAATATATACATACAACTATATGATTCCACTAAAACTATTTTGATTGAAGTCGTTTTCTTTCATAATTTTAGGTGAAAAGTGAGAAATATCCCTACGTCTTTAAGTAAATTCTTCCCAAGTTGATAAATTAATGCGTAACTTCTAACATGTTTTAGAGGGAATACAGTTTAACATAACTCTTCCTAATTTACATATATTATAAAACATTAATTGATACATACAACTTTATGATCTCACTAAAACTATTTTGATTGAAGTCCTTTTTTTTCATAATTTTAGCTGAAAAGTGAGAAATATTCCTACGTCTTTCAGTAAAGTCTTCCCAAGAAGAAAAATTAATGCGTAACTTCTAACATGTTTTAGAGGGAATACAGTTTAACATAACTCTTCCTAATTTACATATATTATAAAACATTAATAGACACATACAACTTTATGATTTCACTAAAACTATTTTGATTGAAGTCCTTTTTTTTCATAATTTTAGCTGAAAAGTGAGAAATATTCCTACGTCTTTCAGTAAAATCCTCCCAAGAAGAAAAATTAATGCGTAACTTCTAACATGTTTTAGAGGGAATACAGTTTAACATAACTCTTCCTAATTTACATATATTATAAAACATTAATAGATACATTCAACTTCATGATTTCACTAAGACTATTTTGATTGAAGTCCTTTTTTTTTCAGAATATTAGCTGAAAAGTGAGAAATATTCCTACGTCTTTCAGTAAAATCTTCCCAAGAAGAAAAACTAATGCGTATTTTCTGACATGTTTTAGAGGGAATACAGTTTAATATAACTCTTCCTAATTTACATATATTATAAAACATTAATATATACATACAACTATATGATTCCACTAAAACTATTTTGATAGAAGTCATTTTCTTTCGTAATTTTAGCTGAAAAGTGAGAAATATCCCTACGTCTTTCATTAAATCTTCCCAAGAAGAAAAATTAATGCGTAACTTCTGACATGTTTTAGAGGGAATACAGTTTAACATAACTCTTCCTGATTTACATATATTATAAAACATTAACATATACATACAACTATATGATTCCACTAAAACTATTTTGATTGAAGTCTTTTCTTTCATAATTTTAGTTGAAAATTGAGAAATATCCCTATGTCTTTCATTAAAATCTTCCCAAGAAGAAAAATTAATGCGTAACATCTAACATGTTTTAGAGGGAATACAGTTTAACATAACTCTTCCTAATTTACATATATTATAAAACATTAATTGATACATACAACTTTATGATCTCACTAAAACTATTTTGATTGAAGTCCTTTTTTTTTCATAATTTTAGCTGAAAAGTGAGAAATATTCCTACGTCTTTCAGTAAAGTCTTCCCAAGAAGAAAAATTAATGCGTAACTTCTAACATGTTTTAGAGGGAATACAGTTTAACATAACTCTTCCTAATTTACATATATTATAAAACATTAATAGACACATACAACTTTATGATTTCACTAAAACTATTTTGATTGAAGTCCTTTTTTTTCATAATTTTAGCTGAAAAGTGAGAAATATTCCTACGTCTTTCAGTAAAATCCTCCCAAGAAGAAAAATTAATGCGTAACTTCTAACATGTTTTAGAGGGAATACAGTTTAACATAACTCTTCCTAATTTACATATATTATAAAACATTAATAGATACATTCAACTTCATGATTTCACTAAGACTATTTTGATTGAAGTCCTTTTTTTTTTCAGAATATTAGCTGAAAAGTGAGAAATATTCCTACGTCTTTCAGTAAAATCTTCCCAAGAAGAAAAACTAATGCGTATTTTCTGACATGTTTTAGAGGGAATACAGTTTAATATAACTCTTCCTAATTTACATATATTATAAAACATTAATATATACATACAACTATATGATTCCACTAAAACTATTTTGATAGAAGTCATTTTCTTTCGTAATTTTAGCTGAAAAGTGAGAAATATCCCTACGTCTTTCATTAAATCTTCCCAAGAAGAAAAATTAATGCGTAACTTCTAACATGTTTTAGAGGGAATACAGTTTAACATAACTCTTCCTAATTTACATATATTATAAAGCATTAATATATACATACGACTATATGATTCCACTAAAACTATTTTGATTGAAGTCCTTTTTTTTCATAATTTTAGCTGAAAAGTGAGAAATATTCCTACGTCTTTCAGTAAAATCCTCCCAAGAAGAAAAATTAATGCGTAACTTCTAACATTTTTTAGAAGGAATACAGTTTAACATAACTCTTCCTAATTTACATATATTATAAAACATTAATAGATACATACAACTTTATGATTTCACTAAGACTATTTTGATTGAAGTCCTTTTTTTTCAGAATATTAGCTGAAAAGTGAGAAATATTCCTACGTCTTTCAGTAAAATCTTCCCAAGAAGAAAAACTAATGCGTATTTTCTGACATGTTTTAGAGGGAATACAGTTTAACATAAAACTTCCTAATTTACATATATTATAAAGCATTAATATATACATACAACTATATGATTGCACTAAAACTATTTTGATTGAAGTCATGTTCTTTCATAATTTTAGCTGAAAAGTGAGAAATATCCCTACTTCTCTGAGTAAAATCTTCCCAAGAAGAAAAATTAATGCGTAACTTCTGACATGTTTTAGAGGGAATACAGTTTAACATAACTCTTCCTGATTTACATATATTATAAAACATTAACATATACATACAACTATATGATTCCACTAAAACTATTTTGATTGAAGTCCTTTTCTTTCATAATTTTAGTTGAAAATTGAGAAATATCCCGACGTCTTTCATTAAAATCTTCCCAATAAGAAAAATTAATGCGTAACTTCTAACATGTTTTAGATGGAATACAGTTTAACATCACTCTTCCTAATTTACATATATTATAAAGCATTAATATATACATACGACTATATGATTCCACTAAAACTATTTTGATTGAAGTCCTTTTCTTTCAGAATGTTAGCTGAAAAGTGAGAAATATCCCTACGTCTTTAAGTAAATTCTTCCCAAGTTGAAAAATTAATGCGTAACTTCTAACATGTTTTAGAGGGAATACAGTTTAACATAACTCTTCCTAATTTACATATATTATAAAACATTAATATATACATACAACTATATGGTTCCACTAAAACTATTTTGATTGAAGTCCTTTTCTTTCATAATTTTAGCTGAAAAGTGAGAAATATCCCTACGTCTTTCAGTAAAATCTTCCCAAGAAGAAAAATTAATTCGTAACTTCTAACATGTTTTAGAGGGAATACAGTTTAACATAACTCTTCCTAATTTAAATATATTATAAAACATTAATATATACATACAACTATATGATTCCACTAAAACTATTTTGATTGAAGTCTTTTCTTTCATAATTTTAGTTGAAAAGTGAGAAATATCCCGACGTCTTTCATTAAAATCTTCCCAAGAAGAAAAATTAATGCGTAACTTCTAACATGTTTTAGAGGGAATACAGTTTAACATAACTATTCCTAATTTACATATAATTTACATATAATTTACATATATTATAAAACATTAATATATACATACAATTATGTGGTAATGAAGGAAGCAAAGTATCATGTTAAATAAATACAAATGTTTCATTTTAATCACGACTTAAAGTGAATCCACTAAACAATTAATATTATAATAGCATTGAAAATAATGTTTATATCAATTCATAATAGTAAAGTATAACAACGGAAGTGAGGTCATCATATGTATGCATCAGTAGAACAAAAAACAATATTTCACTCACAGCAAATTTGTCAAAATTGGAACTATGATTTTTATTTTGCCAACAAATATCAAATATTCAGCACCATTTTCACAAAGATATAGTCAACATTTTAGGGATCTGTTAAAAATGCTGACAAATGGTATGATTATCTAAAGAAAAGATGCTTATACCACCAAAAATGATTTCAACGAAAACAATATAGAATGAAAGTAAATGCATGACATTTATATATGATATATATTTTGACGACCTTGTGCTTTGCTGCAAAATAAGCATAATGATTCCTTTCTGGCCAGGGAAGTGCGTTTTCACGTAGGGTCTTTGACCGTATGCGTGAGTGAATGAAAAGAGAAGAGATGTTTTGTGTTTGCTTTTAAAAAATATTGGTTTTAAGGTTACCGGTCATCTACCAATCTTTGCTGCTTGTGTTCGACCAAAGAAATTGTGACCACCAAGTTTCTATGTTTGAACAAGAATAATTTAATATTGTAGGAGCGTGACAAAATCTGTCTGAGGCAAATATGAATTTTTATTAAAATTAAACTAAATAAAAAAATAATAAAAATTATATCCGTGAATATGTTGGGCATTTTTCATTTGAGTTTGGAGCAAAATGTCTACTTTTCCGAAATACAGAAACGTAGCAATTCGGATCTTTTGGGGGAGGCGAATTTTCATCGTATGTGTTGACGAAGAGAAAACATTATTTTCTGTTTGTTTTTTTCAAAAGCTACGTTTATAAATGTACCATTAGACGGCCTCTGCCACTAAATAATTTCATCGCAGCCGATCACCTGTGATTATTTCTCATCATCTGTGATTATTTCTTCATATATTTATAATATATGGTGGATGTTATATTTCAATCCAACAACCTCTCTGAAGATGGCTCATATGAGCCGAAAGCTTAGAAGAAAATCAATAATTATCCAAATGTTGGAGAATTTTTGTCTTTATTTTCAACTGAAATTAAAGCAAAAATACGACGTTTAGAACGGCTCATGATTAAACATAATAGATATTCATTGTCTATTATATTTAACAGCATATGTTTAAAAAATTACTTGCTGCCTCGATACACTAAATATATATATTTATATTTATATTTATATATATATATATATATATAAAAATTTATATATATATATAAATAAATTTATATATATAAATTTATTTATATATATTCATATATATATATAAATTTATACATATATATATACATATATATATATATATATATATATATATATATATATATATATATATATATATTATTTAAAAAATCATCACCTGTGATTATTTCTTCTATTTTGTGAAACTTACTATATTACAACGATCTCTGAAAGAAGCAGGTGAGAGAAAAACAGAATAATATTCTATGTATGCCAAAGTGATTGTAGCCACCAATTTTTTATAACGTCCAGGATTTAAGTCTTATTGAGTTAGTAATAAATATAATTTTCACAGGTTCATATCAGTTCGTTACTGTGAAATTATTCTGGGTGGGCTACATTAAGATATATATTTTGACGACCTTGTGCTTTGCTGTAAAATAAACATAATCTTACTTTCTGGCTAGGGAAGTGCGTTTTCACTTAGGGTCTTTGACCGTATGCGTGGGTGAATGGAAAGAGAAATAGATGTTTTGTGTTTGCTTTTAGAAAATATTGGTTTTAACGTTACCAGTCATCTACCAATCTTTGCTGCTCGTGTTCGACCAAAGAAATTGTGACCACCAAGTTTCTATGTTTGAACATGAATATTTTTATTCTGTAGGAGTGTGACAAAATTTATCTGAGGCAAATAAGAAAAAAAAAACGAAAAAAAGCAAACATACTAATCAAGTTATCTATTTGCTTAGAAGTTATATTCATGCAAAGTGCTCAGAAGGGCGCTTTAGTTCCACCTGTTCTAACCTTTTAGATTAAAAGAGCAATAATAAGCAGATTTCAGCGAACCACCTTCATTACTTTCGCAATACTTTTGTGAGTTCATCGAGTCGCTTATTTCTGTGAATCGCTTGTCTGTAAATCTGATTCTTAACAGATTACCAAATCGTAACTTATTCAAATCTACTTTTATCTTTCCCACATATCCGTATAAACCTTGGCTCTTACTCAGTTTTTTACTACGTGTGACTACCGGGTTTTGTATAGGGTTAATATCACTGTAAACGAAATTGGTGAGTGTGACTTTGAAATAAAATTCGTAAAATTGGCCAACCTTTCTTTTTCTTGCCTACAGTAAAAGTGCTTTACTCTCTGAATCAAATAAAATGATAAATAAAAGAAAATTTTACGCTTGATGTTTCCATTGGTTGTTCACTTGATGCTCCTCTGAATTGCTGGGACATCTGAAAATCAAACATATGAAGATATAATTTTTTATAACATCCAGTATTTGAATCTTATTATACGAGTAATAGATATTATTATTTACAGGCTCATATCAGTTTGTTTCTGTGATAGAAATGATTCTAACTGAATTTCTTTCAATAAGATATATATTTTGACGAACGTGTCTTACTATAAAATAAGAGAAGCCTCTCTGAGAAAACGAATAGGTAAGATTCTGAACACTCACAAATGCTTCATCCGGCACTTTCCTACATTAGGACTAAATTTACAACTCACAGGTGAACTGATGTAATAATTGTCATGTTTTAACAAACTTTTTTTAATGTCTTTGTAGCAAAAAAAAAGCTGAATAATGATGTGGGGTGCTAAAATGTACAGTGCGACGTTCGCTCGCCGGCAGGCTAGCAGTTCTTTCTTTCTTTGTTCGCCTCGGGGAAATGGATTTCCGGTATCCCTTTTCTCGACCCGTTACACAGGGCAGCTGTAAAGCAGACACCGACTAAGCTGCTGTTACTTCCTCTTTGTCAGTCTGACTGTCAATGCGCAACTTCGACACACGCAATCCACCGAGGAAATCCCTTTCTGCCAGCAGTGCTGGCACCCGCTTTTTATGCCATTTCAAGAAGGACCAAAATTTGCATGTGTGCAAATATCGTCTCGTTTTGGACGAAATAGGCAAGCATAAATTGTGTCTTCAATGGCGGTCATCTTATTTGTTATTATCTTGCAGGCAAGACACGTTCGCGCTCGGTTTGAATTCCGAGGTAAGTCATGTCTTTCGTTACAGTTTTGGCCAGTAAATTTATGGAGTTTGACAAAATCTGTTTTTCTCCTCTTCACTCACACTTACTCTAAGCTATAATAATAAAGTTGGGGGCAAACAGTTACAAAAGCAAAGATAAAAGACTTTATATTCATCAAACTATTTGCTTACATGCTATTTCCATGGAAAGTGCTCTGACGATGTTCATTCCTAAGTTATACTAGTTCTAACCTTCATGATTAAAACCCACAATGTTGCACACATTGCATAGAAACACATTGAATCCTTTCTTAATCTGTGGGTGTGATGTAAGTTCCACTCGAGTCGCTTATTTTTGCCAATCGCTTCTCTGTAAAACCGACTTCCAACAGAATGTGTTTCCGATCAATAAAATCTGAATCTATTCAAGCCTACTGTCATCCTTCCCCACATATTCGTATAAACCTTGGCTCTTACTCAGCTTCTACAAAGTGTGGCTACCGGGTTTGTAGAGGGTTAACATCACTGTCAACGAAATTGGTAAATGTGGTTATGAAATAAAACTAATAAAATTAGCCAGCCTTCCTTTATCTTCCTTACAGAAAGAGTTTTTTTATCTGAATCAAATAAAAAGATAAGTGAAAGAAAATATTGCGCGTGATGGCCCAATTAATAATCTACTTAATTGCTGGGATATCTGAAAAATAATGATATAACGACATGATATTTTTTCCTTTGAATTGGAAATTAGAATCAGACAATATCGAAGTTAATCACATGTGAATAAGGATGGATTTCGTCAGGTTACCATGTCCTAGACACACCACTAATGTTAAAGCTGCGTATATATGGTATTACATGTCATGACCCTCTCTGGCTGGGGGCTCCCTCACCTTTGAGGGTGACAATGTTGTGTCTTCCCCTGCAATAATACCAGACTTCCCGGGTAAATGCCGAGAGGATTTACTGGATATTTGGTCAGACGGTGATTAGATTCTGTTATTCGCACGTCAAGCACATGGGAAAATTATAACACAAGACTTTTCGAACAAACAAATTGAAGGTAAGACAAGACACGTGATTAAAAATTAAACTATCAATATTTATTGACAATCGTGAATAGAAGTAAAATCTGATTTTTCCTGGTTATAAGATAAAAGTCTATCACACAGAATGGGGTTTCACGTAATATATTTGGCGTAATGTTTTATGCAATAAAATACTTTTAAGAATTGGTGATATGTGCAAATCTACGGGCTGGGAAGAAAAAATAAATAAAAATAGAGAATATGATTTTTTTAACTTACAGCTCTCTCTCTCTCTCTCTCTCTCTCTCTCTCTCTCTCTCATAATTATCATTTATTTCTCTTTTTTTTTATATAGCATTCCGTTCGCTAAAAACACAAGGCCATCACATTGCGCTGTATTTTGGTTAGCTGCGACGCCCTCAGAAGATAAATCTTATTGCTCAGCCTGGAGTTGTTATTTTTCATTCTTTATAATTGTCGAAGTCGGCTGTTATATAGTCTGACACAAGGCTATCACATTGCGCTGCATCGTAGCTGCGTCTCTCTACGAGTAATGTGTTCAGTTGTTGAGACTAGCAGCCATACTTTAATCTTCATATCTGTTGGAGGAGATTTTCTTAGCACATCTGTTGGTGGTTCTCATAAGACGTTTTTCCATCTTCTTCATCTTCATTGCTTCTAATCTTCACGAACATTCATCTTAGGTTTGAACTAGGAATATTTCATTTCATGATTCAATTTTACTGAACGAGGCTTTACTTTCATTCAGTTAAGTTCCATACGTGATATACGCTTTGGGCGATCATGTCTCGAAAGAGCGAGTCGTCGTCACTAGTCTGACGACTTTATGACACTGTCAGCTCTCTGCCTTCGCGTAGAGGGCGCTCTCTGCTTCCGAGCAGGGAGCACTAACCCAGTTGTGGTTTCGCCGAAGGGTAGAATCACGACTCGGTGAAAATAGACAGACATTCTTTAGCCCGGCTATATGGCCGGGAAGATCCACATTAAAAAGACCTTATGTCACCTCTAACCTTGCGTGGGAAGGTTGGTAAATATTGGGTAGAAGTTTTATCCCGCAGTAGGTTGTCATTGCTTTGTGCGATAGACTGGTTTCCAGCCAAGGCTATAGAGCCCAATCTGTCCTATTATTTAATCCCTAACTGGAGGGAAGAGACGGATTAATACCTTTCCCAAGGGTATTTGTGCGTGAGTGAGTGCAACGAATTTTACTAGAATTCGAACTCTGCACCTCGATTTGTCGTTCCGAGTCGATATCCACTGCACCACAATGCACATCCTTTCATCAAAATCGTTAAATTAAGTTTCAGTCAAACGTATGTTCTTCGTCAAACAAGAAGAGGGAACTAGTTTTCTTGTCTTATTCATGACTACTGTTGTAAGCGCGCCCTACAAGAGTTGGTTTGAGGGTGTGGTCTTATCCAATCTGACACACGTTTCATCTCATCGGCAGCTAATGGCTAACTGAAAATAATTTTCTCCTAGTGGACTCGGAAAACCCGCCGATTTTCATCGTACCATCTTGTCGGCTAATCAAAGTTCGTTTATCACAACGAGTATTTGTTACTATGCAGTCATCGCCCCTTCATTCACTTTGAATAGTAACAATTCCTTCACTTAGCAACTATTTTGTTAACGCACGCGTGTTTTTAAGAAAAAGGTTTTCGTTCGTAAAATGTCCAGTCTACGATTTTAGCCAGCTTGACTGACTGATTGAGAAAAAAGAAAAAAGTGTGACAAAGAGAGAAATTCATAAGAATAGTGCCCCTGAATATATTTTGCTTGAAATCTTTTTCTTTTTTCATAATTTTAAGTGAATTACCACACACAGGTGAACTGACTGATTTGTCATGATTGAACTGGCTTTCTGTTTAAAAGCAATACGAACTAAAAAAAAAAACAAAAAAAAAACAATCTAATTCCACATCTTGCAATAAAACCTTGAATTCTAATTTGACTATTTCTATATTTGTCCATATTTTTGAAATGATGTATTGTCACTATTTACATTGCTTAGGCTGTTGTGTTCAACTTCATTTTTATATTCACGACATTTTGGCGGTTGTACGCTTTGGCCTGCTTCGGGTGATACACGTTGAAATTTCTAACCGAAACTTTATTTCACCCACTGGGTAAAATTAAACTCACAGATTCAAGTCCCTGGGTTAGATTGAACTCACGGTTCAAGTCACTAGATTATTTCAACCAACGTTATTTTTTTGTTTTTTTGTTTTTTGTTTTTTTCACTAGAGAAGGAATAAAATGTGTTTTGTGTGCAGTTTTTGTTTATTTTATTATTGTATATCTACATTTGTATCCCCCCGTATAATAATAAAATGAAAGTTTATCTGTGAATAAGGTACTCCTTTCTGAAAATAAAGTCCAACTCCGAATCCCGTCGCAAGTAAACGGCTTAGGATGACTGCTATATAACACTGTCAGCACACTGCCTTCGGGTAGAGGGCGATCTCTGCTTCCGAGCAGAGAGCACAAACCCAGTCGTGGTTCCGCCGTAGGGTAGAACCACGACTCGGTAAAAATAGACAGACATTTTTTTGGCCCGGCTATATGGCCGGGAATACCCACTATAAAATGACGATGTGTCACATCTGGCCTTGCGTGGGAAGGCTAGTAAATACAGTAAACGGCTTCGGGACGTGTGACGCATGGGTCGAAGTCAGCCGTTCGTTTTCGTCTCGCGTAGTTCGAAGTTACCTCTATCGGAGCCGCCCGCGGCGGGTGCCAGGACCATTCGGTACGGACGGTGAGCAACGGCCTTTGATCCGAGAGTCGGGTTGCTTGAGGATGCAGGCAAATCGGGTGGTAAGCTTCATCCAAGTCTAAATACCGGGACGAGTCCGATAGTCTAGCATCTCCCTGCACATATTCATGCCACAAAATTACCAATGAAACACTAACAAAAGAAAAAAGGGCAACTCCTGCCATTTGGATATTTTTTGTTAATTCACCTCAAATAATATGAAGTTATTTATTGTAAACATTAATTCATTCAAAGAGGTTATAAAATATAAATCAATATTTAGCCTGCCTCGCAACACCAACACTAAGAATGAAAAATTTATTAAAAGTTGTGGAAATAATCTCACCGGCTTTTATAAAAATTGGGGTTTTTTTGAGAATTTCATGAAAATTATGAGTATTTAACCTATACGTTTTGGGACATATGAATCAGTATATTTGTCATAATTGTTGTGGTTTTTTTTTTTTTAACTATCGCCAATTATCTGAGACAAATTTACTTTTGTATAAATACACAAATCTTTCACCAGTTCAGATGTGGGGAAGGATTAAGTTATTCATTTATGTCTTTATCTTAAACTTAACAAGTCACAATTACTATACGATACACTAAAAAAATTTGGCCATAGGAATATTTTAGAATACAATCCCCAAACTAACAGACAAAAAAAAACAATGATAGAAAACGAAACATTATCTGGTTCAACCCACCATTTAATTTAGAAGTAAAAACCAAAATAGGACAAATATTTTTAAAACTGATCGGTAAATACTTTTCAAAAAGCTCAGAACTAAGCAAAATTTTCAAAAGGAATAAAATCTAACTGAGCTATAGCTGTGCTAGTAATTTAGAAACAAAAACGCCAGAAATTTAAATAGCATTGTACAAAACAAGATCATTAATAAAGAATGCAATTGCAGGGACAAAAATAAATGCCTACTTCAAGGACTTTGTAATACAAAAGAAGTCATTTACAAAGCAAAAGTACATGATCTTAAATGGTGAAAAAACAAAAATTATTTGGGATCAACCAAAGACACTTTTAAGACCAGATGGTTCAATCACAGGTCTACATTTAAAACAGAAAACTTAAATTGTACAAAATTGGCAAGCCACATGTGTAAATTGAAATTAAAATATGGAAAAGACCAAGACATAACGTGGAGTATAGTGAAAACAGCCAAGACTTACAATGGTGGGAAAATATGTAGACTATGCCAGGAAGAAAATTTGGCTATTATGCTATTCCTAAAAAAAATGAATTACTGAATGAAAGAACAGAAAGTATGACAAAGTGTAACCATACCATAAAATATTATTAGGTTCATACAAACATGGATGAAAACGTTATAATTTCTTCTAATTTAAAAAATTGCGCGTTCAAAAATTCCCCGTTACTTGAGCGTTCTTTAAAAAAAACCGTAAAATCAGTTATTGCAAATCACCTGAAGACACCACATGGTAGAATCCTAGGTCGCGTAATAATTCGTTCACAAATGAAGAAATATATATATATATATTAAAGCAAGTAAAAGCTTATTTAATTAGATAATGACAATTTTATTGCATTTTTTATTTTACTATAAGGAGCAGATTTTCTGAAAAAAAGCTGTTAAAAAAATGTAAATAAAAGATTTACATTCGCCAAGGGTTTCTGAGTTTAACTAATAAAATATTGAATGTCTTAAAATTTCATATAATTAAGTGGAGTAGGGTTAACAGATACAAAATATATACATATATATATATATATATATATATATATATATATATATATATATTCTTATCAATATTTTCTAAAAATAATAATTTTAATAATTATGTCATTCATTGTTGAATAAGTCCTGAAATGTTAATTAAATTCCGAGATTTAATTGATTTTTGCAAATCTTTCCAAATTAATGTTTTTAACCAGAAACAAAAGCGTTTTACAATATTTATCAATGTAAACGCTGATAAAATCCTCGTCAGCTGCTGACGAAAAAAAACAAAACATTTTTAACCAAATTTTTTTTAAAAATTGAAAAAATGATTTGGTCTTTTCTCTTAATAATAACACACATTTTGACGGGAAAAAACTGTGTGGCCTTTTTTCTTTGTGCAATTCTGTTTTTTAGAGAGTTGGTGGAGGTACCTATATAATATAGCTTTAATCCAAAAGGAAAAGCAGGGAGGTAAATCCCCAAAACCCGATCCTAATTATTATTAGTTACATTCATATTAAAACTGATCAAGGTGGAGGGCTCAGTGCAGTTTATATTCAAATTACAGAGCCAATTATAAAATAAAAGAAATTCCGATCTTCAAATTCGTTGTATGGCTATATATATATATATATATATATATATATATATATATATATTAAACACGTGATCTATTATGTTATTCTTAAGAGGAAATAACTTTTTTAAATGTAATCTTTTCTAACAAGTTCAAAGTTTTATTCAAAAATCTTTTTTATGTCAACAATGTATCAGAGCTGATTGTGAAATTTTTGTATTTTTTCTCGATGAAAATCACATTAAAAATTCTTGCAAAAATCAAATTGTGGTATTTTAATGAAACTTTCAGGACGTATTAAAAAAAAAATGAAATTATCTTTTAAATTGAAATTATCTCCTGCTGTTGTTTTTTGCAAAAAGTTTCTTTTTTGTGAACAAAGTGAAAACATTCAACCTGTGATCTCTCTCTCCTCTCTCTCTCTCTCTCTCTCTCTCTCTCTCTCTCTATCCTCTCTCTCTATAATTCTCTCTCTATCCTTTTCTCTCTATAATTCTCTCTCTCTCTATCCTTTCTCTATAATTCTCTCTCTCTCTATCCTCTCTCTCTATAATTCTCTCTCTCTATCCTCTCTCTCTATAATTCTCTCTCTGTATCCTTTCTCTCTATAATTCTCTCTCTCACTCTATCCTCTCTCTCTATAATTCTCTCTCTCTATCCTCTCTCTCTCTAATTCTCTCTCTGTATCCTTTCTCTCTATAATTCTCTCTCTCTCTCTGTATCCTTTCTCTCTATAATTCTCTCTCTATCCTTTCTCTCTATAAATTCTCTCTCTCTCTCTATCCTCTCTCTCTATAATTCTCTCTCTCTATCCTTTCCCTCTATAATTCTCTGTCTCTCTCTCTCTATCCTTTCTCTCTATAATTCTCTCTCTCTCCTTTCTCTCTATTATTCTCTCTCTCTATCCTCTCTCTATAATTTCTCTCTCTATCCTTTCACTCTATAATTCTCTCTCTCTCTATCCTCTCTCTCTCTCTATCCTCTCTCTCTATAATTCTCTCTCTGTATCCTTTCTCTCTATAATTCTCTCTCTCTCTGTATCCTTTCTCTCTATAATTCTCTCTCTCTATCCTCTCTCTCTATAATTCTCTCTCTCTCTATCCTTTCTCTCTATAATTCTCTCTCTCTCTCTATCCTCTCTCTCTATAATTCTCTCTCTCTATCCTCTCTCTCTATATAATTCTCTCTCTCTCTCTCTATCCTCTCTCTCTATAATTCTCTCTCTATCCTTTCTCTCTATAATTCTCTCTCTCTCTATCCTCTCTCTCTATAATTCTCTCTCTCTATCCTCTCTCTCTATATAATTCTCTCTCTCTCTCTATCCTTTCTCTCTATAATTCTCTGTCTCTCTCTCTCTCTGTATCCTTTCTCTCTATAATTCTCTCTCTCTCTATCCTTTCTCTCTGTAATTCTCTCTCTCTCTATCCTTTCTCTCTATAATTCTCTCTCTCTCTATCCTTTCTCTCTATAATTCTCTCTCTCTATCCTCTCTCTCTATCCTCTCTCTCTATCCTCTCTCTCTATAATTCTCTCTCTCTCTATCCTTTCTCTCTATAATTCTCTCTCTCTCTATCCTCTCTCTCTATAATTCTCTCTCTCTATCCTCTCTCTCTATATAATTCTCTCTCTCTCTATCCTTTCTCTCTATAATTCTCTGTCTCTCTCTCTCTCTCTGTATCCTTTCTCTCTATATTCCCTCTCTCTCTCTATATTTCCTTTCTCTCTATAATTCTCTCTCTCTCTCTGTATCCTTTCTCTCTATAATTCTCTCTCTCTATCCTCTCTCTCTATCCTCTCTCCTTCTCTATCCTCTCTCTCTATAATTCTCCCTTCTCTATCCTCTCTCTCTATAATTCTTCTCTCTCTCTCTATCCTTTCTCTCTATAATTCTCTCTCTCTCTATCCTCTCTCTCTATAATTCTCTCCCCTCTCTATCCTCTCTCTATATTTCTCTTTCTCTCTCTATCCTTTCCTTTCTCTCTATAATTCTCTCTCTGTATCCTTTCTCTCTATAATTCTCTCTCTCTCTCTATCCTTTCTCTCTATAATTCTCTCTCTCTATCCTCTCTCTCTCTCTATCCTTTCTCTCTCTATCCTCTCCCTCTATAATTCTCTCTCTCTATCCTCTCTCTCTCTATCCTTTCTCTCTATAATTCTCTCTCTGTATCCTTTCTCTCTATAATCTCTCTCTCTCTCTATCCTTTCTCTCTATAATTCTCTCTCTCTATACTCTCTCTCTCTCTATCCTTTTTCTCTCTATCCTCTCCCTCTATAATTCTCTCTCTCTATCTCTCTCTCTATCCTTTCTCTCTATAATTCTCTCAAGTCATGCGAAGATAAACATCGAACAATAAGGGGAAGTAAAAAGACTGAACATAACAGCGACTGTTTCTTCGACTGACCCTGCCGGAGTGATATACATATATATAAATATTTCATATGTAAATTTAACGTTTACATTTGGGGAATAGCCATTTCTACAGGTTCTTAGAAACCGTTGTTTAAACCCTTGCGGGTCGTAAACAAAGACCAACAGATTTTTAAATAATACTCTATAAACAAATGTTATTCTACAATATCTTACCAGTAAAATGCTTGTTAGTCGTTAGTATCTACTAAAAAGGCACAGAAAAGCAAAGTTAATACTTACTTTAAATGCAAACTCGGTAAAAAAAAGAAGAAATTTACGCAGTCGATAATCAAGGACTTAAGTAAATTTTTTTTACATAAAGCTTTTCATTTACAATTACTGATGTTACAAAAATGATAAAAGCCTATCAAAACAGGTTTATGAAGAAAGTAGAAAACAAAAACGAGAAAAATAAGAAAATGATAAGTAGTTACCAAAAGAAAATATTACAAATCTGTGTTTGTTTACAAAATCAAGTTCAGTCTTTAACATTCCCAAAATAGCCTATTGCAAAAAACTAGTTACACTATAGTTTATATAAACCTCCTTCTGCTGTTTTTTGCAAAAGTTTCTTTTGCGTGAATGGAGAAAATATTCAAGCTGTAATTTCGGAATGTTTTGTTTGTTTTTTTTTTTAGATAAAGGATTAAAATTAACCCTAGTTTTTTGTTCAATTATTGGTACCCCCACGAATTCGCAAAGAAAAACAAAACAAAAAAAATCTCATGAAGAAAAAATGTTTAAATCGTTACTTATTCCAAATATTGCAATAAAACCTTGAACTCTAATTCGACTGTCTCTGTTAATTAGTTAGTCAGGTGCCATACGTGATACACGCTTTGGACGATCATGTCTAGAAAGAGACATGACTGACTAGGCAGAAGATTATCCCTCATTAGTTTGCCCTTGCTGTCCTTGTTATTTAACCCATAACTGGAGTGAAGACACGGATTAATACCTTTCCCAAGAGTATTTGTGTGTAAGTAAATGCAAGAAATTCAACTGAAATTCGACTCTCCGATTTGTCGTTCCAAGTCGTTACCCATTGCACCACAATGCACATCCGGTGACTGTTTCTGAAATTAGGTATTTTAACTATTAACACCATTTAGTTCTCGCCTTTATTGTCATATTCAGGGTGTGTCGGCTGTTGTACGTTTCGGCCTTCTTCAGGTGATACACGTTAGGATTTCTAAACGAACCCTTTAATTCGCCCACTGGGATAGATTATTCTAGTTCCAGATAGCATGCCTCATCTGGATATCTCAGTTTCCAAATTTTTGTTCAACTCTGCCGTGGCCAGATGTTGAACTCACAACTCTTTGGCTCAAGTTACTGGATTACTTCAACCAACGGTGTTTTTTGTTTTATTTTTCCCCCACTGGGGAAGTAATGCAATGCGTTTTGTGTGAACGCTTTGATTTTCTTTATTGTATACCTACTTTTGCACCACCTGCATATTTATGCACAATAGATGATTAATAAATATAAAATGTTCAAACCTTGAGTTTCATTTTTTCTATTTCACTTGGCATTTTTAACAGAAATACTAATAGCTTCAGTTGAATTGATTAAATTAGAATATTTTCCAACCGGTCAAAGCGACTTCTCCAAGGGAAATATTCACTTTATATCGATCGAAAATAAGCCTGTTGTTGTTGTTGTTGTTGTTGTTCACTGAAGCGTAGTCATATTTGTTTGTTAGTGGTTGAATAAATTACGCTACCAAGCAACATGGCTAATTATGATTTCTAGGAAATCAAACGAACTGATAAATCCTGTTTAACAACTACGTGACAAGCAATGTTTATATATATATATATATATATATATATATATATATATATATTAACGAAGATTAACGAAATGGTTATAAACAACCGACAATTTGAAATTATTTGAACATTATATTTTATCGATACTCGTATTTAAGTAGATACTCAAACATTATTATATATTTATTTCTACCGGCATAATTATTTACGATAAATTTTTGTTACGAAAATGTGTGTCATTCGGCAGGATTCGAAACTGCAACCCCTATCCATATAGGGGAAGCCACCAATTGATATATATATATATATATATATATATATATATATATATATATATATATATATGATTGCATAGTATGAAGAAAAAAGGACCCAAACTTAATAAAAACGAACTTTTTCAGCAAAAAGTTAATCTCATGTTTAAGAGGAAAGATCAAAGTATTTTTTTAATTTTCCAATCCTTCTAAACACGTTCGAAATTTTACTTAAATATCTTCTTTTGATTTCGTTAGAACCTTTAAAAAATCTTAGCAAAAATATTTGTTACATGTTACCACACTCCAAGTAAATTTCAAGAAATTAAATTTTGTAGCGCACATATGTTTTATTAGTTAAAGACAGGTCTCACTGGGGAATGTCGATATCTACTACTTTTTTCAAACATTTAACTTCTTTCCGAAAAAATTTAAAAAATTCTTTTAAAATTTCATTATTCATCGATTTTTTTCTTCAGTCTCTAATTTCTTCAATATATAGGGTGCCGACCGTAGAGAAGCCTGTCGCCAATCAACCAACCAGAGTTAAGAGACCGACAAGAAGAGAATTTTCAGACAAGTCTGAAATTGCTAACTGAAAGAGAATAAATCAGCACTTCGGCAATTTCCGTAACATTCTGGAAAACAAGCAACAAGTTGACTAGACTTATAAAACGAACTTAGACTTCTGTTCGAAGCAGCGAGCTGCGGCCAGCCAGATTCCTTGTTATTGCTTAGGAGAATAATTCGATTTACCTAAGAAACGTCCGTTCCGCTACCATTTTATAGAAGCAGGGATGGGAAATTATCCCAGAAGAGCATATTGTGTGTATTCCACTTATTTTTCCGGGTGGTGGCATATTTGGTGCTGTTTAGACCAAGAGACTATTGTGTATAATCTATATATAAAGACATTGTTTTACAACAATTTTCAGCAGTCGGTCCACTTATTTCCTTTGGTGCTATATTTCTTTCTTTTATTACTTAATTATGTGCACGCTTCCCGGTTTGGTTTAGTTCGACAGAGAGACAGCTAGTGGAAAACTCACGTGACTGCCTTGTGATTAATCAATACAACGTGGGACAAGGGAGAAAACCGTGACAGAGTCAATCTACGACCAGCTGGCTAGATCGAAACCAACAGTGACCGGCCGGATAGTGGCATATTATGTCTTCAACATATATGATTTACAAAAGCAATTAAAAGCTTATCTAATTGAATAATATCAAAATTTTATTGGATTTTTTATTTTACTATTGGGAGTAGATTTTCAGAAAAATATCCACCTGTTTGAAAAATAAGAAATGATTTACATTCCCAAATAAGTCCTTCGTTTTACTAATAAAACACATTTTAGCTACAACATTTAATTTATTGGAATTTCATGAATTTACGTGGAGGTGGGTAATAGATGTAAAAAATATATTTTTACCAAGATTTTCAAAAAATAATATCCTTAAATATAATTTGATTTATCTGTGAATAAGTCATGAAATTTTCATTAAAATCTGACAATTATTTGATTTTTGCAAGAATTTCTAAATTAATGTATTTTTTACCGAAAAAATGAGTTATGTAATATTATATTATCTATTGAAAACTCTGGTAACAATCTGATTACCCGCTGACAAAAATCAAAAGATTTTCTGCCAAATTTTCGAACTTGTTCGAAAAGATTAAAACTTTTAAAAAAGTAATTAAAAAATGTTTTGAATTTTTGTTTTAATAATAACACAAACATTTTGAAAGAAAAACTTCGTTTTCATTAAATTTGGGACCTTTTTTGTTTATGCTATGCTGTTTTTTTCAGCGAATTAGTGGAGCTACCTAGTAAAATAGTTGTAAATTAAATTTAGGAAGAATTTTCCAATGTTAGTTTGGGCATTACGGCTGAAGGGTGAGGTAAACCATATGTTACGTTTACGAATTTTCTGCTTATGTTTTTAGTATCATTAATAACTTGCATAAATCGATTCAATTTTGTTTATGTACTAACTTATAACAAAGGGGAATTTTCGACAACTGCAAAATTAAATGTATTAATACATTAATAAATAAAACTCAACACTGGTTTAGATGATTCTGTTAAAACAAAGTTGGCAAAAATAAGCAGAAACTATTTAAATTTATCCATATCTATCTATCTATCGATCTATCTATCTATCTATCTATCTATCTATCTATCTATCTATCTATCTATCTATCTATCTATCGTTCTGTTTCGGGTTTCAATCCTGGCTAAAAGCAATCGGATGTCTAACCGTACTGATCAGCTGTGATACAGAGAAACAGATCTGTCTGTGAATGACTATTCACGAAAAAGTTCGCGAGTTCGAAACTCACCGAAAACTTACACATAGACATTTAATAGGAATAGATTAATTACTTTAAAGATGAAAATTGTGTCACTTTCACTAAGGTCCGCATTACACGTGTGAAAGCGTATCGCTTGTCTGTATTGTTCATGTGCATAAATTGATACTGACTAACCAGGCCTCCTCTGTTAGCATAGTGGATACAGCGCCTGCCGAACAGGCGAAAGGTCGCTTGTTCGAAACTCGCTGAAACCTGGGTGCTGTTCGGTTTTGTAGTAGCTGTATTTTTTTTTTTTTGGATCGAAACGACATCTCTCACCAATTTTTTTTCGCCTGCCTTTACAGACAAGGTGCCTAGAATCGCTGTCCTTGAAGCGTTCTTCCATTACGAAACAGCATTGAATTACAACAGCGACAAACATGTGTTCATTTTTGATTTCAGCGGAAAATGAAGCCGTTTCATATTTTCATGGATGTACTGCGTGCGAGTATTATGTATTTATGAATCGGAAATTGCAAATTGTCACAGCGGCCAGAGGTTTCGTAGTGTAGTGGTCATCACGTCTGCTTTACACGCGAGTTCGAAACCTCTACGTTCTGTTTTTATTCAAGTGGATAATGCATTTTTACCGGCGACATTAACGCAACGTCAGTTACCTATTGAAGTTTTAAGAAATGTTACTATTTTCACTTCCGATTTTGATCATGTCAAGTGTGAAATCTCTATCACGGCTCTATTCGTACGCTTGTAGTTGTTGAAGAAAACACAGTCAAGCTAAATGAATTAAAGGGCTATGTTTATATTTCGTTCCATGCAAAATCATGTCCTGCCTGCATACTAGCGTCGCACGTAATTTAACTAAATCAAGTCTGAAAAGCAAACGCCAGGTATGCTTTCGGGATGTATTATCGGTTATTACGTCTTCTTCGTTCGCAGATGGTCGCGTGATCGAAACCCGCTCAACGAGGTCGATTTTCAGCAATCACATCATATTTACTTTATTTCCAAACAACGGCTAATAATCTTAATATACAGCGCATGTTACCCTCCTGTGATTCGCTATATATGCCGACATGCCGTTGTTCTATGAACTCATTTAAAAATAACAGTCATTTGCTTTTCTTTATGATAAAACGGGGACATTTAAAAGCCTGTCTATATTATAAACGTTAAATGTGTATCAATTTTCCATATTAGTCATCTGCATAAATTCGGGCAGGAAAGGTATGTCTGGTTTCGTGGTGTAGTGGTTATCGCGTCTGCTTAACACGCAGAAGGCCGCGAGTTCGAAACTCGCCGAAACCTACCTAAAGCAACGTTTTCTTCTGAAACAATTTGCTACCTATCTAATGTTCTAGTGTTTCGATTTTTCCACAATTTTTTTCTAGAAAAATTACCCTTGTTGCGTAGGTCACTCAAGATACTGAATTCATTTGAAAATGACAGTCACCTGCATAGGTTTTGATGCCAACAACGGTAAATGAATTAATTTCAAGTCTACTTCACTTTTAAGCAGGCACTGCCTAAGTTATATTTATATTTATCGATGCTATATGACGATCGTCTAGAGTAGGTAACGGGTTTCGTTGTGTCAGGCTTCTTATTATATCTGCTGCTCACACAGAGTTTCGCTAGTTCGAAAGTCACTGAAACCTAGAATGTAGTTCAATATCAGTGAATATGAATATTTCATATTTACAGGCTACATAGATGCGACGCAACTAGTAAAAGTAACGAAGGTTTCCCTTTATCCCATGTTAAATTTTTCTCTTCCGATTTTACTGTATGTCATGTGTCAAGTAGTCACTACAGTGTCGGATGTCTTCTTGCGCTGAAGGATAAAAAGAGAAGAAGCGTCTCTGAAAATAGTCACAATGTTTTTAACGAAGTCTCTGTTCATATCTATTTAATTGCAAGTTGAATAAGACTCTTCACAATTGCATATTTCATATTTAATCTAAACCTAGCTAGTCTGCCACGGCGATTAAGGTTTCGTGGTGTAGTGGTTATCACGTCTGCTTCACACGCAGAAAGTCGGTAGTTCAAAACTAGCCGAAACCTTACACCTAGATATTTTATAGGAATAAATTAATTAATTTAAAGATGAAAATTGTGTCACTTTTACTAAGGTCCGCATTACACGTGTGAAAGCGTATCGCTTGTCTGTAGTGTTCATGTGCATAAATTGATACTGACTAACCAGTCCTCCTCTGTTAGCATAGTGGATACAGCGCCTGCCGAACAGGCGAAAGGTCGCTCGTTCGAAACTCGCTGAAACCTGGGTGTTGATCGATTTTGTAGTAGCTGTATTATTATTTTTTTTTTTTTGGATCGAAACGACATCTCGCACCAATTTTTTTTTTTTTTTTTGCCTGCCTTTACAGACAAGGTGCCTAGAATCGCTGTCCTTGAAGCGTTCTTCCATTACGAAACAGCATTGAATTACAACAGCGACAAACATGTGTTCATTTTTGATTTCAGCGGAAAATGAAGCCGTTTCATATTTTCATGGATGTACTGCGTGCGTGTATTATGTATTTATGAATCGGAAATTGCGAATGCTAACAGCGGCCAGAGGTTTCGTAGTGTAGTGGTCATCACGTCTGCTTTACACGCAGAAGGTCGCGAGTTCGAAACTCGCCGAAACCTATACGTTCTGTTTTTATTCAAGTGGATAATGCCTTTTTACCGGCGACGTTAACGCAACGTCAGTTACGGATTGAAGTTTTAAGAAATGTTACTATTTTCACTTCCGATTTTGATCATGTCAAGTGTGAAATCACAATCACGGCCCTTTTCGTACGCTTAAAGCTGTTGAAGAAAACACAGTCAAGCTAAATGAATTAAAGGGCTATGTTTATATTTCGTTCCATGCAAAATCATGTCCTGCCTGCATACTAGCGTCGCACGTAATTTAACTAAATCAAGTCTGAAAAGCAAACGCCAGGTAAGCTTTCGGGATGTATTATCGGTTATTAGGTCTTCTTCGTTCGCAGATGGTCGCGTGATCGAAACCCGCTCAACGAGGTCGATTTTCAGCAATCACATCATATTTACTTTATTTCCAAACAACGGCTAATAATCTTAATGTACAGCGCATGTTACCCTCTTGTGATTCGCTATATGCCGACATGCCGTTGTTCTATGAACTCATTTAAAAATAACAGTCATTTGCTTTTCTTTATGATAAAACGGGGACATTTAAAAGCCTGTCTATATTATAAACGTTAAATGTGTATCAATTTTCCATATTAGTCATCTGCATAAATTCGGGGAGGAAAAGCATGTCTGGTTTCGTGGTGTAGTGGTTATCACGTCTGCTTAACACGCAGAAGGCCGCGAGTTCGAAACTCGCCGAAACCTACCTAAAGCAACGTTTTCTTCTGAAACAATTTGCTACCTATCTAATGTTCTAGTGTTTCGATTTTTCCACAATTTTTTTCTAGAAAAATTACCCTTGTTGCGTAGGTCACTCAAGATACTGAATTCATTTGAAAATGACAGTCACCTGCATAGGTTTGATGCCAACAACGGTAAATGAATTAATTTCAAGTCTACTTCACTTTTAAGCAGGCACTGCCTAAGTTATATTTATATTTATCGATGCTATATGACGATCGTCTAGAGTAGGTAACGGGTTTCGTTGTGTCAGGCTTCTTATTATATCTGCTGCTCACACAGAGTTTCGCTAGTTCGAAAGTCACTGAAACCTAGAATGTAGTTCAATATCAGTGAATATGAATATTTCATATTTACAGGCTACATAGATGCGACGCAACTAGTAAAAGTAACGAAGGTTTCCCTTTATCCCATGTTAAATTTTTCTCTTCCGATTTTACTGTATGTCATGTGTCAAGTAGTCGCTACAGTGTCGGATGTCTTCTTACGCTGAAGGCTAAAGAGAAGAAGCGTCTCTGAAAATAGTCACAATGTTTTTAACGAAGTCTCTGTTCATATCTATTTAATTGCAAGTTGAATAAGACTCTTCACAATTGCATATTTCATATTTAATCTAAACCTAGCTAGTCTGCCACTGCGATTAAGGTTTCGTTGTGTAGTGGTTATCACGTCTGCTTCACACGCAGAAAGGCGCGAGTTCGAATCTCTCCGAAACCTTACACCTAGATATTTTATAGGAATAAATTAATTAATTTAAAGATGAAAATTGTGTCACTTTTACTAAGGTCCGCATTGACACGTGTGAAAGCGTATCGCTTGTCTGTAGTGTTCATGTGCATAAATTGATACTGACTAACCAGTCCTCCTCTGTTAGCATAGTGGATACAGCGCCTGCCGAACAGGCGAAAGGTCGCTCGTTCGAAATTCGCTGAAACCTTGGGTGTTGTTCGGTTTTGTAGTAGCTGTATTATTTTTTTTTTTTTTTGGAATCGAAACGACATCTCGCACCAATTTTTTTTTTTTTTATTTCCCTGCCTTTACAGACAATGTGACTAGAATCGCTGTCCTTGAAGCGTTCTTCCATTACGAAACAGCATTGAATTACAACAGCGTCAAACATGTGTTCATTTTTGATTTCAGCGGAAAATGAAGCCGTTTCATATTTTCATGGATGTATTGCGTGCGAGTATTATGTATTTATGAATCGGAAATTGCGAATTGTCACGGCGGCCTGTGGTTTCGTGGTGTAGTGGTTATCACGTCTGCTTAACACGCAGAAGGCCGCGAGTTCGAAACTCGCCGAAACCTACCTAAAGCAACGTTTTCTTCTGAAACAATTTGCTACCTATCTAGTGTTTCGATTTTTCCACAATTTTTTTCTAGAAAAATTATCCTTGTTGCGTAGGTCACTCAAGATACTGAATTGATTTGAAAATGACAGTCACCTGCATAGGTTTGATGCCAACAACGGTAAATGAATTAATTTCAAGTCTACTTCATTTTAAGCAGGCACTGCCTAAGGTTATATTTATATTTATCGATGCTATATGACGATCGTCTAGAGTAGGTAACGGGTTTCGTTGTGTCAGGCTTCTTATTATATCTGCTGCTCACACAGAGTTTCGCTAGTTCGAAAGTCACTGAAACCTAGAATGTAGTTCAATATCAGTGAATATGAATATTTCATATTTACAGGCTACATAGATGCGACGCAACTAGTAAAAGTAACGAAGGTTTCCCTTTATCCCATGTTAAATTTTTCTCTTCCGATTTTACTGTATGTCATGTGTCAAGTAGTCGCTACAGTGTCGGATGTCTTCTTACGCTGAAGGATAAAAAGAGAAGAAGCGTCTCTGAAAATAGTCACAATGTTTTTAACGAAGTCTCTGTTCATATCTATTTAATTGCAAGTTGAATAAGACTCTTCACAATTGCATATTTCATATTTAATCTAAACCTAGCTAGTCTGCCACGGCGATTAAGGTTTCGTGGTGTAGTGGTTATCACGTCTGCTTCACACGCAAAAAGTCGGTAGTTCAAAACTAGCCGAAACCTTACACCTAGATATTTTATAGGAATAAATTAATTAATTTAAAGATGAAAATTGTGTCACTTTTACTAAGGTCCGCATTACACGTGTGAAAGCGTATCGCTTGTCTGTAGTGTTCATGTGCATAAATTGATACTGACTAACCAGTCCTCCTCTGTTAGCATAGTGGATACGGCGCCTGCCGAACAGGCGAAAGGTCGCTCGTTCGAAACTCGCTGAAACCTGGGTGTTGTTCGATTTTGTAGTAGCTGTATTATTATTTTTTTTTTTTTGGATCGAAACGACATCTCGCACCAATTTTTTTTTTTTTTTTGCCTGCCTTTACAGACAAGGTGCCTAGAATCGCTGTCCTTGAAGCGTTCTTCCATTACGAAACAGCATTGAATTACAACAGCGACAAACATGTGTTCATTTTTGATTTCAGCGGAAAATGAAGCCGTTTCATATTTTCATGGATGTACTGCGTGCGTGTATTATGTATTTATGAATCGGAAATTGCGAATGCTAACAGCGGCCAGAGGTTTCGTAGTGTAGTGGTCATCACGTCTGCTTTACACGCAGAAGGTCGCGAGTTCGAAACTCGCCGAAACCTATACGTTCTGTTTTTATTCAAGTGGATAATGCCTTTTTACCGGCGACGTTAACGCAACGTCAGTTACGGATTGAAGTTTTAAGAAATGTTACTATTTTCACTTCCGATTTTGATCATGTCAAGTGTGAAATCACAATCACGGCCCTTTTCGTACGCTTAAAGCTGTTGAAGAAAACACAGTCAAGCTAAATGAATTAAAGGGCTATGTTTATATTTCGTTCCATGCAAAATCATGTCCTGCCTGCATACTAGCGTCGCACGTAATTTAACTAAATCAAGTCTGAAAAGCAAACGCCAGGTAAGCTTTCGGGATGTATTATCGGTTATTAGGCCTTCTTCGTTCGCAGATGGTCGCGTGATCGAAACCCGCTCAACGAGGTCGATTTTCAGCAATCACATCATATTTACTTTATTTCCAAACAACGGCTAATAATCTTAATGTACAGCGCATGTTACCCTCTTGTGATTCGCTATATGCCGACATGCCGTTGTTCTATGAACTCATTTAAAAATAACAGTCATTTGCTTTTCTTTATGATAAAACGGGGACATTTAAAAGCCTGTCTATATTATAAACGTTAAATGTGTATCAATTTTCCATATTAGTCATCTGCATAAATTCGGGGAGGAAAAGCATGTCTGGTTTCGTGGTGTAGTGGTTATCACGTCTGCTTTACACACAGAAGGCCGCGAGTTCGAAACTCGCCGAAACCTACCTAAAGCAACGTTTTCTTCTGAAACAATTTGCTACCTATCTAGTGTTTCGATTTTTCCACAATTTTTTTCTAGAAAAATTACCCTTGTTGCGTAGGTCACTCAAGATACTGAATTCATTTGAAAATGACAGTCACCTGCATAGGTTTGATGCCAACAACGGTAAATGAATTAATTTCAAGTCTACTTCACTTTTAAGCAGGCACTGCCTAAGTTATATTTATATTTATCGATGCTATATGACGATCGTCTAGAGTAGGTAACGGGTTTCGTTGTGTCAGGCTTCTTATTATATCTGCTGCTCACACAGAGTTTCGCTAGTTCGAAAGTCACTGAAACCTAGAATGTAGTTCAATATCAGTGAATATGAATATTTCATATTTACAGGCTACATAGATGCGACGCAACTAGTAAAAGTAACGAAGGTTTCCCTTTATCCCATGTTAAATTTTTCTCTTCCGATTTTACTGTATGTCATGTGTCAAGTAGTCGCTACAGTGTCGGATGTCTTCTTACGCTGAAGGCTAAAGAGAAGAAGCGTCTCTGAAAATAGTCACAATGTTTTTAACGAAGTCTCTGTTCATATCTATTTAATTGCAAGTTGAATAAGACTCTTCACAATTGCATATTTCATATTTAATCTAAACCTAGCTAGTCTGCCACTGCGATTAAGGATTCGTGGTGTAGTGGTTATCACGTCTGCTTCACACGCAGAAAGTCGCGAGTTCGAAACTCTCCGAAACCTTACACCTAGATATTTTATAGGAATAAATTAATTAATTTAAAGATGAAAATTGTGTCACTTTTACTAAGGTCCGCATTGACACGTGTGAAAGCGTATCGCTTGTCTGTAGTGTTCATGTGCATAAATTGATACTGACTAATCAGTCCTCCTCTGTTAGCATAGTGGATACAGCGCCTGCCGAACAGGCGAAAGGTCGCTCGTTCGAAATTCGCTGAAACCTGGGTGTTGTTCGGTTTTGTAGTAGCTTTATTATTTTTTTTTTTTTGGATCGAAACGACATCTCGCACCAATTTTTTTTTTTTTTTTGCCTGCCTTTACAGACAAGGTGACTAGAATCGCTGTCCTTGAAGCGTTCTTCCATTACGAAACAGCATTGAATTACAACAGCGACAAACATGTGTTCATTTTTGATTTCAGCGGAAAATGAAGCCGTTTCATATTTTCATGGATGTACTGCGTGCGTGTATTATGTATTTATGAATCGGAAATTGCGAATTCTCACAGCGGCCAGAGGTTTCGTAGTGTAGTGGTCATCACGTCTGCTTTACACGCAGAAGGTCGCGAGTTCGAAACTCGCCGAAACCTATAAGTTCTTTTTTTATTCAAGTGGATAATGCATTTTTAACGGCGACGTTAAAGCAACGTCAGTTACGGTTTATTGAAGTTTTAAGAAATGTTACTATTTTCACTTCCGATTTTGATCATGTCAAGTGTGAAATCTCTATCACGGCTCTTTTCGTACGCTTAAAGCTGTTGAAGAAAACACAGTAAAGCTAAATGAATTAAAGGGCTATGTTTATATTTCGTTCCATGCAAAATCATGTCCTGCCTGCATACTAGCGTCGCAGGTAATTTAACTAAATCAAGTCTGAAAAGCAAACGCCAGGTATGCTTTCGGGATGTATTATCGGTTATTAGGTCTTCTTCGTTCGCAGATGGTCGCGTGACCGAAACCCGCTCAACGAGGTCGATTTTCAGCAATCACATCATATTTACTTTATTTCCAAACAACGGCTAATAATCTTAATGTACAGCGCATGTTACCCTCCTGTGATTCGCTATATGCCGACATGCCGTTGTTCTATGAACTCATTTAAAAATAACAGTCATTTGCTTTTCTTTATGATAAAACGGGGACATTTAAAAGCCTGTCTATATTATAAACGTTAAATGTGTATCATTTTCCATATTAGTCATCTGCATAAATTCGGGCATGAAAAGTATGTCTGGTTTCGTGGTGTAGTGGTTATCACGTCTGCTTAACACGCAGATGGCCGCGAGTTCGAAACTCGCCGAAACCTGCCTAAAGCAAACGTTTTCTTCTGAAACAATTTGCTACCTATCTAATGTTCTAGTGTTTCGATTTTTCCACAATTTTTTTCTAGAAAAATTATCCTTGTTGCGTAGGTCACTCAAGATACTGAGTTGATTTGAAAATGACAGTCACCTGCATAGGTTTGATGCCAACAACGGTAAATGAATTAATTTCAAGTCTACTTCACTTTTAAGCAGGCACTGCCTAAGTTATATTTATATTTATCGATGCTATATGACGATCGTCTAAGGTAACGGGTTTCGTTGTGTCAGGCTTCTTATTATATCTGCTGCTCACACAGAGTTTCGCTAGTTCGAAAGTCACTGAAACCTAGAATGTAGTTCAATATCAGTGAATATGAATATTTCATATTTACAGGCTACATAGATGCGACGCAACTAGTAAAAGTAACGAAGGTTTTCCCTTTATCCCATGTTAAATTTTTCTCTTCCGATTTTACTGTATGTCATGTGTCAAGTAGTCGCTACAGTGTCGGATGTCTTCTTACGCTGAAGGCTAAAGAGAAGAAGCGTCTCTGAAAATAGTCACAATGTTTTTAACGAAGTCTCTGTTCATATCTATTTAATTGCAAGTTGAATAAGACTCTTCAAAATTGCATATTTCATATTTAATCTAAACCTAGCGAGTTTGCCACGGCGATTAAGGTTTCGTAGTGTAGTGGTTATCACGTCTGCTTCACACGCAGAAAGTCGCGAGTTCAAAACTCGCCGAAACCTTACACCTAGATATTTTATAGGAAATAAATTAATTAATTTAAGGATGAAAATTGTGTCACTTTTACTAAGGTCCGCATTACACGTGTGAAAGCGTATCGCTTGTCTGTAGTGTTCATGTGCATAAATTGATACTGACTAACCAGTCCTCCTCTGTTAGCATAGTGGATACAGCGCCTGCCGAACAGGCGAAAGGTCGCTCGTTCGAAACTCGCTGAAACCTGGGTGTTGTTCGGTTTTGTAGTAGCTGTATTTTTTTTTTGAATCGAAACGACATCTCGCACCAATATTTTTTTTTTCACCTGCCTTTACAGACAAGGTGCCTAGAATCGCTGTCCTTGAAGCGTTCTTCCATTACGAAACAGCATTGAATTACAACAGCGACAAACATGTATTCATTTTTGATTTCAGCGGAAAATGAAGCCGTTTCATATTTTCATGGATGTACTGCGTGCGAGTATTATGTATTTATGAATCGGAAATTGCGAATTCTCACAGCGGCCAGAGGTTTCGTAGTGTAGTGGTCATCACGTCTGCTTTACACGCAGAAGGTCGCGAGTTCGAAACTCGCCGAAACCTATAAGTTCTATTTTTTATTCAAGTGGATAATGCATTTTTACCGGCGACGTTAACGCAACGTCAGTTACCTATTGAAGTTTTAAGAAATGTTACTATTTTCACTTCCGATTTTGATCATGTCAAGTGTGAAATCTCTATCACGGCTCTTTTCGTACGCTTAAAGGCTGTTGAAGAAAACACAGTCAAGCTAAATGAATTAAAGGGCTATGTTTATATTTCGTTCCATGCAAAATCATGTCTTACCTGCATACTAGCGTCGCACGTAATTTAACTAAATCAAGTCTGAAAAGCAAACGCCAGGTAAGCTTTCGGGATGTATTATCGGTTATTAGGTCTTCTTCGTTCGCAGATGGTCGCGTGACCGAAACCCGCTCAACGAGGTCGATTTTCAGCAATCACATCATATTTACTTTATTTCCAAACAACGGCTAATAATCTTAATGTACAGCGCATGTTACCCTCCTTGTGATTCGCTATATGCCGACATGCCGTTGTTCTATGAACTCATTTAAAAATAACAGTCATTTGCTTTTCTTTATGATAAAACGGGGACATTTAAAAGCCTGTCTATATTATAAACGTTAAATGTGTATCAATTTTCCATATTAGTCATCTGCATAAATTCGGGCATGAAAAGTATGTCTGGTTTCGTGGTGTAGTGGTTATCACGTCTGCTTAACACGCAGATGGCCGCGAGTTCGAAACTCGCCGAAACCTGCCTAAAGCAAACGTTTTCTTCTGAAACAATTTGCTACCTATCTAATGTTCTAGTGTTTCGATTTTTCCACAATTTTTTTCTAGAAAAATTATCCTTGTTGCGTAGGTCACTCAAGATACTGAGTTGATTTGAAAATGACAGTCACCTGCATAGGTTTGATGCCAACAACGGTAAATGAATTAATTTCAAGTCTACTTCACTTTTAAGCAGGCACTGCCTAAGTTATATTTATATTTATCGATGCTATATGACGATCGTCTAAGGTAACGGGTTTCGTTGTGTCAGGCTTCTTATTATATCTGCTGCTCACACAGAGTTTCGCTAGTTCGAAAGTCACTGAAACCTAGAATGTAGTTCAATATCAGTGAATATGAATATTTCATATTTACAGGCTACATAGATGCGACGCAACTAGTAAAAGTAACGAAGGTTTTCCTTTATCCCATGTTAAATTTTTCTCTTCCGATTTTACTGTATGTCATGTGTCAAGTAGTCGCTACAGTGTCGGATGTCTTCTTACGCTGAAGGCTAAAGAGAAGAAGCGTCTCTGAAAATAGTCACAATGTTTTTAACGAAGTCTCTGTTCATATCTATTTAATTGCAAGTTGAATAAGACTCTTCAAAATTGCATATTTCATATTTAATCTAAACCTAGCGAGTTTGCCACGGCGATTAAGGTTTCGTAGTGTAGTGGTTATCACGTCTGCTTCACACGCAGAAAGTCGCGAGTTCAAAACTCGCCGAAACCTTACACCTAGATATTTTATAGAAATAAATTAATTAATTTAAAGGATGAAAATTGTGTCACTTTTACTAAGGTCCGCATTACACGTGTGAAAGCGTATCGCTTGTCTGTATTGTTCATGTGCATAAATTGATACTGACTAACCAGTCCTCCTCTGTTAGCATAGTGGATACAGCGCCTGCCGAACAGGCGAAAGGTCGCTCGTTCGAAACTCGCTGAAACCTGGGTGTTGTTCGGTTTTGTAGTAGCTGTATTTTTTTTTTTGAATCGAAACGACATCTCGCACCAATATTTTTTTTTTTCACCTGCCTTTACAGACAAGGTGCCTAGAATCGCTGTCCTTGAAGCGTTCTTCCATTACGAAACAGCATTGAATTACAACAGCGACAAACATGTATTCATTTTTGATTTCAGCGGAAAATGAAGCCGTTTCATATTTTCATGGATGTACTGCGTGCGAGTATTATGTATTTATGAATCGGAAATTGCGAATTCTCACAGCGGCCAGAGGTTTCGTAGTGTAGTGGTCATCACGTCTGCTTTACACGCAGAAGGTCGCGAGTTCGAAACTCGCCGAAACCTATAAGTTCTATTTTTTATTCAAGTGGATAATGCATTTTTACCGGCGACGTTAACGCAACGTCAGTTACCTATTGAAGTTTTAAGAAATGTTACTATTTTCACTTCCGATTTTGATCATGTCAAGTGTGAAATCTCTATCACGGCTCTTTTCGTACGCTTAAAGGCTGTTGAAGAAAACACAGTCAAGCTAAATGAATTAAAGGGCTATGTTTATATTTCGTTCCATGCAAAATCATGTCTTACCTGCATACTAGCGTCGCACGTAATTTAACTAAATCAAGTCTGAAAAGCAAACGCCAGGTAAGCTTTCGGGATGTATTATCGGTTATTAGGTCTTCTTCGTTCGCAGATGGTCGCGTGACCGAAACCCGCTCAACGAGGTCGATTTTCAGCAATCACATCATATTTACTTTATTTCCAAACAACGGCTAATAATCTTAATGTACAGCGCATGTTACCCTCCTGTGATTCGCTATATGCCGACATGCCGTTGTTCTATGAACTCATTTAAAAATAACAGTCATTTGCTTTTCTTTATGATAAAACGGGGACATTTAAAAGCCTGTCTATATTATAAACGTTAAATGTGTATCAATTTTCCATATTAGTCATCTGCATAAATTCGGGCATGAAAAGCATGTCTGGTTTCGTGGTGTAGTGGTTTATCACGTCTGCTTAACACGCAGAAAGGCCGCGAGTTCGAAACTCGCCGAAACCTGCCTAAAGCAAACGTTTTCTTCTGAAACAATTTGCTACCTATCTAATGTTCTAGTGTTTCGATTTTTCCACAATTTTTTTCTAGAAAAATTATCCTTGTTGCGTAGGTCACTCAAGATACTGAATTGATTTGAAAATGACAGTCACCTGCATAGGTTTGATGCCAACAACGGTAAATTAATTAATTTCAAGTCTACTTCACTTTTAAGCAGGCACTGCCTAAGTTATATTTATATTTAATCGATGCTATATGACGATCGTCTAAGGTAACGGGTTTCGTTGTGTCAGGCTTCTTATTATATCTGCTGCTCACACAGAGTTTCGCTAGTTCGAAAGTCACTGAAACCTAGAATGTAGTTCAATATCAGTGAATATGAATATTTCATATTTACAGGCTACATAGATGCGACGCAACTAGTAAAAGTAACGAAGGTTTCCCTTTATCCCATGTTAAATTTTTCTCTTCCGATTTTACTGTATGTCATGTGTCAAGTAGTCGCTACAGTGTCGGATGTCTTCTTACGCTGAAGGCTAAAGAGAAGAAGCGTCTCTGAAAATAGTCACAATGTTTTTAACGAAGTCTCTGTTCATATCTATTTAATTGCAAGTTGAATAAGACTCTTCACAATTGCATATTTCATATTTAATCTAAACCTAGCGAGTTTGCCACGGCGATTAAGGTTTCGTGGTGTAGTGGTTATCACGTCTGCTTCACACGCAGAAAGTCGCGAGTTCGAAACTCGCCGAAACCTTACACCTAGATATTTTATAGGAAATAAATTAATTAATTTAAAGATGAAAATTGAGTCACTTTTACTAAGGTCCGCATTACACGTGTGAAAGCGTATCGCTTGTCTGTATTGTTCATGTGCATAAATTGATACTGACTAACCAGTCCTCCTCTGTTAGCATAGTGGATACAGCGCCTGCCGAACAGGCGAAAGGTCGCTCGTTCGAAACTCGCTGAAACCTGGGTGTTGTTCGGTTTTGTAGTAGCTGTATTATTTTATTTTATTCTTTTTTTTTGAATCGAAACGACATCTCGCACCAATTTTTTTTTTTTTTTGCCTGCCTTTACAGACAAGGTGCCTAGAATCGCTGTCCTTGAAGCGTTCTTCCATTACGAAACAGCATTGAATTACAACAGCGACAAACATGTGTTCATTTTTGATTTCAGCGGAAAATGAAGCCGTTTCATATTTTCATGGATGTACTGCGTGCGAGTATTATGTATTTATGAATCGGAAATTGCGAATTGTCACAGCGGCCAGAGGTTTCGTAGTGTAGTGGTCATCACGTCTGCTTTACACGCAGAAGGTCGCGAGTTCGAAACTCGCCGAAACCTATAAGTTCTTTTTTCATTCAAGTAGTGGATAATGCATTTTTACCGGCGACGTTAACGCAACGTCAGTTACGTATTGAAGTTTTAAGAAATGTTACTATTTTCACTTCCGATTTTGATCATGTCAAGTGTGAAATCTCTATCACGGCTCTATTCGTACGCTTGTAGCTGTTGAAGAAAACACAGTAAGGCAAAATGAATTAAAGGGCTATGTTTATATTTCGTTCCATGCAAAATCATGTCCTGCCTGCATACTAGCGTCGCACGTAATTTAACTAAATCAAGTCTGAAAAGCAAACGCCAGGTATGCTTTCGGGGTGTATTATCGGTTATTAGGTCTTCTTCGTTCGCAGATGGTCGCGTGACCGAAACCCGCTCAACGAGGTCGATTTTCAGCAATCACATCATATTTACTTTATTTCCAAACAACGGCTAATAATCTTAATATACAGCGCATGTTACCCTCCTGTGATTCGCTATATATGCCGACATGCCGTTGTTCTATGAACTCATTTAAAAATAACAGTCATTTGCTTTTCTTTATGATAAAACGGGGACATTTAAAAGCCTGTCTATATTATAAACGTTAAATGTGTATCAATTTTCCATATTAGTCATCTGCATAAATTCGGGCATGAAAAGCATGTCTGGTTTCGTGGTGTAGTGGTTTATCACGTCTGCTTAACACGCAGAAAGCCGCGAGTTCGAAACTCGCCGAAACCTGCCTAAAGCAAACGTTTTCTTCTGAAACAATTTGCTACCTATCTAATGTTCTAGTGTTTCGATTTTTCCACAATTTTTTTCTAGAAAAATTATCCTTGTTGCGTAGGTCACTCAAGATACTGAATTGATTTGAAAATGACAGTCACCTGCATAGGTTTGATGCCAACAACGGTAAATGAATTAATTTCAAGTCTACTTCACTTTTAAGCAGGCACTGCCTAAGTTATATTTATATTTATCGATGCTATATGACGATCGTCTAAGGTAACGGGTTTCGTTGTGTCAGGCTTCTTATTATATCTGCTGCTCACACAGAGTTTCGCTAGTTCGAAAGTCACTGAAACCTAGAATGTAGTTCAATATCAGTGAATATGAATATTTCATATTTACAGGCTACATAGATGCGACGCAACTAGTAAAAGTAACGAAGGTTTTCCCTTTATCCCATGTTAAATTTTTCTCTTCCGATTTTACTGTATGTCATGTGTCAAGTAGTCGCTACAGTGTCGGATGTCTTCTTACGCTGAAGGCTAAAGAGAAGAAGCGTCTCTGAAAATAGTCACAATGTTTTTAACGAAGTCTCTGTTCATATCTATTTAATTGCAAGTTGAATAAGACTCTTCACAATTGCATATTTCATATTTAATCTAAACCTAGCGAGTTTGCCACGGCGATTGAGGTTTCGTGGTGTAGTGGTTATCACGTCTGCTTCACACGCAGAAAGTCGCGAGTTCGAAACTCGCCGAAACCTTACACCTAGATATTTTATAGGAAATAAATTAATTAATTTAAAGATGAAAATTGTGTCACTTTTACTAAGGTCCGCATTACACGTGTGAAAGCGTATCGCTTGTCTGTAGTGTTCATGTGCATAAATTGATACTGACTAACCAGTCCTCCTCTGTTAGCATAGTGGATACAGCGCCTGCCGAACAGGCGAAAGGTCGCTCGTTCGAAACTCGCTGAAACCTGGGTGTTGTTCGGTTTTGTAGTAGCTGTATTATTTTATTTTATTTTTTTTTTTTGAATCGAAACGACATCTCGCACCAATTTTTTTTTTTTCACCTGCCTTTACAGACAAGGTGCCTAGAATCGCTGTCCTTGAAGCGTTCTTCCATTACGAAACAGCATTGAATTACAACAGCGACAAACATGTGTTCATTTTTGATTTCAGCGGAAAATGAAGCCGTTTCATATTTTCATGGATGTACTGAGTGCGAGTATTATGTATTTATGAATCGGAAATTGCGAATTGTCACAGCGGCCAGAGGTTTCGTAGTGTAGTGGTCATCACGTCTGCTTTACACGCAGAAGGTCGCGAGTTCGAAACTCGCCGAAACCTATAAGTTCTTTTTTCATTCAAGTGGATAATGCATTTTTACCGGCGACGTTAACGCAACGTCAGTTACGTATTGAAGTTTTAAGAAATGTTACTATTTTCACTTCCGATTTTGATCATGTCAAGTGTTAAATCTCTATCACGGCTCTATTCGTACGCTTGTAGCTGTTGAAGAAAACACAGTAAGGCAAAATGAATTAAAGGGCTATGTTTATATTTCGTTACATGAAAAATCATGTCCTGCCTGCATACTAGCGTCGCACGTAATTTAACTAAATCAAGTCTGAAAAGCAAACGCCAGGTATGCTTTCGGGATGTATTATCGGTTATTACGTCTTCTTCGTTCGCAGATGGTCGCGTGATCGAAACCCGCTCAACGAGGTCGATTTTCAGCAATCACATCATATTTACTTTATTTCCAAACAACGGCTAATAATCTTAATGTACAGCGCATGTTACCCTCCTGTGATTCGCTATATGCCGACATGCCGTTGTTCTATGAACTCATTTAAAAATAACAGTCATTTGCTTTTCTTTATGATAAAACGGGGACATTTAAAAGCCTGTCTATATTATAAACGTTAAATGTGTATCAATTTTCCATATTAGTCATCTGCATAAATTCGGGCATGAAAAGCATGTCTGGTTTCGTGGTGTAGTGGTTATCACGTCTGCTTAACACGCAGAAGTCCGCGAATTCGAAACTCGCCGAAACCTGCCTAAAGCAAACGTTTTCTTCTGAAACAATTTGCTACCTATCTAATGTTCTAGTGTTTCGATTTTTCCACAATTTTTTTCTAGAAAAATTATCCTTGTTGCGTAGGTCACTCAAGATACTGAATTGATTTGAAAATGACAGTCACCTGCATAGGTTTGATGCCAACAACGGTAAATGAATTAATTTCAAGTCTACTTCACTTTTAAGCAGGCACTGCCTAAGTTATATTTATATTTAATCGATGCTATATGACGATCGTCTAAGGTAACGGGTTTCGTTGTGTCAGGCTTCTTATTATATCTGCTGCTCACACAGAGTTTCGCTAGTTCGAAAGTCACTGAAACCTAGAATGTAGTTCAATATCAGTGAATATGAATATTTCATATTTACAGGCTACATAGATGCGACGCAACTAGTAAAAGTAACGAAGGTTTCCCTTTATCCCATGTTAAATTTTTCTCTTCCGATTTTACTGTATGTCATGTGTCAAGTAGTCACTACAGTGTCGGATGTCTTCTTACGCTGAAGGCTAAAGAGAAGAAGCGTCTCTGAAAATAGTCACAATGTTTTTAACGAAGTCTCTGTTCATATCTATTTAATTGCAAGTTAAATAAGACTCTTCACAATTGCATATTTCATATTTAATCTAAACCTAGCCAGTCTTCCCCGGCGATTAAGGTTTCGTGGTGTAGTGGTTTTCACGTCTGCTTCGCGCGCAGAAGGTCGCGAGTTCGAAATTCGCCGAAACGTTACACCTAGATATTTTATAGGAATTAATTTAATTATTTTAAAGATGAAAATTGTGTCACTTTTACTAAGGTCCGCATTACACGTGTGAAAGCGTATCGCTTGTCTGTATTGTTCATGTGCATAAATTGATACTGATTAACCAGTCCTCCTCTGTTAGCATAGTGGATACAGCGCCTGCCTAACTGGCGGATGGTCGCTCGGTTCGAAGCTCGCTTGTACCTGGGTGTTGTTCGGCTTTGTAGTAGGTGTGTTGCATCGAAACGATATGCCGCATTAATTTCATACTGGGTTTTAATACAAGGTTCCTCAAATGGCTATCTTTGAGGCGGTCTTCCATTACGAAACAGCCTAGTATTAAAATAGTGGAAGTCATCATATTTACTTTTTCTCCAACAACGGCTCATAATCTAAGTTCATATCGCATGTTACCCTCTTCTTCTGATTCGCTATATGCCGACATGACGTTGTTCTGCGAAGTCATTTAAATATAACTGTCATTTGTCTTTCTTTATGATGAACCAGGACCATTTAAAAGCCTGTCTGTATTTTTACTCTCCTGTGCCTTTGAACTCTAATATTAACCTTCGAACACTCGCCATCTATAAAATTACGCCGCTACGAACCATACTTGATTTTGAAAATATACAAAAAATATTAAATATAAATCTTTATTTGAAACATTTTACACGCAGGATCTTCAAAATTTCTACTTTTAGTTAACATAAATATCAACTGAAAAGCATCTTTTTTAGCTAAGTAAATGAGGCACTGAAAATTTCATTAAATTTTTATTAAAATGTCGTTATTTGCGCTGGGTTCTATAAACCCATGGTTCGTGGTTTTTGCATCTCATGTGAGTCTGGGCAAAAACATTTATTTATATCGGTCCGTTTTTAATAATTTTTTTTTGTTTTTTTTTTGTTTTTTGATAAAAACAAAAATGAAATGAAAATACAATAAAAGAAACCAAAACAACGTTTTTTCTTTTATTTCGGTAAAATTTTCCATTTTGGAGGCACCTTTCGGGTATTTCGAACTCACAACCTTCTATGTATAGAAAGCTGATGTGAGAAAAATTGCAGATAGAAAGAGATGATGTTGCAAATGTTAGAAAAAATCAACGATTGACTTCTTAAAAGCTTAAAACCTTCTTAAAATCAATTAATATAAGAAAGGCACCAAGAACAACTAAGAGAAAATATATAAGGCGACGGATAGTGGCGAATTTTGAAATTACTAAAGAAATTACGATGCGTCGACGGTTTATGGAGTAAGCGACTCCGACTGACAGCAAATCGGTCGAGTTTCAATCCCGGCCAGAAGCATGTGGATGCGTCCTGCCACACTGATAAACTGTGATACAGCGAAACAGGCTTATATGTGGATGACTAATATATAACTGATGTGCGTTGTGGTGCAGTGGATATCGTCTCGGAACGAGAAATCGGGGAGTCGAGTTCAAATTCCAGTTGAATTCGTTGCATTCACTTCCGCGCAAATACCCTTGGGAAAGGTATTAATCCGTCTCTTCCCTCCAGTTATGGGTTAAATAACAGGACAGATTGAGTTCTATATCCTTGGCTGACAACCAGTCTACCACAGAAAGCAAGGGCAACCTACTGCGGGATAATCTTCTGCCTAGTCGGGCATGTCTCTTTCGAGACATGATCGCCCAAAGCGTGTATCACGTATGGCACTTAATTGATTAAATGAAGATAATAGTTGGAAACATAAGAAAAGCTTCTACTTGGCAAAAAGTAGGGGATCAGTTTTCTATTGTTATTAAGTAATAAACTGATCCCCCACGAATTACTACTTATTAATACAATCCGTTTCTTCTCCCTTCAGCTATAGTTTAAAGAACAGGATAGAAAATCTTCTGCCCAGTCAGTCATGTCTCTTTCGAGACATGATCGCCCAAAGCGTGTATTACGTATAGCACTTAACTGACTGACTGAAAGCAAAATGATTGTATTTACTATTTCCAGCAAGTAAAATACTCTGGTGGATTATATTAATTGGAATGTAAACTTTTGCGATTTAAAATTTTTTTTCTCTATTTTTTGGTCGTTTTTGAGCAATCGACACATTTGTAAACAAACTTAATTCTCGGTTTTAAAAATAAATGCTGTTTTTTTAACAGCGAATTAGTGGAGGTCTTACGCTCACAGGCTGCAGTGTTGGAACAAATGAAGTTAATGCGATTTTACTTTATATGTGGAGGTTTTGGAAGATAAGTGCGAAAGCTGTGCGCTGAAAAGTAAAAAAATGAATTCATTTGTTAGCAAATCAGGGAAACTAACATTCCCAGATGGGAACGTAATCATCACGTGGTGTTACATCACAGAAAAAAGATGAAGGAAAATGATTTCATTTTTAGATTTGGTTAGCGCCGCTAACTAGTAGTGGAATCATATTTCCAGTTGCTCCTGGGTGTAACGATAAACTGCATCCGACAGCAAGGCCTCTGATTGGAAGATTTTGAGAAGTGTGGAACCACCACTTATTTGCTATTGTTCTCAGGCTGACTCGGGGTTGTAGCAACTGTCACGGTCCAAGCTATGGACAAATAGTTATCCGTCAAACTGGTACCAAAAGACGATGAAAGTATAAAAAATACTCTTTTATAGTAAAAATTCCATCACTACTTTTTGGAGAAGAAAATATTACCATCAATACATTCTGGAGAAAACCAAAGGAAAGATATTACCAGCAATAGAACTATAGCAGCAATACATCTGACTCTCGACTAAACCTCTTTACAAAAATACGTCAGTGGAACATGATCTACAAACTGTCTTTCAAAAATACAAAACCAGAATACATCTTGAATTTTCTAAAAATAAAAAATAATAATCAAAATCTGACTAAATGAACATTCTCACTATAATTGAACATTTAAAAATGGAAAAAAAAGCCTAAAAACCCACCTTTTTAGCAATAAATAACCCACAGAGGTGTTGATATGCCATTAATCAAAACTCAAACTCAAATTCATAATCTGACTAAACCAACCTATAGTGAGATATAACCAAATATTATAAAAAAACCTTAAAACCCCACGTTTTTGGCATTAAATAACCCACAGAGGTGTTGATATGCCGTTAATCAAAACTCAAACTGAAACTCAAAATCTGACTAAATCAACCTATAGTGAGATATAACCAAACATTATAAAAAAAACAAAACCTTAAAACCCCATCTTTTTGGCATTAAATAACCCACGGAGGTGTTGATATGCAGTTAATCAAAACTCAAAATCAAACTGAATATTTCCATTTCCTTTTCAACTCGTATTATGTAAAAATATATTACTTTATTTTTTTAAAATATTTATTGATTTGCAATTATTGATTTTTTTATTCCACTATTCCACAGACGTTTTTAACGTGACGTAAAAAATGTTAACACGAAAACTTATATTGCTATGGGTTCTTCTTTTCTATGTCATGGCCTTTCAGCTTTCATGGCTCTCCACAACTTCTTTTTGTATTTTTAAGTAACTTTTATCTCTCTGCCTTTCCACTTGGCCTTTGTTCTGTCCGTCACATTATGTGAGTTACTCGCTTTTTACCCTGCTTGTCTTGACTTCAAAATGCCATGTGAGCATTGAATTCTCCAAGCCTTTTTCCTTGTTAAGCAGCTGAGAAATTTCAGTTGCCTCTTATACTCTTTCTGATTATAAGTATAAATTTTTATTTATTGGTTTCATTTTCCTTAAAACTTCCTCGTTTTACACATGCTCTGACCAAAGTATTCTCAGAATTCATCAGGAGAAACATCTTATTTTTGTTGTTCAAGTCTTTTCCGTACGTTGTGGTGCAATGAATATCGGTTTGGAACTAGAAATCGGGGAGCCGAGTTCGAATTCCAGTTCAATTCCTTGCATTCACTTACGCACAAATACCTTTGGGAAAGGTATTAATCCGTTTCTTCCCTCCAGCTATGAGTTAAAAATAACATGACAGATTGGGTTCTCTATGGCAACCAGTCTACAGCAGAAAGTAATGGCAACCTACTGCGGGATAATGTCCTGACCAGTCAGTCATGTCTCTTTAGAGACATGATCGCCGAAGCTTGTATCACGTATGGCACTTAACTGACTGACTGACGCTTCTATGCGTAAATTTTCCATTATTCACAGTTATATAGAAGATCATATACTACATAGCAGTTGCACACGCTTCACGATAGTTTTAACTGCTAAAATAAGACTTTATTTGACTGCCGTCTTTACGGGCGGTTCCGTGGTGTAGTGGTTATCACGTCTGCTTAACACGCAGAAGGTCGCGAGTTCGAAACTCGCCGGAACCTGTTTTTTTTTTTTTTTTTTTCGTTTTCATATTTAAAGAATGTTTGAGCATTTTTTGGTGGGTTAATGTTAATCGCCACTGATCTAGCATGACATGTTAGCGTGCTAAACATTAAAAAAATTGTGTAAAAATAAATTTTTATAGGCATATATACATAAAAATAGACTTGTAAAAAAATATACATTTTTGAAGGAAAAAAATTATTTACCATACCGCATTTTTAAAGGAAAAAATTATTGCCAAGATTGAGGATCGAACTCACGACACTAGCAAGCGTGACGCGCTAGATCAGTAGCAATTGTGTCGTGAGTTACATATATGTTATGGTAATAATTTTTTTCCTTCAAAAATGTATATTTTTCTGCAAAAGTCTATTTTTATGTTTATATGTCTATAAAAGTCTATTTTTATACTTTCATAGTGTTTTGCCCCCAGTTTTGGGGATAACTATTTGGCCATAGTTGGGACCCTAACAGTTGCTACCACTCCGAGTCAGAGTGGACCTGGGAACAACAGCAATTAGGAAGTGGTTCCATGCTCCTCAAAACTTCTCACTGAAAGGCATTGCTGTTGGATGCAGTTTACTGTCATCCCCAGGATCCATGCAAGAGAGGATTTGTAATTTTCATGGAACAAAATAATTTTCAGTCAGTTAAGTGCTATTCGGTAGCCTGGTTGCCAACCAAGGCTATAGAACCGAATCTGTCCTGTTATTTAATCCATACCAAATAAGCACTGTCAAAGGTCATTGGTGGGGAAATAAGTTAAATAATTTCATGTCGCTGGCATCTGTATTTGTATAATGGTAATAAAATGCTGCAGGCAGGATTACTGCTTATAATACTGGAAAGAAGGCTACTTGTTTATGGTATGTGCATGTTCGAATCATGTCGATACTTAAATTGTGTGGAGGCGTCTTGTGAGGAAGCAGTTTTTGAATATGGATGCAACGAACTTTATAATGTTAATGGCAATAAAATACTGAAAGAGAATTAATGTTTAGGAATTTGGGAGCGTGTAAGTAAGGAATGTCTTTGATGTATTCACTCCTGAGGTTAGTAAGTAGTTTTTGAGGCAGGGAAGAAGGAAAGAGGAAAGGGAGGCGAGTGTAGTAAGCCACTTGACTTCGGTCAAGGGGGTTACTAATTACTCTCTTCTCCTCGAGTCGGTCTGCCTGGCGATGCTTTCTGTATCCGCTTTTTATATCTTCTTTTTGGATCACAGCAGCTCCTTTGGGATTTCACACTTGTTTTTGTTTCTGGGCTTCCCATTGGCTGATAAATAAAATTCGCGTAGGCTCGTGAACTGGAAATTTAATATTTAATTAATTTTTAGTTTTCAACCGGAACATCTGCGCGGAGCCGGCAGCGCAGCGACGACTTTTGGTCATTTGCTTTTTGGTCGTGAAAGCACAAAAATCCGGTCCATTGCTTTTGCTCGGTATCACCACAATACACAAGCAAACCCATCGTCAGTGTGGGATGGGAGATTTCTCCTCTTCCCCTAAAATAATTTGCAATCCAATGAGAAAATGATGGGAAATAATTTGAGGAAGAAACGAACATGATGCAAAATAATTTGAAGAAGACGAAAAGAAGAAATGAAAATGGTCCGGATAAATATGTAGAAGAAAAACAAAAATGAAAATGAGAATTTGTAGAAAAAAAAAGAAATTAAATGAAAAAGGATTCGAAATAATTTGTAGAAGAAGAAATGTAAATAATGTGATGTAATTTGAAGAAGAAAACAAGAAAGAAAAATTATGTGAATTTGAAGAAAAGAAGAAATTTAAATGATGCAAAATAATTTGAAGAAACAAAGAAATGAAAATGTAGCAAAAAATTATTTGAAGAAATGACAAGGATGCGAAGCAATTTAAAGAAAAGAAAAATTTAAATAATGTGAAATAATTTAAAGAAGAAAAGGAAAGAAATTGTGGTAAACTACTTTGGAAAAAAAAAGGATATGAACTGATTTGAAGAAAATAAAGAGGAGAAGGGTGAGATCAGAAGATAAAGGAGGAGAGAAGGAGAAGGGCGAAAAAGGGAGGAGTGAAGGAGAAAGGCGAAATCAGAAGATAAAGGAGGAAAGAGGGAGAAAGGCGAGAAAAGGAGGACAGAAGGAGAAGAGTGAGATAAGGAGAAGTGAAGGAGAAGGGTGAGATCAGAAGATAAAGGAGGAAAGAGGGAGAAAGGCGAGAAAAGGAGGACAGAAGGAGAAGAGTGAGATAAGGAGGAGTGAAGGAGAAGGGTGAGATCAGAAGATAAAGGAGGAGAGAAGGAGAAGAGTGAGATAAGGAGGAGTGAAGGAGAAGGGTGAGATCAGAAGATAAAGGAGGAAAGAAGGAGAAGAGTGAGATAAGGAGGAGTGAAGGAGAAAGGTGAGATAAGAAGATAAAGGAGGAAAGAAGGAGAGGAGTGAGATCAGAGGATAAAGAACGAGAAAAGGAGAAGGGTGAGATCAGAAGACAAAGGAGGAGTGAAGAAGAAGGGTGAGATCAGAAAATAAAGGAGGAGTGAAGGAGAAGGCTGAGATCAGAAGATAAAGGAAGAGAGAAGGAGAAGGGTGATATCAGAAGATAAAGGAGGAGTGAAGGAGAAGGCTGAGATCAGAAGATAAAGGAAGAGAGAAGGAGAGGAGTCAGATCAGAGGATAAAGAACGAGAAAAGGAGAAGGGTGAGATCAGAAGACAAAGGAGGAGTGAAGAAGAAGGGTGAGATCAGAAAATAAAGGAGGAGTGAAGGAGAAGGCTGAGATCAGAAGATAAAGGAAGAGAGAAGGAGAAGGGTGAGATCAGAAGATAAAGGAGGAGTGAAGGAGAAGGCTAAGATCAGAAGATAAAGGAAGAGAGAAGGAGAAGGGTGAGATCAGAAGATAAAGGAAGAGAGAAGGAGAAGGGTGAGATCAGAAGATAAAGGAAGAGAGAAGGAGAAGGGTGAGATCAGAAAATAAAGAAAGAGAGAAGGAGAAGGGTGAGATCAGAAGATAAAGGAGGAGTGAAGGAGAAGGGTGAGATCAGAAGATAAAGGAGGAGTGAAGGAGAAAGGGGAGAAAAGATAAAGGCGTTAGCGAAGATGTCGTTTCCTAAAGTCTCAGATCGAGATTTGAAACAACTCGTACGACACAAATTAAAAGCAACGGAAAATTGTGCTAAAATAATTTGAACGATTTCTACTTTAAATACCCAAACAATGTTTGATATCTCAACCAACCTAAAACAAAAAAGCATATTTCAGTCCGTTGTCTTTTGTTTGTTTTTGACAATACAAGGCCCAATAGCCTCTTTTTATTTAAGTAATAAAAATATAACATTTTTATAGAAACACACATCTTCAAAAAATATTTTCCAATTTTGTTTTCATCTATCGATTAAGCACTCAAAATTACGAATACAACGAAAAAACACAGATTAAATTTTCTCAATTTTAAGTGGTTCAGTTTTCTATGTGAATTTTAAATTCATTTACGTGAGCCCTCCATCCCACCAGAAAATAAAAGGAAATTAAAGAGGTTATTAATTATAGGGAAAAAGGAAAATATATTAAGAATATGCTTTAAATTCATATTTCGCGATTGTTGTGAAATTATTCGTAATTTCATGTGCAAGGGTGGATAAGGGTCGGTTATGCTTGTGAAGGGCCTTATATCAAACATAATGAGCCCACCGACATTGAAACAATTTATGTTAAACAAGAATGAAAAAAGTATAAAAGGTCTCCTTTGCAATAATAAATCTAATTTTATTTAACGAGAGAAATTGACATTATTTTGTTGTTTTAAAGTACGTGTTGAAAGTTCTGTATAACGTCTATTTTCCAAATGTGTGTGTTTTTAGAGTTCAATTTTTAAAAGTCGGTTTAATTATATGAAATGGATTGGTATAACAGAAGACACGTTTTTGTTTCGCTGTGTGTGTGATAGTAGTAAGTTATTCTTGAGCAAGAAAATGGGCAGAAGCGGTGGCATAGATCTTTCTTTTTTAGCCGACAGTAAGTGAGTAAAAAGGAAGAAGAATCAGTTATTGCTGTGAAAAAGAGAAAGTAATAACATGCATGTCTCTTGGACATGGAGTCCAGTGGACAACTGGGTTCTCTCTGTCGAGAAAGCAAAAACTCATACTGTTTATGTGCTTCAAGTGGTCGAAATAGGTTCAGATTGTTGATTTTTCTCTAAATCCTGATTGGTTAATAAATGAGAAATTGTACTGAATTTGTTTACGAAAACGTCATGCCAGCTGACTCAGGAGAAAAGCTGTTTTATTGGTGAAGGAATAATATATAAGTGCTTTTTTAAATGGCTTCTGAAAAAGTGTAGGTGTGTGTATTCTTGAACTTTTTTTGTGCAATTAGATTTTACGAATCTGATACAACACGACTCAGGAAAAACGTAAGTAAAAATAAATAAATAAATAAATATTAACTACTTCTTTTTCAATTTGAACTTATTTGAAATGTTGTATGCAAGTATTATTTTTACATAACGCAGGAAAAATGTAAATATGATCATGGGCATGAGAGTAAACTGCATCCGGCAGCAAGGCCTCTGACTGGAAGATTGTGAGGAGCAAGGAACCACCTCTTAATTGCTGTTGTTCTCAGGTCCACTGTGACCCGGAGTGGTAGCACCTATTAGGGTCCCAGCTATGGGCAAATACTTAGCCCCCAAACTGGGATCAAAACACTATTAAAGTATAAAAATACACTTTTATAGAAATATATACATAATAAGAGACTATTATAGAAAAATGTACTTTTTTTGGAGGAAAAATATTACCATTAATAGATTTTTGAAGAAAAAATGGTTACCATAACACATTTTTGAAGGAAAAAAACTTATTCTCAGCAAAACAATTTTGAATACAAAACTAGAAGACGTTTTCAGCTTTCTAAAAAGAAAAAAGAATAAAAACAAAAAAAATTCATTAAAATCTGACTAAATCATTCTATTCACTATAACCGAACATTAAAAAAATACCTTAAAACCCCACCTTTTTGGCATTAAATGACCCACATAGGTTGATATGTCGTTAAACAAAACTCAAACTCAAACTGTATATATAAATGTGCTTTAAATAATATAATTGTTTGATTTTATTATTTTAACACGAAAATATTTGAAATATTTGAAACGGTAAGTAAGAATATATTGAGTCAACCAGAAAATTCGTTTGATTTATTAAGTAAAAAATGGCATTTTTGCTTGTTCACTATTAACTTTATTGTGACTATATTAGATCGGCTAAAATGTACACGTAGTTTATTAAATTAAAATAAAAAAAGAAGTATTTTTCAATAGTACTTTTCTAAGTTTCTTGAACATACGCAGATAAACAATTTTTTCTGAAACAAAAATGTCTTTTACTTATACTTAATAAGCAGAACGAACTTTTTGGCCAGCCCAATATTTTATATCACTTGTTTAGGAGCAGTTTTGGCTCACGTAATGGGATCAATTTATAATTAATATACAGCACAAAATTATCCCCACCCTCGGTGTGCATTTAAATTTAATTTTTTTTTTTTTTAAATTCGATAGCAATATGAAAAATAAATTGTAAAAAACTCATTATTTTTTAAAAAACGTTCGTTTCTGTAGAAACACTGAAATATTATCATATTCAAATATTATTATCATATCAAAATATAGTGCAGCAAAAATATTGCCAGTATTGCATATAATTTACCAATATGTTTTTAGTGACTCTCATCAGGATTGGTGCAAGGATCTCGTGAGCTCTCAACGAATCTGTGATACGGACCCCCCCACCTACCCACTACTACATCTCAATTTTCATAAGGTATTATTCATATAGAATACAAATTTTATTGTAGACTATTTTTTTAATCGTTTCACCCCAAGCAAGGTGTTACCGCCACTGATGCGCAGAGGGCTATATAAGAGTAAAAGTTTACACAAGAGGAGAGTGAAGAGAAAGGCGGACCAGTTACAGTGGGTGTCAGAGACAGGGTAAGAGAAGGATGGGAACACAGGAGTGAAGATAGTTACGAAGAAACAGAGAAAGAAAAAGATATACAGGGTGATGTAGAAAGAACTGGAGTCAAATGGATAAGAGACGGGTATTGACATTGCATTAAAATTCCTGGAGGTTGTAGCCGTCAGGAAAGCAAGTATATGAAAGGGAGTTCCACAGACAGGAAGTGCGAGAAAAGAAGCTGATGGAGTAGAAATGTTGCCTGCATTTGATTGATCTAACTGTGAATGGGTGGGACCCAGTTGCCATTCTTGTTGCACAAGTAAATTCTTGTGGCGGGGGCACCAGTGACTTAAGTTCGTCAGAGCAGAAGTCATGAAAATATTTGTTAGATAGACAGAGAGAAGCTACATCCCGCCGATGAGAAAGTGGCTGGCAAGTCGGGACCTATCACGTTACAGATTCCCCTTTGCTTCCTGTCGAGAACACTGAGATGAACTGCAGGGGCGCCTGACCATATATGACAGCAGTATTCCATGCACAAACAGATGGTTGATTTGTATATGTGCAAGATGGATTCAGGCGGAAAAAACTTCCTGGCCCGACACAGTGACCCAACCTTCCTAGCAGCGGATCTAGCTACTGACTCAATGTAATGATTCCACTTGAAGTCGGAATGTAGGGTAAGGCCGAGGAGGTCCAGTATGTTGCTTTCAAGGAAACTCGCTTGGTCCATGCTTGGCGGGGGGGGGGGGGGCAGGAGAGGTTGCCGGTGATGGTTGACAGCAGTTTCGTTTTAGAAGCATTGAAATTTACAAGCCACTTCTTACGCCAGTCCACCACTGAGTATAGATCCTTCTCAAGGTCAGCAGCGAAGTTTTGTTTGTCCGCCTCACCGGATTTCATACTGATGCGGGAGTAAATTGTGGTGTCATCTGCGTAGATGCAATACAGTACAATAATGTATCATTCGCAATATAATAAATGATTCACCTAAAAAAATTGAAAATAAATACAATGTTTCTAAATGAAGAGTAGAAAAATGTCATAATGAAGACAATTAATGACAATTAATGACTTCCTTTTTCCTTTTCTTTAGATAGCATTTTGATATCAAACTCTAACATAGTGGCTTTTAGTTTGAATTGGTCTTCAAAATGCCCATATGTCAACTGTGTTCTAAAAAATTATTGATTTCTGCCAAGTTTTTGTGGTGCAGAACTCCAGTTCGAATTCCAGTTGATTTCCTTGCATTCACTTACGCACAAATACCCTTGGGAAAGGTATTAATCCGTCTCTTCCTTCCAGTTATGGGTTAAATAATAGGATAGATTGGGTTCTATAGACTTGGCTGGCAACCAGTTTACCGCAGAAAGCAATGGCGGGATAATCTTCTGCCCAGTCAGTCATGTCTCTTTCGAGACATGATCGCCAAAAGCGTGTATCACGTATGGTACTTAACTGACTGAATGAATAGTTGGAAACATCAGTAATGTTTTTATTGGACAAAAAGTGGGGGATCCGTTTTCTATTGTTATTAAGTAATAAACTGATCCCCCACTAATTACTACTTATTAATACAATCCGTCTCTTCTCCCTTCAGCTATAGTTTAAAGAGCAGGATAGAAAATCTTCTGCCCAGTCAGTCATGTCTCTTTCGAGACATGATCGCCCAAAGCGTGTATCACGTATGGCACTTAACTGACTGAATGAAGATAATATTTGGAAACATAAGTAAAGCTTCTACTGGGCAAAAAGTGAGGGATCAGTTTTCTATTGTTATTAAGTAGTAAACTGATCCCCCACTAATTACTACTTATTAATACAATCCGTCTCTTCTCCCTTCAGCTATGGTTTAAAGAGCAGGATAGAAAATCTTTTGCCCATTCAGTCATGTCTCTTTCGAGACATGGTCGTCCAAAGCGTGTATCACATATGGCACTTAACTGACTGACTAACTAAAATGTGGATTCACAACTGTACGTTGCAAAAAAATAATAATTCAACATGCATATTCACGAAGGCGATGATATTCTACCGCCCTCTTGCAAATTTCAATGGGATCTTTCTGTCATCACATTTCAATGTCTTGTCTTCAGTAACTCAGTGAGATCCATTTGTAACTCCTCAAGAGCCTCCGATATGTTATCTAGTTGAGACTGAAAAGTGAACTTCAGGATGACGTTATGCTTTTCAAGATAACTGAATCTTCTGTTGTATTCTTCTTTGTAAGTACTTCCACTCATTAAAGATACTTAACTTTTAAATTGAATAAAAAAAAAGCGAAGTTTTCTTGAAACTTTTATTTTAGTTTTAATTGAAAGCTAAATGATTAAATTAAATATTTTCAGTAAGCAAAATATTTTGGTGTATTTCCAAAAGAAATTATTGATTGGAATCTAAAATTTTGAGATTTTTTAAAAACTTTTTCGGCCATTTTTTGTCGACACATTTGTAAACAAAAGTTAATTCTTGCAAAAAATATACATCTGTGACATTAGTATTTTAAAATTAGCAAATTTAATGTTACATTAATCTGATTTACTCAAATATTACTTATTTATAGCATGAAATTTAGAATAAAATTATTTCTTAATCATGGAACTTTGATCTTTCTAACCGTTTCCCCGTATTTAACATGTGATGACATCACGACAGATGCAAGATAAATGTATGGCAACCGGAATTGATACAATTATCCAAATTTTCTTTTTCTCATAAGGGGAAGAAACCGTGAAATGTACACACAAAAGTTACCATACAAAAAAAAAAAAACTTCAAATATACGAAAAAAATTTTTTATTAAAAATACGAAGATTCGATAATTTGCATGAAACTTTTCAATTTTCGATTACTAAATATGTCTTCACTTAACATACCAATCTAACGTCTACAAGTCTTTGAAATATTTTAAAACTATTTTTGAACGTTTATGACTTATTATAATTTTAAAAAAATGAAAAGAATTCTTTTAAAATTTCACTATTTTTTTTCTTCAGTCTATAATGTCCTGAATTTATATTATTTATTAAAGCAATTAAAAGCTTATCTAATTAAATAATGTCATACTTTTATTGCATTTTTTTTATTTTACTATTCGGAGCAGATTTTCAAAAAGTGGGGAAATGGTTGAAAAAAATGATAGATGACTTACATTCCCCAATGAGTCCTGCGTTTAAAAAATCAATTTTCTCTATAAAATTTAATTTCTTCAAATTTTCCTGAATTTACGTGGAAGTGGGTAGCAGATGTGAAAAACGTATTTTTTCAAGACTTTTTAAAAATAATGATTTCAAAAATAATTCATTTGTGAATAAGTCCTTAAAGTTTCATTAACATCCAACAATTATTTGTTTTTTTGCAAGAATTTCCAAATTAATGTGTTTGTCACCGGAAAAAAAAACTGTTACGTTTTCGATATTAAAATCCCGTAACGATCTGCTTTACCGAAAACTAAAATAAAAAAAAAAACATTTTTACAAAAATTTCGAACGCGTCAGAAAGGATTAAAAAAATAAAAAAATAATTCAAAAATACTTTGGTCTTTCCTCTTAACATAAAAATTTTGATGGAAAAATTCGGTTTTATTAAGTTTGGGACCTTTTTTCTTCATACCATACTGTTTCTTTTTCTTTTTCTTTTTTTTTTTTCAGCGATTTCATGGAGGCAGCCAATGAGTTTAAAACTGACTGGTATTCCTGTAAATATTCATAGATATTCTCTTGACTTTCACTTACTACTTTTAAGAAGTAGGGAAAGTGTTCTTCAGAAAGTTTTGACTAAGAACGAAGGGACTTAAATGACTTCTTTCTAAATTAGGTTTCTTCACTTATTTTTGACAATTTTAAACTTTTAAATTGAATTTTTAGAAGTAAAAAGTATTCAAGAGTTATTTTTTTTTTATAGATCTAATTGAAAAAAAAAATGATTAAATTTACTATTTTCTATAAGCAACATACCCTGGTGTAATTCAAACAGAAATTATATTGATTGGAACCTTTTCTTTTTCTTGGTAATGAACTTAAGAAAGTTGCGTGTACTTAATTTGAGATGAAAGTTAACTTTCAAATATATGAAAATAAGTGATAATTGGTTTAGGTTTAGGGTTAGGAGTTGGGTTAGGGTTAGGGTCATTGCGTGTATTTTTTCCTTTTTTGTGTTACTTATATATTTGAAGGTTAATTAAGCTACACTCGTCACTTACTTTCATATATTTGAAAGTTTACTTTCTTTAAAAAATTCTATATTTTCATATAATTGAAAGTTAACTTTCGTCGTAAAAAATTAAGTAAAACTACAATTATCACTTATTTTCATAAAAAAAGGAAAAAAATTACGCAAATATATTTTCATATATTTGACGAATAAGTAAAACTACAGTTATCACTTATTTTCATATATTTGAAAGTTAACTTTTTTCTGAAAAAAAGCGAAAAAAAACACGCAAATACACGCAATGCATTTGAAGGTTAATTAAACTACACTTATTTTCATAAATTTGAAAGTTAACTTTCTTAAAGAAATATCTATTTGAAAGTTAAATATCTTAAAAAAAATTCTACAGCCCACGCATCTTTCAGAGGAAATAGAGTTCGGAAACAAAACAAATCGCGTAGTAATTGCACAAAGGAAGTAAATAGGCCGAAAAATAGCTAACTACGTGTACAGTCATTCAGCAATAAATAAGAGATTTCAATGGCGGTTAGGGGTGAGATAAACAGTTAGAAGAAGTTTGATTTTTTTTCTGGCCCTTAATATCAATAAAGGTAGGTTTCTTCAAAGAACAATTATCGATTTGAGTTCAGAATATACATTTGCAGGGAATTAAGGATGTTTTAGAAAGATTTGAAGAGGTAAAGGCCTTCGGGGAACAAATAAAAAATTTACCATTAAATTTTTGAATTTTCGATTAGTAAATATAGACTTCACTTTATAATCTATCTACATAACGTTTACAAGTCTTCGAAATAATTTTTAAATATTTTTGAAATTTTATAAATCATTATAACTAATAAATAAAATGAAAACAATTCTTTTAAAATTTGATTCTTAATAGAGATTTTTTTTTCTTCGGGCTATAATGTCCTTAATTTATATTATTTATTAAAGCCATTAAAAGCTAATCTAATTAAATAATGTCATAGTTTTATTGCATTTTTTTTTTTTTACTATTCGGAGGAGGTTTTCAGAAAGAGGGGTTGAAAAAAAATAATGGATGATTTACATTCCCCAATTAGTATAGCGTTTAACAAATTATAAAACCAATTTTGCCGAAAGAATTTATTTTTTTGAAATTTCACGAATTTACGTGGAGGGGAAGAGGTAACAGATGTAAAAAATATATTTTTACCAAGATTTTTATAAAATAATGGTTTAAAAACATTCATTCATTTATGAATAAGTTCTGAAAGTTTCATTAAAATCCGACCATTATTAGATTTTTGCAAGAATTTCCAAATTTATGTGTTTGTCACCGGAAAAAAAGTGAGTCATGTAATATTACGTTTTTTCCATTGTAAACTTTTGACGACATATTTTTTATTTATCTCTGCCCTGAAACGAAATATTTAACCCATTTTGATTTATTACATCACACCCAAATACAGCACCTCTGTGAAATTTTGTGTCTTATAATTAACAAGACTTATTGTTTTCATTGAAAAAGTAGATAGACTAAACTATCGCCCGGTTCACACTCCACCCTCGTCTATAGAACAGGTGAAGAGGCTCATCCCTTGTTCCCTGTTTAGGATGTGGTTTCCGGCTTTCTCTTTTCCAATCTTTTTACTTTTTTTTCTATTGGAGTAGATAGACTAAACTATCGCCCGGTTCACACTCCACCCTCGTCTATAGAACAGGTGAAGAGGCTCATCCCTTGTTCCCTGTTTAGGATGTGGTTTCCGGCTTTCTCTTTTCCAATCTTTTTACTTTTTTTTTTCTATTGGAGTAGATAGACTAAACTATCGCCCGGTTCACACTCCACCCTCGTCTATAGAACAGGTGAAGAGGCTCATCCCTTGTTCCCTGTTTAGGATGTGGTTTCCGGCTTTCTCTTTTCCAATCTTTTTACTTTTTTTTTTCTATTGGAGTAGATAGACTAAACTATCGCCCGGTTCACACTCCACCCTCGTCTATAGAACAGGTGAAGAGGCTCATCCCTTGTTCCCTGTTTAGGATGTGGTTTCCGGCTTTCTCTTTTCCAATCTTTTTACTTTTTTTTTTTCTATTGGAGTAGATAGACTAAACTATCGCCCGGTTCACACTCCACCCTCGTCTATAGAACAGGTGAAGAGGCTCATCCCTTGTTCCCTGTTTAGAATGTGGTTTCCGGCTTTCTCTTTTCCAATCTTTTTACTTTTTTTTTTCTATTGGAGTAGATAGACTAAACTATCGCCCGGTTCACACTCCACCCTCGTCTATAGAACAGGTGAAGAGGCTCATCCCTTGTTCCCTGTTTAGGATGTGGTTTCCGGCTTTCTCTTTTCCAATCTTTTTACTTTTTTTTTTCTATTGGAGTAGATAGACTAAACTATCGCCCGGTTCACACTCCACCCTCGTCTATAGAACAGGTGAAGAGGCTCATCCCTTGTTCCCTGTTTAGGATGTGGTTTCCGGCTTTCTCTTTTCCAATCTTTTTACTTTTTTTTTTCTATTGGAGTAGATAGACTAAACTATCGCCCGGTTCACACTCCACCCTCGTCTATAGAACAGGTGAAGAGGCTCATCCCTTGTTCCCTGTTTAGGATGTGGTTTCCGGCTTTCTCTTTTCCAATCTTTTTACTTTTTTTTTTCTATTGGAGTAGATAGACTAAACTATCGCCCGGTTCACACTCCACCCTCGTCTATAGAACAGGTGAAGAGGCTCATCCCTTGTTCCCTGTTTAGGATGTGGTTTCCGGCTTTCTCTTTTCCAATCTTTTTACTCTTATGTAGCCCCCTGCGCATCAGTGGCGTTACCGCCTTGCTTGGGGTGATATGATTTTTTAAAAAAATTATTTGCTCTTGTCCCGACAAAATTTTCACTAAGATGTGTCTTTATGATAACCAGCGTATTTTTGAGTGATAAGGCAATTTTTTTTAGTTTTAATGTCCATAACGTTTTTGTAAGATGAAAATTATTGTACTTACCTATAACGCTTCAGATATCTGGCCTTGATCTTTTACAAGAAGTTTTATTTCTGGCAACGGTTTTTTTTAATATCAAGTGAAGAGAAAAAAGAAGTGGAATTATTAACGTGGTTAAAAGATAAACGGGAGTAACTAGAAGCAAATAAATAAATCCTCATATTTTGTAATCTAAAATGCAACTGAACATAAACTGTAAAAAGCAGACGATCTAAAAGGAACTAAACGGCGCCAATCCTAAAATTAGAACTCGGTTTCTATTGGTTAACAATTAACCAATCAACTGAGGCGTTACTAAAAATCAACACCTCTCTTTCTTTTTTCCATTTCTTTTTCTTTCTTTTTTTAGTTCCAACACCGTATACAGGTTGATTGAAAAGTAACTTCCCATTTTAAAATACTTATTTATTTGTTAACAATAATTTTTGCAAGAAATGACTATGAGAGAAAAGCGTTTAATGAGGTTTTATTTAAAATTTGAAATGGGTAACAGATTTCTTTCCGAACTTCTCTAGCCGCTCGGGAATCGCGTCAACCGATTTCTCCGGGAAATCTTCTTGTGGTTGGAAGACATAATTTCTTGTGTTCGTCCTTCAAGTTCTTCCAAAGTCTTGGTTTGATATAGAAGACTTGCTCCTTTAACCAACTCCCAAAAAATGTCACAAAGGTGTTAAATCGTGTGTGTGTGTGTGTGTGTGTGTGTGTGTGTGTGTGTGTGTGTGTGTGTGTGTGTGTGTGTGTGTGTGTGGCGCTTCGGAAACCGAAATCAAAAGAATTTTTTATTTATTACCCGAAGGCCTTTACCCCTTCAAATATTTCCAAAACATCCTTATTTCCGTGCAAATGGACTTTCTTGATGTGATTTTTTTTTTTTCTTTTTTTTCTTTTGTACCACGGACTATGAACTCTTATTTAATTTTTAAATCTTGGAGAAAAATATAATTTATTCTGGTTTTGTTTTGTTTTTTGTTTTTTTTAATTACTACTCAAAGGATTTAATTTTTAGATATAAAAAGTTTTCTTTGGCTGGTATTATTTGAATTTTTAACGATTTTATCTAATCTTTTAATTTACATAATATTTGAATTTTAGACAAGTTTTGTTTTTGTGTGTATTTTTTAGTTTATAAATATTTTTTTCTTTTTAATATCTAAGCGTGAAAATAAAAGTTGTGCAACACTAAGCAAGAGAGCCTTTCTCAGAATTGTGGGGGTGTAAGGGTTTTGGTCTTAATGTTCTTTCTTTCTCTGTCTCTCACTTTGTTTCTTTTCTCTCTCTCACTTTGTTTCTTTTCTCTCTCTCACTTTGTTTCTCTTCTCTCTCTCTCACTTTGTTTCTCTTCTCTCTCTCTCTCACTTTGTTTCTCTCTCTCTCTCTCACTTTGTTTCTCTTCTCTCTCTCTCTCACTTTGTTTCTCTTCTCTCTCTTTCACTCTCTCTCTATCGCTCGGTTCACACTCCACCCACGTCTATTGAACAGGTTAAGAGGCTCATCCCTTGTTTCCTGTTTAGGATGTGGTTTCCGGCTTTATCTTTTCCAATCTTCTCACTTTGTTTTTTTTTTCAATTGGAGTAGATAGATCTATCGCCCGGTTCACACTCCACCCATGTCTATTGAACAGGTTAAGAGGCTCATCCCTTGTTCCCTGTTTAGGATGTGGTTTCCGGCTTTATCTTTTCCAATCTTTTCACTATTACGTAGCCCCCTGCACATCAGTGGCGTTACCGCCTTGCTCGGGGTGATACGATTAAAAAAAAAATGTATTTGCTGAACTCAAATCGATAATTATTTATATTGAAGAAAGCTACCTTTATTGATGTTAACAACCAGAAAAAAATCGAACTTCTCGCTGTTTATCTCACCCTGAAACCACCATTCTCATATCTAATTTAGTGTAAAATGACTTTCTGCGTAGTAAGCTAATGTACGGCTTATTTACTTCCTTGGTGCAATTATTACGCGATTTGTTTTGTTTCGGAACTCAATTTCCGCTGAAAGTTGCGTGTATTTGCGTCTTTTATTCTCTCTTTTTTTGGGGTGGGTGGGTGGGGGCTGTAGAATTTTGGTTTTAAGACAGTTAACTTTCAAATATATATTTCTTTAAGAAAGTTAACTTTCAAATTTATGAAAATAAGTGTATTTTAATTAACCTTCAAATGCATTACGTGTATTTGCGTGTTTTTTTTTCCCCCTTTTTTTTCTGAAAAAAGTTAACTTTCAAATATATGAAAATAAGTGATACCTGTAGTTTTACTTAATCGTCAAATATATGAAAATATATTTGCGTCTTTTTTTTTTCCGTTTTTTATGAAAATAAGTGATAATTGTAGTTTTACTTAATTTTTTACGACGAAAGTTAACTTTCAATTATATGAAAATATAGAATTTTTTTAAGAAAGTAAACTTTCAAATATATGAAAGTAAGTGACGAGTGTAGTTTAAATTAACCTTCAAATATATAAGTAACACAAAAAAGGAAAAAAATACACGCAATAACCCTAACCCTAACCCAACTCCTAACCCTAAACCTAAACCAATTATCACTTATTTTCATATATTTGAAAGTTAACTTTCTTCTCAAATTAAGTACACGCAACTTTCTTAAGTTCATTACCAAGAGAAAAAAAAAGGAAGAAAAAAAGAAAAAAAAACACGCAATAACCCTAATCCTAACCCTAAATTTCTATTTGAAAGTTACCTTTCTTAAAAAAAAATTCTACAGTCAGAAAAAAAAAGAGAGAGAAAAAAAAAAACGCAAATACACGCAACTTTCAGCGGAAATTGAGTTCCGAAACAAAACAAATCGTGTAGTAATTACATAAAGGAAGTAAATAGGCCGAAATAAGCATCCGACGCCGAAAGTCATTCTGCACTAAATCAGACATGAGAATGGTGGTTAGGGGTGAGATAAAGTTCGATTTTTTTTTCTGGTCGCTAACATCAATAAAGGTAGGTTTCTTCAATGAACAATTATCGATTTGAGTTCAGTATATACATTTGCAGGGAATTAAGGATGTTTTAAAAAGATTTGAAGAGGTAAAGGCCTTCGGGAAACAAATCAAAAATTTACCATTAAATTTTTGAATTTTCGATTTTTTTTTTTTTTTTTTTTTTTTTTTTTTTTACTATTCGGAGGAGGTTTTCAGAAAGAGGGGTTGAAAAAAAAACAATGGATGATTTACATTCCCCAATGAGTATTGCGTTTAACAAATTATAAAACCAATTTTGCCTAAAGAATTTATTTTTTTGAAATTTCACGAATTTACGTGGAGGGGAAGAGGTAACAGATGTAAAAAATATATTTTTACCAAGATTTTTATAAAATAATGGTTTAAAAACATTCATTCATTTATGAATAAGTTCTGAAAGTTTCATTAAAATCCGACAATTATTAGATTTTTGCAAGAATTTCCAAATTTATGTGTTTGTCACCGGAAAAAAAGTGAGTCATGTAATATTACGTTTTTTCCATTGTAAACTTTTGACGACATATTTTTTATTTATCTCTGCCCTGAAACGAAATATTTAACCCATTTTGATTTATTACATCACACCCAAATACAGCACCTCTGTGAAATTTTGTGTCTTATAATTAACAAGACTTATTGTTATCATTGAAAAAGTAGATAGACTAAACTATCGCCCGGTTCACACTCCACCCTCGTCTATAGAACAGGTGAAGAGGCTCATCCCTTGTTCCCTGTTTAGGATGTGGTTTCCGGCTTTCTCTTTTCCAATCTTTTTACTTTTTTTTTCTATTGGAGTAGATAGACTAAACTATCGCCCGGTTCACACTCCACCCTCGTCTATAGAACAGGTGAAGAGGCTCATCCCTTGTTCCCTGTTTAGGATGTGGTTTCCGGCTTTCTCTTTTCCAATCTTTTTACTCTTATGTAGCCCCCTGCGCATCAGTGGCGTTACCGCCTTGCTGGGGGTGATATGATTTTTTTTTAAAAATTATTTGCTCTTGTCACGACAAAATTTTCACTAAGATGTGTCTTTATGATAACCAGCGTATTTTTGAGTGATAGGGCAATTTTTTTTAGTTTTAATGTCCATAACGTTTTTGTAAGATGAAAATTATTGTACTTACCTATAACGCTTCAGATATCTGGCCTTGATCTTTTACAAGAAGTTTTATTTCTGGCAACGGTTTTTTTTAATATCAAGTGAAGAGAAAAAAGAAGTGGAATTATTAACGTGGGTAAAAGATAAACGGGAGTAACTAGAAGCAAATAAATAAATCCTCATATTTTGGAATCTAAAATGCAACTGAACATAAACTGTAAAAAGCAGACGATCAGGAACTAAACGGCGCCAATCCTAAAATTAGAACTCGGTTTCTATTGGTTAACAATTAACCAATCAACTGAGGCGTTACTAAAAATCAACACCTCTCTTTCTTTTTTCCATTTCTTTTTCTTTCTTTTTTTAGTTCCAACACCGTATACAGGTTGATTGAAAAGTAACTTCCCATTTTAAAATACTTATTTATTTGTTAACAATAATTTTTGCAAGAAATGACTATGAGAGAAAAGCGTTTAATGAGGTTTTATTTAAAATTTGAAATGGGTAACAGATTTCTTTCCGAACTTCTCTAGCCGCTCGGGAATCGCGTCAACCGATTTCTCCGGGAAATCTTCTTGTGGTTGGAAGACATAATTTCTTGTGTTCGTCCTTCAAGTTATTCTAAAGTCTTGGTTTGATATAGAAGACTTGCTCCTTTAACCAACTCCCCAAAAATGTCACAAGGTGTTAAATCGTGTGTGTGTGTGTGTGTGTGTGTGTGTGTGTGTGTGTGTGTGTGTGTGTGTGTGTGTGTGTGGCGCTTCGGAAACCGAAATCAAAAGAATTTTTTATTTATTACCCAAAGGCCTTTACCCCTTCAAATATTTCCAAAACATCCTTATTTCCGTGCAAATGTATTTGCTGAACTCAAATCGATAATTATTTATTGAAGAAAGCTACCTTTATTGATGTTAACAACCAGAAAAAAATCGAACTTCTCGCTGTTTATCTCACCCCGCAACCACCATTCTCATATCTAATTTAGTGTAAAATGACTTTCTGCGTAGTAAGCTAATTTACGGCTTATTTACTTCCTTGGTGCAATTATTACGCGATTTGTTTTGTTTCGGAACTCAATTTCCGCTGAAAGTTGCGTGTATTTGCGTCTTTTTTTCTCTCTTTTTTTTGGGGGTGGGGTGGGGGCTGTAGAATTTTGTTTTTAAGAAAGTTAACTTTCAAATTTATGAAAATAAGTGTAGTTTAATTAACCTTCAAATGCATTGCGTGTATTTGCGTGTTTTTTCCTTTTATTTTTAATTTCAGAAGAAAGTTATCTTTCAAATATATGAAAATAAGCGACGATTGTAGTTTAATTAACCTTCAAATATATAAGTAACACAAAAAAAGGATAAAAAAAAATACACGCAATAACCCTAACCCTAACCCAACCCCTAACCCTAACCCTAACCCAACCCCTAACCCTAACCCAATAATCACTTATTTTCATATATTTGAAAGTTAACTTTCTTCTCAAATTAAGTACCCGCAACTTTCTTAAGTTCATTACCAAGAGAAAAAAAAAGTGGGGGAAAAACACGCAATAACCCTAATCCTAACCCTAAATTTCTATTTGAAAGTTACCTTTCTTAAAAAAAAATTCTACAGTCAGAAAAAAAAGAGAGAAAAAAAACGCAAATGCACGCAACTTTCAGCGGAAATTGAGTTCCGAAACAAAACAAATCGTGTAGTAATTACATAAAGGAAGTAAATAGGCCGAAATAAGCATCCGACGCCTAAAGTCATTCTGCACTAAAAGACATGAGAATGGTGGTTAGGGGTGAGATAACGTTCGATTTTTTTCTGGTCGCTAACATCAATAAAGGTAGGTTTCTTCAATAAACAATTATCGATTAGAGTTCAGCATATACATTTACAGGGAATTAAGGCTGTTTTGGAAAGATTTGAAGGGGTAAGGGCCTTCAGGAAATAAATTAAAAATTTACTATATATATATATATATATATATTATGTGTTGATTTCAGTTTTTGAAGCTGCCTCAAATTAGAGAAAAAGCTGATTGTCAAAAAGAAATTGATAAATTGTGTAAATAGCAAGCACAGTGTTTTACTTTTTTTTTATTAAAAAGTGTACATAAAATGAAGCCTTTTTTTTTATAAGTACCTCCACACAATTACCGAAAAAACACCATTGCATGTTGGGTTAAAACTTAATAAAAACAAAGTTTTATCATCAAAATGTTTTATGTTATTATTAAGAGGAACGATCAAAGTGTGTTGTCATTTTTTAAAATTTTTTAATCCTTTCAAACACGTTTGAAATTTTGCTTAATTTTTTTTTTATTCAGTCAGCGATTCATCGATGTTTACTTGAGCTTACTACTATGGCAAACGTAGTATTAGGCAAGTTGGTTTTTGCTTGCTTTTTGTTTGTTTCTTTTTTGGCGTTGAATGACAAATTAATTGGAAAATCCTTGCAAAAATCAGCCTATTGCCTAACTTTAATGAAACTTTCAGGACTTATTTAGAAATGAATAAATTTGTTTATGCAATTATTATTTTTAGAAAATCTTGGTAACATTGTTTTTCATATGTCATCCTCTCTCCAATTAATTTCATGAAATTTCTAGAAACTGAGCACTGATCTCAATATTTCCTTATCAGTTAAATGCAGGACTTCTTGTGTAATGTAAATCATGTAATTTTTTTTCTTATTCTAAGGAACCAGTTTTTCGAAAATCTGCGCCGAATAGTAAAAATAAAAAATGCATTAAAACTACACCATTTTTAATTTAGATAAACTTTTAATTGATTTTATAGATAATATAAGGATATCATACACTGAAGAAAAATTTTTTTTCGATGAATAATCAATTTTTATCAGAATCATTTTCAATTTTATCTTTGGTAATTATGATAGCTTATAAAGTTTCAAGCACCTTTTAAATTTCTTCCAGTTGTAGAGGAACGTTGGGTCAGCATTAAACATGGACAAATATACATTTTTTTATATTATATTTTGAGGAAGTAATTGACGAAAGAAAACAACATTGTTATAATAACAATATAAATTGTATTAACAAAAATATACAATGGTGATTCAAAGCCGTATCTGACTACCGGCAAAGAAAAATGTTTTCGTCAGAAATCAAACTAAGCAATTCACAAAGAAAGAAAGAAAGAAAGAAAGAAAGAAAGAAAGAAAGAAAGAAAGAAAGAAAAATGAAGAAAACATCCGAATGAACGCAGTAAAAAATCTGTTTGTTTATTTATTAATTTTGGGAGAAAAGACAGGTTATACTCAGAAAGTCCGAACCCGATTTCCTGCTTTCGTTCACCTTCTGTGCCTAATTTCCATTGGAATAGCCGAAAAAATCCGCAAAAATCATAGTTTCTGGAAACTGATGACATTGTTGACGTCATCACATTGTCAACTAATAAATCCGGGCAATTTTCTCTGTGCCCGGTGTTTTTTTAGCATCAGATACGGCCCTCAGTTATGAGAAAAAAATAAGCAATGTAAAAAAAAGATTAAACTATTGCGTTAGAAAGTTCAGATATGTGAGTCCAGATAAAAAAATGTACAAAGTAAAATAAGGAGTTGTCGCCCTTAGACTGCAAGATTTCAGGTGAAAAGAAATTGTTTTAAAAAGATTATTTCTTGTTAAGTGCTCCAAGTGTAATTGAATTATTTTGTTGACTTAGTGTTAGATGATTAGAAGTTCATAAAAATATATTCTACGTGAGGACAGTTGTGTTTAGAAATGTAGTGTGTGTTCAAAGAGTTAGTTATTTCAGTTTGGCAGTTTCAAAGTAGTATGAGTGAATTGGCGCATTCGAATTGGTGAAGCTTAGACTGGTTTGGACTCTTGTGACAATTGAAAACTCACTGGTTGAAGAGACGTGTAGAGTCACTTCTACATGCATCTACATACTTATATACATATCGCAATGTACTCACGTACACACACATATACGCACATACTTATACATTAGTACCGCACGTGAAACCTCTTTTTCCCGCGCTTCATTCAGAAATATATAAGCTAATGTTCACACGTGTCTAGACCAGTTGGAAACTGCTTTTCGGAGCTAACAATCCGAGTGCCGTTAGTTCCTTTCCAACTCACATACTGCGCTAATTGTGTTTAGCAATTAGTTACACCAAAAATATTTCTCGCACTTACAGAAGCATACTTCACTACATATATAATTATATTCAATTACTGATTAGTACAAACATCATATTTCCTTTTTTCAGGAAGTATTCCAGTATGAACATTGATACATTTTCTTCAACATCCAAGAGAGAACTTTCTCCACTAAATCTTGCATGCACAAAATAATCAATCCTGTAACTATGTTTAATACATTGTTATTATTCTTGTTATATTGTTTTCTGAGTTATTTTTATTATTAATGTGGTGGATTGGACAACCAGTCTACTTTATAATGGTGACTCCACTTTCAAATTACTACCACATCGACCAGTCTCCAACAGACGAAATTCAGAGGTTTTATGCGTATTGCACTGGTTCAACTTTACTACGCGGTAAAACTTTGTGTCTTGTGCCGAAATTTCTATTAGATAGAATTGACCAATCAAAACGCGAGCTTTTGTAAAAATCAAGGAAGCTAGTTGGAGCCTCTTTTCTACCAAAAGAGCACGAAATTAGATTAGTAAAAATCTAGTGATTGGTAAATTGGCACTTAAGCTGCAATTCTTAAATTGTTCTATTGAAACAGTAGTATTTATTACCCAATGAAATCTAGAGTTTTTGCAAAAACACTTAATACAAGTTTCTGTGTGAGGGACACCGTACACAGTCAACTGGTATCTTTGGTTATTAATTTATTAAGTAAAGACTATATTTAGAAATCATTCAATCATTAAGATTTTAAAATAATTTTAAAATTTATTCTTTTTACATATTTCCTCCCTTTTTAAATATGGTATTACATAAGGGCCATATCGTTAAACGGTCACGTGGTTCAATGATTGCGCCTCTTACAGGGGAAAAACCCTGATATAAACTTTTTCGGCTATGTACAATTCTTTGTGCGATGTACGTTGTGGTGCAATGGATATCGATTCGGAACGAGAAATCGGTCGACCGAATTCGAATTCCAGTTGAATTCCTTGCATTCATCTACACGCAAATACTCTTGGAAAAGGTATTAATCCGTCTCTTCCTTCCAGTTATGGGTTAAATAATATGACAGATTGGGTTCTATAGCCTTGACTGGCAACCAGTCTACCGCAGAAAGCAATGGCAAACAACTGCGGGATAATCTTCTGCTCAGTCAGTCATGTCTCTTTCGAGACATGATCGTCTAAGCGTGTATCACGTATGGCACTTAACTGACTGAATGAAGATAATAGTTGGAAACATAAGTAAAGCTTCTAGTGGGCAAAAAGTGGGGGACCAGTTTTCAATTGTTATTAAGTAATAAACTGACCCCCACTAATTACTACTTATTAATACAATCCGTCTCTTCTCCCTTCAGCTATAATTTAAAGAGCAGGATAGAAAATCTTCTGCCCAGTCAGTCATGTCTCTTTCGAGACATGATTGCCCAAGCGTGCATCACGTATGGCACTTAACTGACTGACAATTCTTTCAGTTCACTTCCGTGTTTCCTGTGTACGTTTCAACAGGCTTTGCAAATCACCCTTTCAAAATTTAAATCATGTTTCACGTTTTTCATTCCTAGTTTTCTCATTTAGTTAAATAATTAATTGTGAAATATGCAATTTGTGTAAGTGCCCAATAAAGAACAATATAAAAAGTAGATATTTAAAATAAAAATTGATAAATACTGCAACATTTCATAAATTATTGAGTTACCTCTGGAATGTTATATAATTTCTTTCTCTATTATTAGATTGTAAAATTAATTTAAAAGAAAATTTTATATTATTTTAATTTTTACTTTTTCAGAAAGCATCTTGAAACGTAATGTTATAAAGCTAAACTAACTAAAATTCTATAAATTATTAGATAATTGCTGAAAATATTGCGTTAAATTTTTAAGTCTACTGTGTAGTTAAAAAACAAAGAACGAAACGTTCGCTTAAGTTAGATACATTTGTCAATTCTAGTCTAACATACTTAGCTATTTCTTTTCCTTTTTTTTTTTTTAGTTTCCAGGTGGTAAATCATTCGTCACCTCAGATAAAACTAGGTACCTAAACTCATTTTCGATACTTAACATTTAAATTAATTTTTTAAAAATAAATGTTTTCTCGAAACTTTTATTTTACTTTTAATTGGAAGCCAAAAGATTCAATTTACTATTTCCAGTTAGCAAAATATTCTGGTGTATTTCAAACAAAAACCATATTGATTGAAATCTTGTTGAGATTTCTTTTAAATTTTCAATTTTTCGGCCGTTTTATTTATTTATTTTTTTTTTGAACGATTGAAACATTTGTAAACAAAAGTTAATTGTCGGTTTAAAAATTTTGCAAAAATAATATCTATACCTGTGACACTTTTTTTTAGAAAATTAGCAAATTTAAAGTTAAATTAATCTGATTTACACAAGTATTACTTATTTATAGCATTAAAATTTAGAATAAAACTATTTCTTAAACACTGAATGTTGATCTTTCTGACTTAAGTCCTTTTGATTGGACATATGATGACAGCCAGATGCTAGATAAGCAAAAATATGGTGATCAAAATTGACACAATTGTCCAGTTTTATTCTGTAAGAAGAAGAAACCGTAAAACACATGACTTTTTAATGTACACACAAAAATTACCATAAAAAAACTTCAACTAGACACAAAAAAATTAAAATATTTTAAAAATACGACGGCTCCACAATTTCTGTTAAACTTTTCAGTTAAGGAAAACGTAATACTACGCAAGTCTTTTTTGATGTTGAAAGACACATTAATTTGAAAATTCTTGCAAAAATCATGTAATTATCTGATTTTAATGAAACTTTCAGAACTTCTTCAGAAATAAATGAAATTATTTATGCAATTATCAGTTGCAGAAAATCTTTTATTAAAAATACTTTTTAACATCTGTTACCCCTACTCCTGTTATTGCATAAGAAACATATTTAAATAATATATATTTTTACCAAGATTTTCTAAAAATATTAATTTCAAAAATTATTTCAGTCATATACAAATAAGTCGTAAAATTTCCTAAAAATCCGACCATTATTTGATTTTTGCAAGAATTTCAAAATCAATGTGTTTATCACTGGCAAAATAAATGAACTTCGTAATATTATTTTATTACATTGCTGATGTGTGTTGTGGTGCAGTGAATATCGACTCGGAACGAGAAATCGGAAAGCCGAGTTCGAATTCCATTTGAATTCGTTGCATTCACTTACACGTAAATACACTTTTCTTACACTTACACGTAAATACACTTTTCTTACACTTACACGTAAATACACTTTTCTCCCTCCAGTTATGGTTTAAACAATAGAATAGATTGGATTCTATAGCCTTGGTTGACAATCAGTCTACCGCAGAAAATAATGGTAACTTTCTGCGGGGAAAATCTACTGCTCAGTCAGTCATGTCTCGAAAGAGACATTATCGCCCAGACGTGTGTATCACAAATGGTACTTAACTGACTGAATATTACATTTGCCATAATAAACCCAGGTAACAATCTGATCACTCTCTGACGAAAAAAAAAAACACTATTTTTGACCAAAATTTTGAACGTGTTAGAAAGGATTAAAATGTTTTCAAAAATAATTTAAAGTACTTTGATCTTTCCTCTTAATAATAACATAAATATTTTGATGATAAAACGTTGTTTTTATTAAGTTTGGGGCCTTTTAACATCACGCTCTATGCTGCTTTTTCAGTGAATGAGTGGAAGTACCTACAATTCTGCTGCAAGTCACGAGGTCGACATCTAATCTTATTTGTTCGTCTTTATCTGGTGCCATTTTTGCTAGGGTCGATATTAAACGTGGTTTAATAGGGATTTACCTGTGGAATGAGGTACGTTAGAAACTCGTTGACATCCGCACAAGGAGTGGTTTTGTTACAAGAGTTGTCCATCGAAACAACATGTCATTTAATTTTTGTTGCTAGTTTTTTTTGTTTTTTTTGTTTTTTTTTTTACACTGTTGTTTGGTTTGAACGATGTACTGCGTGCGATGATTGTTATTTATTATTTATGAAGAGGACATTGCAAGGGGTTTCGTAGTGTAGTGGTTATCACGTCTGCTTTACACGCAGAAGGTCGCGAGTTCGAAACTCGCCGAAACCTATACGTGTTTTTTTTTTTTTTTTTGTTGAAGTGGATATTGCAGATTAAGGTCACGTCTGTTATGTGCTCTAGTTTAAAAATATGTTACTATTTTTAAATCCGATTTTGTTCATGTCTGTTGCAACATAATTATTACGGCTCTTTTCGTAAGCTAATATAGCTATTGAAGTAAACACAGAAAAGTTAATAAATTAAAGGGCTATGTTTATATTTCGTTACATGCAAAATCATGTCCTGCCTGCATACTAGCGTCGCACGTAATTTAACTAAATCAAGTCTGAAAAGCAAACGCCAGGTATGCTTTCGGGAAGTATTATCGGTTATTACGCCTTCTTCGTTCGCAGAGGATCGCGTGATCGAAACCCACGCACCGGGTCACATCATATTTACTTTATTCCCAAACGAGGGCGAATGAATCGAAATTTCCATCGCATGTTACCTCGTTGTGATTTACTCTATATCAAATTTGCGTTTTTCTCGCATTTTTCTCTTACTAGAGTCTGAAATCATTTAAAACTCAGTCATTTGTCTTTTATTGATACAACTGGAATAAGAAATTTTAGATACTTGACCGTGTATCGTCTGCTTTTCTGAGATAAAGCAGAGAGTGTCTTGGATATGTAGAGTACAAATTATACATCATCCAACAGTTAACTAAAACACACCAATTAAAATTGCACACCCGAAAATTCGAATCCAAACGACTAAAAGCATTTTGGAAAAACCCAAACCAAGGCAAATTTCACAATCTAGTGTGAAAAGTAAAATTGCACACGCACAAAATTGGATGTAAACGACTAAAACCTTCCTGTTATGAAAGTAATACGCGATTTTTTTCTATGCGTATTACTTTCATTACAGGAAGTAAATAGGCCGAAATTTGTTGCCTACGCCGAAAGTCATTCTGCAGTTAATTACATGACTTTGTGAGAGTTACGGGAGACAAAAAGTGCGAGATTAAGTTCGATTTTTTTTTGGTCGTTAAGATCAATAAAGGTAAATTTCTTCAATAACTAACTGCTGATTTGAGTTCAACAGATACATTTTTTTTAATCATATCACCCCAAGCAAGGCGATAACGCCACTGATGCGCAGGGGGCTACGTAAGGGTAAAAAGAATGGAAAAGAGAAAGCTGGAAACCACATCCTAAACAGGGAACAAGGGATGAGCCTCTTAACCTGTTCAATAGACGTGGGTGGAGTGTGAACCGGGCGATAATTTAGTCTATCTACTCCAATTGAAAAAAAAATAAAAGAGTGAAAAGATTGGAAAAGAGAAAACCGGAAACCGCATCCTAAACAGGGAACAAGGGATGAGCCTCTTCACCTGTTCAATAGATGTGGGTGGGTGTGAACCGGGCAATAGTTTAGTCTATCTACTCCAATTGAAAAAAAATAAAAGAGTGAAAATATTGGAAAAGAGAAAGCCGAAAACCGCATCCTAAACAGGAAATAAGGGATGAGCCTCTTCACCTGTTCAATTGATGAGGGTGGTGTGTGTACCGGGCGATAGTTTAGTCTATTTGCTCAGAAATAATGCTATTTTAAATAAATTTAGAAGGGGGAAAAGCCTTCGAGACCTAAAACGAAAATTTACCCTTTCGGATATTCAGAAGGCATCAGATATCCGACCACTAACATTTAACAGTTCTTCCGATTCCGGTTTGGAAATAATTAACCTAAACTACTTTTTACATCCTTTCTCTAAAGAAGATTTTATGTTAACCATGGATGATAAAAGCTTCATTGCGTCTGCACCCATCAAAGAAAAGACGTAATTGTACCTCTGGAGATAAAGGATTATTTAGTAAATAATTTAAAAACATTTTATAAATTCAGTGTTCAAATATTTGTGCCACTAGAACAATAAAAAGAAATTGTTTGTTTGTTTCAAGGTTTAACGACCTATCAATCCTTATGGGATCATTTAAGGTCACAACCAATGATTTTGGTTAAGGTTATTTCATTTTTACATTTTTCGAGTATCAAGATTCATTGGGAATTGTTTTTAAGAGTAGGGTCCGTAAGTCCTACCATTTTCATTTAACCTATAACTGGAAGGAAGGGAGGCATTAATACCTTTCCCAAGGGTACCAGTGCTTAAGTGAATGCAGGGTATTCAACTGGAATTCGAACTCGGCTCACCGATTTCTCTTTCCGAGCCGATATCCACTCTACCACAACACAAATCCGTTACTAAACGCTTACAGTACCTGGTATTCCCAAGCGGTCACCTATCTAAGTACTGAGCAGGCTCAACGTTGCTTAACTTCGGTGATCGAGTGAGAACCGGTGTATTCAACGTGATATGATCGTAAGTAGGCACATCCGTCACTAAACACTTACAGCACCTGGTATTCCCAAATGGTCACCCATCTAAGTACTGAACAGGCTCAATGTTGCTTAACTTCGGTGATCGAGCGAGAACTAGTGTATTCAACGTGATATGGCCGTAAGCACGCACATCCGTCACTAAACGCTTACAGCACCTGGTATTCCCAAGCGGTCACCCATCTAAGTACTGACCAGGCTCAACGAAAAAGAAATTAAATATTGTTCTAACTCTATGTAAATGAATATGCCATTGAAAGATAAATAATCGAATTTACTATTTCCAATGAGCAAAATACTCTCGGGTATTTTAAGTAGAAATTATATTGATTGGAATCTCCACTGTTTGAGATTTTTCAGTTTATCGGCCATTATTGACCTATTGACAGTTTTGTTGTACGGGACTCGAATAGGCTTGGTAAATTGGCCTTGTGACAAACACGTCCGAAGTACCCACAATATAAATATCAGAAGATTGAAGGTTGGATGTTGAAATGTGAAATAATAAATTATTTCGTTTCTTCATTAAATGATTTATAAACAGAATGACAAAATTGTAAGAAGGAAAATATAAGTGAAATTTTGTTAACTGAACACAGATAATATATTTGCGAGAAGAAAAATGTTAATTGAGAAAATACAGGCAGTTTTGTAGTTACAGTTATTCAAAGAGAAATTTAAGTATTTAAAATGTCCACAGAAGTTTAGAGTTCATGGTTTGATAGTAGCAAGTAGCTAAGTGTCCCGTGCGTATACAGATAGTAGTAGAATGTAAAGTTTTATGTTCCTTCATCATTTTGGTAGGTCGGTGACACGGCGAGAAAGAAGGAATAAAGAAATAGTACTTAGAGTGTCCTGTTGTTGTTGTTGTTGTTGTTGTTGTTCTTTTTGGCAACGTGGAGTGAAAATGAAGAAAAGGAAAATTAGAGGGAAAGGTCGAACAAATCTGTGATGCGCTTTACGTCCTTCAGAGCTTCTTGAGATTTCTTTTGTTACATTGCCACAAGTTCTGTCAGCTAATCGCTCCCATGCTGAACTGATTTTGAACGGTCACCGACGTGGTTTAAATAGTCAAAGCTTCTCATGTTGTCGGTTCCAGCAGGCATTTTCATTCTAGGTCTAAAAGAAAAACGTCATATATAAATTTTCGATCTCCAATCCAATCAGGGTCCAAGATTTTACTTTTCACACTGACTTGTGAAATTTGCCTTGGTCTGGGTTTTTCCAAAATGCTTTTAGTCGTTTGGATTCGAATTTTCGGGTGTGCACTTTTAATTGGTGTGTTTTATTTAACTGTTGGATGATGTATGATTTGTACTCTACATATCCAACACACTGTTTGCTTTATCTCAGAAAAGCAGACGATACACAGTCAAGTATCTAAAATTTCTTATACCAGTTGTATCAATAAAAGACAAATGACTGAGATTTAAATGATTTCAGACTCTTTGTGAGAGAAGAATACGAGGACAACGTGAATTTGATAGAGAGTAAATCACAACGAGGTAACATGCGATAGAAATTTCAATTGGTTCGCCGTCGTTTCGAAATAAAGTAAATATGATGTGATTGCTGAAAATCGACCTCGTTGAGTGGGTTTCGATCACGCGACCATCTGCGAACGAAGAAGACGTAATAACCGATAATACACCCGGAAGGCATACCTGGCGTTTGCTTTTCAGACTTGATTTAGTTGAATTACGTGCGACGCTAGTATGCAGGCAGGACATGATTTTGCATGTAACGAAATATAAACATAGCCCTTTAATTCATTTAGCTTGACTGTGTTTTCTTCAACAGCTACAAGCGTACGAATAGAGCCGTGATAGAGATTTCACACTTGACATGATCAAAATCGGAAGTGAAAATAGTAACATTTCTTAAAACTTCAATAGGTAACTGACGTTGCGTTAATGTCGCCGGTAAAAATGCATTATCCACTGGAATAAAATGAACGTATAGGTTTCGGCGAGTTTCGAACACGCGACCTTCTGCGTGTAAAGAAGACTTCATAACCACTACACTACGAAACCGCTGGACTCTGGGAACGTTCTACATATCCGATTCATAAAAACATGATAGACGCACGCCGTACATCCATTAAAATATGAAACGGCTTCATTTTACGCTGAAATCAAAAATGAACACGTTTGTCACTGTTGTAATTCAATGCTTTTTCGTAATGGAAGAACGCTTCAAGGATAGTGATTCTAGGCTCCTTGTCTGTAAAGTCAGGCAAAAAAAAAAAAAAAAAAGAAATTGGTGCGTCATGTCATTTCGAGGCAAGAAAACAAAAATAAAAAGAAAGAAGCAGCTACTACAAAACAGAGCCACGCCCAGGTTTCAGCGAGTTTCGAACTACCATTATATCGCCAGGTAGGCAGGCGCTGTAACCATTATGCTAACAGACCAGGCACTGGTCGTCTGTCCTAATTTATGCACATGATGGACAGTATAGACAACCGATAAGCTTTCACGTTTGTAATGAGGACGTTAGTAAAAGTGACACAATTTTCATCTTTAAAATAATTAATTTATTCCTATAAAATATCTAGGTGTAAGGTTTCGGCGAGTTTCGAACTCGCGACCTTCTGCGTGTGAAGCAGACGTGATAACCACTACACCACGAAACCTTAATCGCCGGGGTAGACTAGCTAGGATTTGATTAAATGAAATATGCAATTGAAGAGTCTTGTTAACTTCAATTAAATAGATATGAACAGAGACTTCGTTAAAAACATTGTGACTATTTTCAGAGACAACTTCTTCTCTTTAGCCTTCAGCGTAAGAAGACATCCAACACTGTAGTGACTACTTGACTCATGACATACAGTAAAATCGGAAGAGAAAACTTTAACATGGGATAAAGGGAAACCTTCGTTACTTTTACTAGTTGCGTATATGTAGCCTGTAAATGTGAAATATTCATATTCACTGATATTGAACTACTGTTCTAGGCTTCAGTGACTTTCGAACTTCTTGAAACTCTGTGTGAGCAGCAGACCTCTTATAATAAACCTGACACAACGAAACCCGTTACTACTCTAGACGATCGTCGCCGCTAACATCGATAAATATAAATATACCTTAGGCAGTGAAACTAGAGTAGACTTGAAATTAATTCTTTTACCGTTGTTGGCATCAAAACCTAATACCGCAGGTGACTGTAATTTTCATATCGAATTCAGTATCTTGAGTGACCTACGCAACAAGATGATTTTTCGAGAAAAATTGTGGAAAAATCTAAACACTAGAACATTAAGATAGGTGACAAATTGTTTCAGAAGAAAAGGTTGCTTTAGATAGGTTTTCCGGCGAGTTGAACTCGCGGCCTTCTGCGTGTTAAGCAGACGTGATAACCACTACACCACGAAACCAGACACATTTCCGCAAGCTCCGGGTATGCAGATGACTATTATGGAAAATTGATACACATTTAACGTTTATAATGTGAACCTTACGAGGCTTTTAAATGTCCCCGTTTTATCATAAAGAAAAGCAAATGACTGTTATTTTTAAATGAGTTCATAGAACAACGGCATGTCGGCATATCGCGAATCACAAGAGGGTAACATGCCGCTGTACATTAAGATTATTATTAGCCGTTGTTTGAAATAAAGTAAATATGCTTGTGATTGCTGAAAAAGAAATCATTTTGACCTCGTTGAGCAAGGTTTCAATCACATGACCATCTGCGAACGAAGACGTAATAAGCGATAATACATCGGAAGGCATACCTGGCGTTGCTTTTCAGACTTGATTTAGTTGAATTACGTGCGACGCTGGTATGCAGGCAGGACATGATTTTGCATGGAACGAAATATAAACATAGCCCTTTTAATTCATTTAGCTTGACTGTGTTTTTCTTCAACAGCTACAGCGTACGAATAGAGCCGTGATAGAGATTTCACACTTTGACAGTCAAAATCCGGAAGTGAAAATAGTAACATTTCTTAAAACTTCAATAGGTAACTGACACGTTGCGTTAATGTCGCCAGTAAGGAAATGCATTATCCATGAATAAAAACAGAACGTAGAGGTTTCAGCGGGATTTCGAACTCGCGACCTTCTGCGTGCCAGCAGACGTGGTGACACTACCTACTTTACGAAACCTCTGGCCGCTGTGACAATTCTTGTAATTTCCGATTCATAAATACATAATACTCGCACGCAGTACATCCATTAAAATATGAAACGACTACATTTTCCGCTGAAATCAAAAACGAACACATGTTTGTCGCTGTTGTAATTCAATGCTGTTTCGTAATGGAAGAACGCTTCAAGGACAGCGATTCTGACACCTTGTCTGGCAAAGGCAGGCAAAAAAAAAATTGGTGCGAGATGTCGTTTCGATCCAAAAAAAAAAAAATAATACAGCTACTACAAAACCGAACAACTTTTGGGTTTCAGCGAGTTTCCGAACGAGCGACCTGCTGTTCGGCAGGCGCTGTATCCACTATGCTAACAGAGGAGGCTGGTTAGACAGTATCAATTTATGCACATGAACTACACAGACAAGCGATACGCTTTCACACGTGTAATGCGGAACTTAGTAAAAGTGACGCAATTTTCATCTTTAAATTAATTAATTTATTCCTATAAAATTTCTATCGTGTAAGGTTTCGGCGAGTTTCGACCTCGCGACCTTCTGCGTGTGAAGCAGACGTGATAACCACTACACCACGAAACCTTAATCGCCGAGGCAGACAAGCTAGGTTTAGATTAAATATGAAATATGCAATTGTGAAGAGTCTTATTTAACGTGCAATTAAATAGATATGAACAGAGACTTCGTTAAAAACATTGTGACTATTTTCAGAGACGCTTCTTCTCTTTAGCCTTCAGCGTAAGAAGACATCCAACACTGTAGTGACTACTTGACACATGACATACAGTAAAATCGGAAGAGAAAACTTTAACATGGGATAAAGGGAAACCTTCGTTACTTTTACTAGTTGCGTCGCATCTATGTAGCCTGTAAATATGAAATATTCATATTCACTGATATTGAACTACATTCTAGGCTTCAGTGACTTTCGAACTAGCGAAACTCTGTGTGAGCAGCAGATATAATAAGAAGCCTGACACAACGAAACCCGTTACCTACTCTAGACGATCGTCATATAGCATCGATAAATATAAATATACCTTAGGCAGTGCCTGCTTAAAACTGAAGTAGACTTGAAATTAATTCATTTACCGTTGTTGGCATCAAAACTATGCAGGTGACTGTAATTTTCATATCAATTCAGTATCTTGAGTGACCTACGCAACAAGGATGATTTTTCGAGAAAAAAATTGTGGAAAAATCTAAACACTAGAACATTAGATAGGTAGCAAATTGTTTCAGAAGAAAAGGTTGCTTTAGATAGGTTTCGGCGAGTTTCGAACTCGCGGCCTTCTGCGTGTTAAGCAGACGTGATAACCACTACACCACGAAACCAGACATACATTTCCTGTCCGAATTTATGCAGATGACTAATATGGAAAATTGATACACATTTAACGTTTATAATGTAGACAGGCTTTTAAATGTCCCCGTTTTATCATAAAGAAAAGCAAATGACTGTTATTTTTAAATGAGTTCACAGAACAACGGCATGTCGGCATATCGCGAATCACAAGAGGGTAACATGCGCTGTACATTAAGATTATTATTAGCCGTTGTTTGGAAATAAAGTAAATATGCTGTGATTGCTGAAAATCGACCTCGTTGAGCGGGTTTCAATCACGCGACCATCTGCGAACGAAGAAGACGTAATAAGCGATAATACATCCGGAAGGCATACCTGGCGTTTGCTTTTCAGACTTGATTTAGTTGAATTACGTGCGACGCTAGTATGCAGGCAGGACATGATTTTGCATGGAACGAAATATAAACATAGCCCTTTAATTCATTTAGCTTGACTGTGTTTTCTTCAACAGCTACAAGCGTACGAATAGAGCCGTGATAGAGATTTCACACTTGACATGATCAAAGTCGGAAGTGAAAATAGTAACATTTCTTAAAACTTCAATAGGTAACTGACGTTGCGTTAATGTCGCCGGTAAAAATGCATTATCCACTTGAATAAAAACAGAACGTAGAGGTTTCGGCGAGTTTCGAACTCGCGACCTTCTGCGTGTAAAGCAGACGTGATGACCACTACACTACGAAACCTCTGGCCGCTGTGACAATTCGCAATTTCCGATTCATAAATACATAATACTCGCACGCAGTACATCCATTAAAATATGAAACGGCTTCATTTTCCGCTGAAATCAAAAACGAACACATGTTTGTCGCTGTTGTAATTCAATGCTGTTTCGTAATGGAAGAACGCTTCAAGGACAGCGATTCTAGGCACCTTGTCTGTAAAGGCAGGCAAAAAAAAAAAATTGGTGCGAGATGTCGTTTCGATCCAAAAAAAAAAAAATAATACAGCTACTACAAAACCGAACAACACCCAGGTTTCAGCGAGTTTCGAACGAGCGACCTTTCGCCTGTTCGGCAGGCGCTGTATCCACTATGCTAACAGAGGAGGCCTGGTTAGACAGTATCAATTTATGCACATGAACTACACAGACAAGCGATACGCTTTCACACGTGTAATGCGGAACTTAGTAAAAGTGACGCAATTTTCATCTTTAAATTAATTAATTTATTCCTATAAAATTTCTAGGTAAGGTTTCATGAAGTTTCGACCTCGCGACCTTCTGCGTGTGAAGCAGACGTGATAACCGATTACACCACGAAACCTAACGCTGAAAGTAAAGACGGCTAGGTTTAGATTAAATATGAAATATGCAATTGTGAAGAGTCTTGTTTGTCCTGTACTCAAATAGATATGAACAGAGACTTCGTTAAAAACATTGTGACTATTTTCAGAGACGCTTCTTTCTCTTTAGCCTTCAGCGTAAGAAGACATCCAACACTGTAGTGACTACTTGACACATGACATACAGTAAAATCGGAAGAGAAAACTTTAACATGGGATAAAGGGAAACCTTCGTTACTTTTACTAGTTGCGTCGTATCATAGCCCGTAAATATGAAATATTCATATTCACTGATATTGAACTACATTCTAGGCTTCAGTGACTTTCGAACTAGCGAAACTCTGTGTGAGCAGCAGATATAATAAGAAGCCTGACACAACGAAACCTGTTACCTACTCTAGACGATCGTCATATAGCATCGATAAATATAAATATACCTTAGGCAGTGCCTGCTTAAAACTGAAGTAGACTTGAAATTAATTCATTTACCGTTGTTGGCATCAAAACTATGCAGGTGACTGTAATTTTCATATCAATTCAGTATCTTGAGTGACCTACGCAACAAGGATGATTTTTCGAGAAAAATCTTGTGGAAAAATCTAAACACTAGAACATTAGATAGGTAGCAAATTGTTTCAGAAGAAAAGGTTGCTTTAGATAGGGTTTCTGAAGAGTTTCGAACTCGCGGCCTTCTGCGTATAAGGCAGATTTTACAACCACTACACCACGAAACCAGACATACATTTCCTGTCCGAATTTATGCAGATGACTAATATGGAAAATTGATACACATTTAACGTTTATAATGTAGCATTTTAAAATGTCCCCGTTTTTCATCATAAAGAAAAGCAAATGACTGTTATTTTTTAAAATGAGTTCACAGAACAACTACATGTCGGCATATCGCGAATCACAAGAGGGTAACATGCGCTGTACATTAAGATTATTATTAGCCGTTGTTTGGAAATAAAGTAAATATGCTGTGATTGCTGAAAATCGACCTCGTTGAGCGGGTTTCAATCACGCGACCATCTGCGAACGAAGAAGACGTAATAAGCGATAATAATATCCGGAAGGCATACCTGACAGCTGCTTTTTCAGATCTGATTTAGTTGAATTACGTGCGACGCTAGTATGCAGGCAGGACATGATTTTGCATGAACGAAATATAAACATAGCCCTTTAATTCATTTAGCTTGACTGTGCTTTCTTCAACAGCTACAAGCGTACGAATAGAGCCGGATAGAGATTTCACACTTGACATGATCAAAATCGGAAGTGAAAATAGTAACATTTCTTAAAACTTCAATAGGTAACTGACGTTGCGTTAATGTCGCCGGTAAAAATGCATTATCCACTTGAATAAAAACAGAACGTAGAGGTTTCGGCGAGTTTCGAACTCGCGACCTTCTGCGTGTAAAGCAGACGTGATGACCACTACACTACGAAACCTCTGGCCGCTGTGACAGTCTGCAATTTCCGATTCATAAATACATAATACTCGCACGCAGTACATCCATTAAAATAGAAACGGTTTACTTTTCCCCGCTGAAATCAAAAACGAACACATGTTTGTCGCTGTTGTAATTCAATGCTGTTTCGTAATGGAACGCTTCAAGGACAGCGATTCTAGGCACCTTGTCTGTAAAGGCAGGCAAAAAAAAAAAAAAATTGGTGCGAGATGTCGTTTCGATCCAAAAAAAAAAATAATACAGCTACTACAAACCGAATAAATTGCGTTTCAGCGAGTTTCGAACGAGCGACCTTTCGCCTGTTCGGCAGGCGCTGTATCCACTATGCTAAACAGAGGAGGCCTGGTTAGACAGTATCAATTTATGCACATGAACTACACAGACAAGCGATACGCTTTCACACGTGTAATGCGGAACTTAGTAAAAGTGACACAATTTTCATCTTTAAATTAATTAATTTATTCCTATAAAATATCTTAGGTGTAAGGTTTCTGCGAGTTTCGAACTCGCGACCTTCTGCGTGTGAAGCAGACGTGATAACCACTACACCACGAAACCTTAATCGCCGGGGCAGACTAGCTAGGTTTAGATTAAAATATGAAATATGCAATTGTGAAGAGTCTTATTTAACTTTAGAATTAAATAGATATGAACAGAGACTTCGTTAAAAACATTGTGACTATTTTCAGAGACGCTTTCTTCTTAGCCTTCAGCGTAAGAAGACATCCGACACCGTAGTGACTACTTGACACATGACATACAGTAAATTCGAAGAGAAAAACTTTAACATGGGATAAAGGAAACCTTCGTTACTTTTACTAGTTGCGTCGCATCTATGTAGCCTGTAAATATGAAATATTCATATTCACTGATATTGAACTACATTCTAGGCTTCAGTGACTTTCGAACTAGCGAAACTCTGTGTGAGCAGCAGATATAATAAGAAGCCTGACACAACGAAACCCGTTACCTACTCTAGACGATCGTCATATAGCATCGATAAATATAAATATACCTTAGGCAGTGCCTGCTTAAAACTGAAGTAGACTTGAAATTAATTCATTTACCGTTGTTGGCATCAAAACTATGCAGGTGATCACATTTTCAGATCAATTCCAGTATCTTGAGTGGACCTTACGCAACAAGGATGATTTTTCGAGAAAAAAATTGTGGAAAAATCTAAACACTAGAACATTAGATAGGTAGCAAATTGTTTCAGAAGAAAAGGTTGCTTTAGATAGGTTTCGGCGAGTTTCGAACTCGCGGCCTTCTGCGTGTTAAGCAGACGTGATAACCACTACACCACGAAACCAGACATACCTTTCCTGCCCGAATTCATGCAGATGACTAATATAGAAAATTGATACACATTTAACGTTTATAATGTAGACAGGCTTTTAAATGTCCCCGTTTTATCATAAAGAAAAGCAAATGACTGTTATTTTTAAATGAGTTCATAGAACAACGGCATGTCGGCATATCGCGAATCACAAGAGGGTAACATGCGCTGTACATTAAGATTATTATTAGCCGTTGTTTGGAAATAAAGTAAATATGCTGTGATTTCTGAAAATCGACCTCGTTGAGCGGGTTTCAATCACGCGACCATCTGCGAACGAAGAAGACGTAATAAGCGATAATACATCCGGAAGGCATGCCTGGCGTTTGCTTTTCAGACTTGATTTAGTTGAATTACGTGCGACGCTAGTATGCAGGCAGGACATGATTTTGCATGTAACGAAATATAAACATAGCCCTTTAATTCATTTAGCTTGACTGTGTTTTCTTCAACAGCTACAAGCGTACGAATAGAGCCGTGATAGAGATTTCACACTTGACATGATCAAAATCGGAAGTGAATATAGTAATATTTCTTAAAATTTCAATAGGTAACTGACGTTGCGTTAATGTCGCCGGTAAAAATGCATTATCCACTTGAATAAAAACAGAACGAAGAGGTTTCGGCGAGTTTCGAACTCGCGACTTTCTGCGTGTAAAGCAGACGTGATGACCACTACACTACGAAACCTCTGGCCGCTGTGACAATTCGCAATTTCCGATTCATAAATACATAATACTCGCACGCAGTACATCCATTAAAATATGAAACGGCTTCATTTTCCGCTGAAATCAAAAATGAACACATGTTTGTCGCTGTTGTAATTCAATGCTGTTTCGTAATGGAAGAACGCTTCAAGGACAGCGATTCTAGGCACCTTCTCTGTAAAGGCAGGCGAAAAAAAAACTGGTGCGAGATGTCGTTTCGATCCAAAAAAAAAAAAAAAATAATACAGCTACTACAAAACCGAGCCACGCCCAGGTTTCAGCGAGTTTCGAACGAGCGACCTTTCGCCTGTTCGGCAGGCGCTGTATCCACTATGCTAACAGAGGAGGCCTGGTTAGACAGTATCAATTTATGCACATGAACTACACAGACAAGCGATACGCTTTCACACGTGTAATGCGGACCTTAGTAAAAGTGACACAATTTTCATCTTTAAATTAATTAATTTATTCCTATAAAATATCTAGGTGTAAGGTTTCGGCGAGTTTCGAACTCGCGACCTTCTGCGTGTGAAGCAGACGTGATAACCACTACACCACGAAACCTTAATCGCCGGGGTAGACTAGCTAGATTTAGATTAAATATGAAATATGCAATTGTGAATAGTCTTATTTAACTTGCAATTAAATAGATATGAACAGAGACTTCGTTAAAAACATTGTGACTATTTTCAGAGACGCTTCTTCTCTTTAGTCTTCAGCGTAAGAAGACATCCGACACTGTAGTGACTACTTGACACATGACATACAGTAAAATCGGAAGAGAAAACTTTAACATGGGATAAAGGGAAACCTTCGTTACTTTTACTAGTTGTGTCGCATCTATGTAGCCTGTAAATATGAAATATTCATATTCACTGATATTGAACTACATTCTAGGTTTCAGTGACTTTCGAACTAGCGAAACTCTGTGTGAGCAGCAGATATAATAAGAAGCCTGACACAACGAAACCCGTTACCTATTCTAGACGATCGTCATATAGCATCGATAAATATAAATATACCTTAGGCAGTGCCTGCTTAAAACTGAAGTAGACTTGAAATTAATTTATTTACCGTTGTTGGCATCAAAACTATGCAGGTGACTGTTATTTTCAGATCAATTCAGTATCTTGAGTGACCTACGCAACAAGGATAATTTTTCGAGAAAAAAATTGTGGAAAAATCTAAACACTAGTACATTAGATAGGTAGCAAATTGTTTCAGAAGAAATGTTTGCTTTAGATAGGTTTCGGCGAGTTTCGAACTCGCGGCCTTTTGCGTGTTAAGCAGACGTGATAACCACTACACCACGAAACCAGACATACCTTTCCAGCCCGAATTTATGCAGATGACTAATATGGAAAATTGATACACATTTAACGTTTATAATGTAGACAGGCTTTTAAATGTCCCCGTTTTATCATAAAGAAAAGCAAATGACTGTTATTTTTCAATGACTTCATAGAACAACGGCATGTCGGCATATAGCGAATCACAAGAGGGTAACATGCGCTGTACATTAAGATTATTAGCCGTTGTTTGGAAATAAAGTAAATATGATGTGATTGCTGAAAATCGACCTCGTTGAGCGGGTTTCGATCAGGCGACCATCTGCGAACGAAGAAGACGTAATAACCGATAATACATCCCGAAAGCATACCTGGCGTTTGCTTTTCAGACTTGATTTAGTTAAATTACGTGCGACGCTAGTATGCAGGCAGGACATGATTTTGCATGGAACGAAATATAAACATAGCCCTTTAATTCATTTAGCTTGACTGTGTTTTCTTCAACAGCTTTAAGCGTACGAAAAGAGCCGTGATAGAGATTTCACACTTGACATGATCAAAATCGGAAGTGAAAATAGTAACATTTCTTAAAACTTCAATAGGTAACTGACGTTGCGTTAATGTCGCCGGTAAAAATGCATTATCCACTTGAATAAAAACAGAACGTATAGGTTTCGGCGAGTTTCGAACTCGCGACCTTCTGCGTGTAAAGCAGACGTGATGACCACTACACTACGAAACCTCTGGCCGCTGTGACTATTCGCAATTTCCGATTCATAAATACATAATACTCGCACGCAGTACATCCATTAAAATATGAAACGGCTTCATTTTCCGCTGAAATCAAAAATGAACACGTTTGTCGCTGTTGTAATTCAATGCTGTTTCGTAATGGAAGAACGCTTCAAGGACAGCGATTCTAGGCACCTTCTCTGTAAAGGCAGGCGAAAAAAAAACTGGTGCGAGATGTCGTTTCGATCCAAAAAAAAAAAAAAAAATAATACAGCTACTACAAAACCGAGCCACGCCCAGGTTTCAGCGAGTTTCGAACGAGCGACCTTTCGCCTGTTCGGCAGGCGCTGTATCCACTATGCTAACAGAGGAGGCCTGGTTAGACAGTATCAATTTATGCACATGAACTACACAGACAAGCGATACGCTTTCACACGTATAATGCGGACCCAAGTAAAAGTGACACAATTTTCATCTTTAAATTAATTAATTTATTCCTGCAATATCTAGGTGTGTTGCTCGCGAGTTTCGAACCGCGCCCTTCGGCGTGTGAAGCAGACGTGATAACCACTACACCACGAAACCTTAATCGCCGGGGTAGACTAGCTAGGTTTAGATTAAATATGAAATATGCAATTGTGAATAGTCTTATTTAACTTGCAATTAAATAGATATGAACAGAGACTTCGTTAAAAACATTGTGACTATTTTCAGAGACGCTTCTTCTTTTAGTCTTCATAAAGAAGACATCCGACACTGTAGCACTACTTGACACATGACATACAGTAAAATCGGAAGAGAAAACTTTAACATGGGATAAAGTGGAAACCTTCGTTACTTTTACTAGTTGTGTCGCATCTATGCAGCCTGTAAACATGAAATATTCATATTCACTGATATTGAACCACATTCTAGTTTCAGTGACTTCGAACTAGCGAAACTCTGTGTGAGCAGCAGATATAATAAGAAGCCTGACACAACGAAACCCGTTACCTATTCTAGACGATCGTCATATAGCATCGATAAATATAAATATACCTTAGGCAGTGCCTGCTTAAAACTGAAGTAGACTTGAAATTAATTATTTACCGTTGTTGGCATCAAAACTATGCAGGTGACTGTTATTTTCAGATCACCCTAGTATCTTGAGGACCTACGCAACAAGGATAATTTTTCGAGAAAAAATTGTGGAAAAATCTAAACACTAGTACATTAGATAGGTAGCAAATTGTTTCAGAAGAAATGTTTGCTTTAGATAGGTTTCCGGCGAGTTTCGAACTCGCGGCCTTCTGCGTGTTAAGCAGACGTGATAACCACTACACCACGAAACCAGACATACCTTTCCAGCCCGAATTTATGCAGATGACTAATATGGAAAATTGATACACATTTAACGTTTATAATGTAGACAGGCTTTTAAATGTCCCCGTTTTATCATAAAGAAAAGCAAATGACTGTTATTTTTCAATGACTTCATAGAACAACGGCATGTCGGCATATAGCGAATCACAGAGGGTAACATGCGCTGGCATTAAGATTATTAGCCGTTGTTTGAACAAAGTAAACATGATGTGATTGCTGAAAATCGACCTCGTTGAGCGGGTTTCGATCAGGCGACCATCTGCGAACGAAGAAGACGTAATAACCGATAATACATCCCGAAAGCATACCTGGCGTTTGCTTTTCAGACTTGATTTAGTGAATTACGTGCGACGCTAGTATGCAGGCAGACATGATTTTTTGTGCATGGAACGAAATATAAACATAGCCCTTTAATTCATTTAGCTTGACTGTGTTTTCTTCAACAGCTTTAAGCGCAGGAAAAGAGCCGTGATAGAGATTTCTACACTTGACATGATCAAAATCGGAAGTGAAAAATAGTAACATTTCTTAAAACTTCAATAGGTAACTGACGTTGCGTTAATGTCGCGCGTGGTAAAAATGCATTATCCACTTGAATAAAAACAGAACGTATAGGTTTCGGCCAGTTTCGAACTCGCGACCTTCTGCGTGTAAAGCAGACGTGATGACCACTACACTACGAAACCTCTGGCCGCTGTGACTATTCGCAATTTCCGATTCATAAATACATAATACTCGCACGCAGTACATCCATTAAAATATGAAACGGCTTCATTTTCCGCTGAAATCAAAAATGAACACGTTTGTCGCTGTTGTAATTCAATGCTGTTTCGTAATGGAAGAACGCTTCAAGGACAGCGATTCTAGGCACCTTCTCTGTAAAGGCAGGCGAAAAAAAAACTGGTGCGAGATGTCGTTTCGATCCAAAAAAAAAAAAAAAATAATACAGCTACTACAAAACCGAGCCACGCCCAGGTTTCAGCGAGTTTCGAACGAGCGACCTTTCGCCTGTTCGGCAGGCGCTGTATCCACTATGCTAACAGAGGAGGCCTGGTTAGACAGTATCAATTTATGCACATGAACTACACAGACAAGCGATACGCTTTCACACGTGTAATGCGGACCTAAGTAAAAGTGACACAATTTTCATCTTTAAATTAATTAATTTATTCCTATAAAATATCTAGGTGTAAGGTTTCGGCGAGTTTCGAACTCGCGCCCTTCGGCGTGTGAAGCAGACGTGATAACCACTACACCACGAAACCTTAATCGCCGGGGTAGACTAGCTAGGTTTAGATTAAATATGAAATATGCAATTGTGAATAGTCTTATTTAACTTGCAATTAAATAGATATGAACAGAGACTTCGTTAAACATTGTGACTATTTTCAGAGACGCTTCTTCTCTTTAGTCTTCAGCGGAAGAAGACATCCGACACTGTAGTGACTACTTGACACATGACATACAGTAAAATCGGAAGAGAAAACTTTAACATGGGATAAGGGAAACCTTCGTTACTTTTACTAGTTGTCGCATCTATGTAGCCTGTAAATATGAAATATTCATATTCACTGATATTGAACTACATTCTAGGTTTCAGTGACTTTCGAACTAGCGAAACTCTGTGTGAGCAGCAGATATAATAAGAAGCCTGACACAACGAAACCCGTTACCTATTCTAGACGATCGTCATATAGCATCGATAAATATAAATATACCTTAGGCAGTGCCTGCTTAAAACTGAAGTAGACTTGAAATTAATTTATTTACCGTTGTTGGCATCAAAACTATGCAGGTGACTGTTATTTTCAGATCAATTCAGTATCTTGAGTGACCTACGCAACAAGGATAATTTTTCGAGAAAAATTGTGCAAAATCTAACCTTGTTACATTAGATAGGTAGCAAATTGTTTCAGAAGAAATGTTTGCTTTAGATAGGTTTCGGCGAGTTTCGAACTCGCGGCCTTCTGCGTGTTAAGCAGACGTGATAACCACTACACCACGAAACCAGACATACCTTTCCAGCCAAAAATTTATACAGATGACTAATATGGAAAATTGATACACATTTAACGTTTATAATGTAAAGGCAGGCTTTTTAAATGTCCCGTTTTATCATAAAGAAAAGCAAATGACTGTTATTTTTTCAATGACTTCATAGAACAGCGGCATGTCGGCATATAGCGAATCACAAGAGGGTAACATGCGCTGTACATTAAGATTATTAGCCGTTGTTTGGAAATAAAGTAAATATGATGTGATTGCTGAAAATCGACCTCGTTGAGCGGGTTTCGATCAGGCGACTTCATCTGCGAACGAAGAAGACGTAATAACCGATAATACATCCCGAAAGCATACCTGGCGTTTGCTTTTCAGACTTGATTTAGTTAAATTACGTGCGACGCTAGTATGCAGGCAGGACATGATTTTGCATGGAACGAAATATAAACATAGCCCTTTAATTCATTTAGCTTGACTGTGTTTTCTTCAACAGCTTTAAGCGTACGAAAAAGAGCCGTGATAGAGATTTCACACTTGACATGATCAAAATCGGAAGTGAAAATAGTAACATTTCTTAAAACTTCAATAGGTAACTGACGTTGCGTTAATGTCGCCGGTAAAAATGCATTATCCACTTGAATAAAAACAGAACGTATAGGTTTCGGCGAGTTTCGAACTCGCGACCTTCTGCGTGCTAAGCAGACGTGATGACCACTACACTACGAAACCTCTGGCCGCTGTGACTATTCGCAATTTCCGATTCATAAATACATAATACTCGCACGCAGTACATCCATTAAAATATGAAACGGCTTCATTTTCCGCTGAAATCAAAAATGAACACGTTTGTCGCTGTTGTAATTCAATGCTGTTTCGTAATGGAAGAACGCTTCAAGGACAGCGATTCTAGGCACCTTCTCTGTAAAGGCAGGCGAAAAAAACTGGTGCGAGATGTCGTTTCGATCCAAAAAAAAAAAAAAATAATACAGCTACTACAAAACCGAGCCGCCCAGGTTTCAGCGAGTTTCGAACGAGCGACCTTTCGCCTGTTCGGCAGGCGCTGTATCCACTATGCTAACAGAGGAGGCCTGGTTAGACAGTATCAATTTATGCACATGAACTACACAGACAAGCGATACGCTTTCACACGTTAATGCGGACCTAAGTAAAAGTGACACAATTTTCATCTTTAAATTAATTAATTTATTCCTATAAAATATCTAGGTGTAAGGTTTCGGCGAGTTTCGAACTCGCGCCCTTCGGCGTGTGAAGCAGACGTGATAACCACTACACCACGAAACCTTAATCGCCGGGGTAGACTAGCTAGGTTTAGATTAAATATGAAATATGCAATTGTGAATAGTCTTATTTAACTTGCAATTAAATAGATATGAACAGAGACTTCGTTAAAAACATTGTGACTATTTTCAGGGCAACTTCTTCTCTTTAGTCTTCAGCGGAAGAAGACATCCGACACTGTAGTGACTACTTGACACATGACATACAGTAAAATCGGGAAGAGAAAACTTTAACATGGGATAAGGAAACCTTCGTTACTTTTACTAGTTGTGTCGCATCTATGTAGCCTGTAAATATGAAATATTCATATTCACTGATATTGAACTACATTCTAGGTTTCAGTGACTTTCGAACTAGCGAAACTCTGTGTGAGCAGCAGATATAATAAAGCCTGACACAACAGAAACCCGTTACCTATTCTAGACGATCGTCATATAGCATCGATAAATATAAATATACCTTAGGCAGTGCCTGCTTAAAACTGAAGTAGACTTGAAATTAATTTATTTACCGTTGTTGGCATCAAAACTATGCAGGTGACTGTTATTTTCAGATCAATTCAGTATCTTGAGTGACCTACGCAACAAGGATAATTTTTCCGAGAAAAAAAAATTGTGGAAAAATCTAAACACTAGTACATTAGATGAGGTAGCAAATTGTTTCAGAAGAAATGTTTGCTTTAGATAGGTTTCGGCGAGTTTCGAACTCGCGGCCTTCTGCGTGTTAAGCAGACGTGATAACCACTACACCACGAAACCAGACATACCTTTCCAGCCAGATTTATGCAGATGACTAATATGGAAAATTGATACACATTTAACGTTTATAATGTAGACAGGCTTTTAAATGTCCCCGTTTTATCATAAAGAAAAGCAAATGACTGTTATTTTTCAATGACTTCATAGAACAACGGCATGTCGGCATATAGCGAATCACAAAGAGGGTAACATGCGCTGTACATTAAGATTATTAGCCGTTGTTTGGAAATAAAGTAAATATGATGTGATTGCTGAAAATCGACCTCGTTGAGCGGGTTTCGATCAGGCGACCATCTGCGAACGAAGAAGACGTAATAACCGATAGCCATCCCGAAAGCATACCTGGCGTTTGCTTTTCAGACTTGATTTAGTTAAATTACGTGCGACGCTAGTATGCAGGCAGGACATGATTTTGCATGGAACGAAATATAAACATAGCCCTTTAATTCATTTAGCTTTGACTGTGTTTTCTTCAACAGCTTTAAGCGTACGAAAAGAGCCGTGATAGAGATTTCACACTTGACGCAGTCAAAATCGGAAGTGAAAATGGTAACATTTCTTAAAACTTCAATAGGTAACTGACGTTGCGTTAATGTCGCCGGTAAAAATGCATTATCCACTTGAATAAAAACAGAACGTATAGGTTTCGGCCAGTTTCGAACTCGCGACCTTCTGCGTGTAAAGCAGACGTGATGACCACTACACTACGAAACCTCTGGCCGCTGTGACTATTCGCAATTTCCGATTCATAAATACATAATACTCGCACGCAGTACATCCATTAAAATATGAAACGGCTTCATTTTCCGCTGAAATCAAAAATGAACACGTTTGTCGCTGTTGTAATTCAATGCTGTTTCGTAATGGAAGAACGCTTCAAGGACAGCGATTCTAGGCACCTTCTCTGTAAAGGCAGGCGAAAAAAAAACTGGTGCGAGATGTCGTTTCGATCCAAAAAAAAAAAAAAATAATACAGCTACTACAAAACCGAGCCACGCCCAGGTTTCAGCGAGTTTCGAACGAGCGACCTTTCGCCTGTTCGGCAGGCGCTGTATCCACTATGCTAACAGAGGAGGCCTGGTTAGACAGTATCAATTTATGCACATGAACTACACAGACAAGCGATACGCTTTCACACGTGTAATGCGGACCTAAGTAAAAGTGACACAATTTTCATCTTTAAATTAATTAATTTATTCCTATAAAATATCTAGGTGTAAGGTTTCGGCGAGTTTCGAACTCGCGCCCTTCGGCGTGTGAAGCAGACGTGATAACCACTACACCACGAAACCTTAATCGCCGGGGTAGACTAGCTAGGTTTAGATTAAATATGAAATATGCAATTGTGAATAGTCTTATTTAACTTGCAATTAAATAGATATGAACAGAGACTTCGTTAAAAACATTGTGACTATTTTCAGAGACGCTTCTTCTCTTTAGTCTTCAGCGGAAGAAGACATCCGACACTGTAGTGACTACTTGACACATGACATACAGTAAAATCGGAAGAGAAAACTTTAACATGGGATAAAGGGAAACCTTCGTTACTTTTACTAGTTGTGTCGCATCTATGTAGCCTGTAAATATGAAATATTCATATTCACTGATATTGAACTACATTCTAGGTTTCAGTGACTTTCGAACTAGCGAAACTCTGTGTGAGCAGCAGATATAATAAGAAGCCTGACACAACGAAACCCGTTACCTATTCTAGACGATCGTCATATAGCATCGATAAATATAAATATACCTTAGGCAGTGCCTGCTTAAAACTGAAGTAGACTTGAAATTAATTTATTTACCGTTGTTGGCATCAAAACTATGCAGGTGACTGTTATTTTCAGATCAATTCAGTATCTTGAGTGACCTACGCAACAAGGATAATTTTTCGAGAAAAAAATTGTGGAAAAATCTAAACACTAGATAGGTAGCAAATTGTTTCAGAAGAAATGTTTGCTTTAGATAGGTTTCGGCGAGTTTCGAACTCGCGGCCTTCTGCGTGTTAAGCAGACGTGATAACCACTACACCACGAAACCAGACATACCTTTCCAGCCCGAATTTATGCAGATGACTAATATGGAAAATTGATACACATTTAACGTTTATAATGTAGACAGGCTTTTAAATGTCCCCGTTTTATCATAAAGAAAAGCAAATGACTGTTATTTTTCAATGACTTCATAGAACAACGGCATGTCGGCATATAGCGAATCACAAGAGGGTAACATGCGCTGTACATTAAGATTATTAGCCGTTGTTTGGAAATAAAGTAAATATGATGTGATTGCTGAAAATCGACCTCGTTGAGCGGGTTTCGATCAGGCGACCATCTGCGAACGAAGAAGACGTAATAACCGATAATACATCCCGAAAGCATACCTGGCGTTTGCTTTTCAGACTTGATTTAGTTAAATTACGTGCGACGCTAGTATGCAGGCAGGACATGATTTTGCATGGAACGAAATATAAACATAGCCCTTTAATTCATTTAGCTTGACTGTGTTTTCTTCAACAGCTTTAAGCGTACGAAAAGAGCCGTGATAGAGATTTCACACTTGACATGATCAAAATCGGAAGTGAAAATAGTAACATTTCTTAAAACTTCAATAGGTAACTGACGTTGCGTTAATGTCGCCGGTAAAAATGCATTATCCACTTGAATAAAAACAGAACGTATAGGTTTCGGCGAGTTTCGAACTCGCGACCTTCTGCGTGTAAAGCAGACGTGATGACCACTACACTACGAAACCTCTGGCCGCTGTGACTATTCGCAATTTCCGATTCATAAATACATAATACTCGCACGCAGTACATCCATTAAAATATGAAACGGCTTCATTTTCCGCTGAAATCAAAAATGAACACGTTTGTCGCTGTTGTAATTCAATGCTGTTTCGTAATGGAAGAACGCTTCAAGGACAGCGATTCTAGGCACCTTCTCTGTAAAGGCAGGCGAAAAAAAAACTGGTGCGAGATGTCGTTTCGATCCAAAAAAAAAAAAAAATAATACAGCTACTACAAAACCGAGCCACGCCCAGGTTTCAGCGAGTTTCGAACGAGCGACCTTTCGCCTGTTCGGCAGGCGCTGTATCCACTATGCTAACAGAGGAGGCCTGGTTAGACAGTATCAATTTATGCACATGAATACACAGACAAGCGATACGCTTTCACACGTGTAATGCGGACCTAAGTAAAAGTGACACAATTTTCATCTTTAAATTAATTAATTTATTCCTATAAAATATCTAGGTGTAAGGTTTCGGCGAGTTTCGAACCTCGCGCCCTTCGGCGTGTGAAGCAGACGTGATAACCACTACACCACGAAACCTTAATCGCCGGGGTAGACTAGCTAGGTTTAGATTAAATATGAAATATGCAATTGTGAATAGTCTTATTTAACTTGCAATTAAATAGATATGAACAGAGACTTCGTTAAAAACATTGTGACTATTTTCAGAGACGCTTCTTCACTCTTTAGTCTTCAGCGGAAGAAGACATCCGACACTGTAGTGACTACTTGACACATGACATACAGTAAAATCGGAAGAAAACTTTAACATGGGATAAGGAAACCTTCGTTACTTTTACTAGTTGTGTCGCATCTATGTAGCCTGTAAATATGAAATATTCATATTCACTGATATTGAACTACATTCTAGGTTTCAGCAGTGACTTTCGAACTAGCGAAACTCTGTGTGAGCAGCAGATATAATAAGAAGCCTGACACAACGAAACCCGTTACCTATTCTAGACGATCGTCATATAGCATCGATAAATATAAATATACCTTAGGCAGTGCCTGCTTAAAACTGAAGTAGACTTGAAATTAATTTATTTACCGTTGTTGGCATCAAAACTATGCAGGTGACTGTTATTTTCAGATCAATTCAGTATCTTGAGTGACCTACGCAACAAGGATAATTTTTCGAGAAAAAAATTGTGGAAAAATCTAAACACTAGATGGGTAGCAAATTGTTTCAGAAGAAATGTTTGCTTTAGATAGGTTTCGGCGAGTTTCGAACTCGCGGCCTTCTGCGTGTTAAGCAGACGTGATAACCACTACACCACGAAACCAGACATACCTTTCAGCGAATTTATGCAGATGACTAATATGGAAAATTGATACACATTTAACGTTTATAATGTAGACAGGCTTTTAAAATGTCCCCGTTTTATCATAAAGAAAAGCAAATGACTGTTATTTTTCAATGACTTCGCGGAACAACGGCATGTCGGCATATAGCGAATCACAAGAGAGGGTAACATGCGCTGTACATTAAGATTATTAGCCGTTGTTTGGAAATAAAGTAAATATGATGTGATTGCTGAAAATCGACCTCGTTGAGCGGGTTTTCGATCAGGCGACCATCTGCGAACGAAGAAGACGTAATAACCGATAATACATCCGAAAGCATACCTGGCGTTTGCTTTTCAGACTTGATTTAGTTAAATTACGTGCGACGCTAGTATGCAGGCAGGACATGATTTTGCATGGAACGAAATATAAACATAGCCCTTTAATTCATTTAGCTTATTTGACTGTGTTTTCTTCAACAGCTTTAAGCGTACGAAAAAGAGCCGTGATAGAGATTTCACACTTGACATGATCAAAATCGGAAGTGAAAATAGTAACATTTCTTAAAACTTCAATAGGTAACTGACGTTGCGTTAATGTCGCCGGTAAAAATGCATTATCCACTTGAATAAAAACAGAACGTATAGGTTTCGGCGGGATTTCGAACTCGCGACCTTCTGCGTGTAAAGCAGACGTGATGACCACTACACTACGAAACCTCTGGCCGCTGTGACTATTCGCAATTTCCGATTCATAAATACATAATACTCGCACGCAGTACATCCATTAAAATATGAAACGGCTTCATTTTCCGCTGAAATCAAAAATGAACACGTTTGTCGCTGTTTGTAATTCAATGCTGTTTCGTAATGGAAGAACGCTTCAAGGACAGCGATTCTAGGCACCTTCTCTGTAAAGGCAGGCGAAAAAAAAAACTGGTGCGAGATGTCGTTTCGATCCAAAAAAAAAAAAAAATATGCAAGCTACTACAAAACCGAGCCACGCGGGTTTCAGCGAGGTTTCGAACGAGCGACCTTTCGCCTGTTCGGCAGGCGCTGTATCCACTATGCTAACAGAGGAGGCCTGGTTAGACAGTATCAATTTATGCACATGAACTACACAGACAAGCGATACGCTTTCACACGTGTAATGCGGACCTAAGTAAAAGTGACACAATTTTCATCTTTAAATTAATTAATTTATTCCTAAAATATCTAGGTGTAAGGTTTCGGCGAGTTTTCGAACTCGCGCCCTTCGGCGTGTGAAGCAGACGTGATAACCACTACACCACGAAACCTTAATCGCCGGGGTAGACTAGCTAGGTTTAGATTAAATATGAAATATGCAATTGTGAATAGTCTTATTTAACTTGCAATTAAATAGATATGAACAGAGACTTCGTTAAAAACATTGTGACTATTTTCAGAGACGCTTCTTCTCTTTAGTCTTCAGCGGAAGAAGACATCCGACACTGTAGTGACTACTTGACACATGACATACAGTAAAATCGGAAGAGAAAACTTTAACATGGGATAAATGGGAAACCTTCGTTACTTTTACTAGTTGTGTCGCATCTATGTAGCCTGTAAATATGAAATATTCATATTCACTGATATTGAACTACATTCTAGGTTTCAGTGACTTTCGAACTAGCGAAACTCTGTGTGAGCAGCAGATATAATAAGAAGCCTGACACAACGAAACCCGTTACCTATTCTAGACGATCGTCATATAGCATCGATAAATATAAATATACCTTAGGCAGTGCCTGCTTAAAACTGAAGTAGACTTGAAATTAATTTATTTACCGTTGTTGGCATCAAAACTATGCAGGTGACTGTTATTTTCAGATCAATTCAGTATCTTGAGTGACCTACGCAACAAGGATAATTTTTCGAGAAAAAAATTGTGGAAAAATCTAAACACTAGATAGGTAGCAAATTGTTTCAGAAGAAATGTTTGCTTTAGATAGGTTTCGGCGAGTTTCGAACTCGCGGCCTTCTGTCTGTTAAGCAGACGTGATAACCACTACACCACGAAACCAGACATACCTTTCCAGCCCGAATTTATGCAGATGACTAATATGGAAAATTGATACACATTTAACGTTTATAATGTAGACAGGCTTTTAAATGTCCCCGTTTTATCATAAAGAAAAGCAAATGACTGTTATTTTTCAATGACTTCATAGAACAACGGCATGTCGGCATATAGCGAATCACAAGAGGGTAACATGCGCTGTACATTAAGATTATTAGCCGTTGTTTGGAAATAAAGTAAATATGATGTGATTGCTGAAAATCGACCTCGTTGAGCGGGTTTCGATCACGCGACCATCTGCGAACGAAGAAGACGTAATAACCGATAATACATCCCGAAAGCATACCTGGCGTTTGCTTTTCAGACTTGATTTAGTTAAATTACGTGCGACGCTAGTATGCAGGCAGGACATGATTTTGCATGTAACGAAATATAAACATAGCCCTTTAATTCATTCAGCTTTACTGTGTTTTCTTCAACAGCCTTAAGCGTACGAAAAGAGCCGTGATAGAGATCTCACACTTGACATGATCAAAATCGGAAGTGAAAATAGTAACATTTCTTAAAACTTCAATAGGTAACTGACGTTGCGTTAATGTCGCCGGTAAAAATGCATTATCCACTTGAATAAAAACAGAACGTATAGGTTTCGGCGAGTTTCGAACTCGCGACCTTCTGCGTGTAAAGCAGACGTGATGACCACTACACTACGAAACCTCTGGCCGCTGTGACTATTCGCAATTTCCGATTCATAAATACATAATACTCGCACGCAGTACATCCATTAAAATATGAAACGGCTTCATTTTCCGCTGAAATCAAAAATGAACACGTTTGTCGCTGTTGTAATTCAATGCTGTTTCGTAATGGAAGAACGCTTCAAGGACAGCGATTCTAGGCACCTTCTCTGTAAAGGCAGGCGAAAAAAAAACTGGTGCGAGATGTCGTTTCGATCCAAAAAAAAAAAAAAAAAATAATACACCTACTACAAAACCGAACCACGCCCAGGTTTCAGCGAGTTTCGAACGAGCGACCTTTCGCCTGTTCGGCAGGCGCTGTATCCACTATGCTAACAGAGGAGGCCTGGTTAGACAGTATCAATTTATGCACATGAACTACACAGACAAGCGATACGCTTTCACACGTGTAATGCGGACCTTAGTAAAAGTGACACAATTTTCATCTTTAAATTAATTAATTTATTCCTATAAAATATCTAGGTGTAAGGTTTCGGCGAGTTTCGAACTCGCGACCTTCTGCGTGTGAAGCAGACGTGATAACCACTACACCACGAAACCTTAATCGCCGGGGTAGACTAGCC